>OZ010577.1:570000-815000 GCA_963932145.1 Acanthosepion lycidas
GAACTTGGCATTCCGATTCACCATGACTCCGGTGGTAGCTCATGTTAGGGTCCCAGCTATGATTAAATAGTGAAACCTCGAAAGAGACTGTGAAATTATAAATATACGTTTTTATAGTAAAAATACCATCAATACATCTTTATGTATATATATATAAATTATCAACAATACATATTAATAGTAAAATTACCAAAAATACACACATAACAAGATCCATCCATCTTCACTCAGATCCATTTAAAATACTAGCAGCCAACCAAACAACATGAAGGAACTCTTTCTTTCATGTCATTAACACGCATACAATTTCTTAAAACGAGTTGTATTTCAAAATATAACTTCAACAAGACTACTTCATAAAACACCCATCACCACCTTTAGTAATTATATCCACACAAATATGTATATGCACAAAATTTGAGTATCATCTACCATGTAGGCAATTGTGAAAACAGAGTAACATTTTTATTGCTTCTAAGCTCCCAAGAAAATTAAATATCGGCATTAAATGACCCATGAAGGTGCTGATATGCCGTTAAACAAGCAAATCAAATAAATCAATAAAAGGAGGACGTCATTCCAAAAAAGACACTTTCAAATTATATGTCATATTATTTATTCTTGGCTTATTACGAGTAAAAATAGTTTTGACTTCTTGTACAAACGTATAAAGTTCAGTAGATTTCCATAGGGCTTCGGCAACCCTTAACAATAGAGTGAATCGGTGGCCATAGTGTTTAACCGATTAACTCTAGTACAAATCTTGACTTCGACTGAAAAAATGTAGATGTTCCCTAACTGACCCGTCTGTATATCTAAAAGAAAACTGGCACAATGTCACTATGTAGAAGGCCCAAGAACCACTCGCATTAGAAGGTTAAAGACTAAACGGCACAGTTTATAGGGATATGTATGGAAGATAACGGTTACGCTCTAGACTTGAGCAGGTTAAGATTATAATAATCGAGGAAGCATCTTCTTGGGAGCTGGTTCCACAATGCAGCGGTTCGTGGGAAGAAGCTAGTCGAGTGGAACTTACATTTCAGCAATGGAATAGAAAGGGAAGGAGAGTGATTCGCTACAAAGTGCGTGGTATGGTGATATCCTAGACCTGAAATTTAGAATTGGTGAGACTAAAGAATGTAGTTCGGCTGAGCAATTTCCCTGGAAATACCGATAGAGCAGGAGGAGTTTTGTGACGTAGAAAAGGGGTTTTAAAGAAAGTATTTCATCCCTCACAAGACCGTGTAGATGATGTTGGATTCTTATCAAGATTGGAAAGAAGACTAAGCAGCTCTTGTCTATATATGGCAGCAGTACACAATTGTTGGTCTAATGTTTCTCTTACAAAGATAGAGGATAGCTAGTGGTATCAGGTACTAACTAGAGTGGTACAGAAAACTGATCATCCTAGCAGTATCTTTAGCGATGGATAGTAGATACAAGTTCCACTTGAGTTCTGAATTGCCAATAGGCGCTCAAGGCACGGGGCCGCTGTGAGGGGCAATAAAAGTAGATTCTAAAAATACGGACAGGTGTATTATTTTGTATCTGTCACAGAAAATCGGGTCAGACTCAGAGTTGGTTGTATATGGTGCTATAAGCACCAGGAGTTGCGTCCCCTTTCACAATGGGCTGTTGAGAAAAGACCTTGTACTTAGAGTAGGTGGCGCTGCCTATTTGCATGCGCAGGTATTAGCCAATCGTAAGCGTGGGTCAGGGACTGTGTCAGGTATATAGCACTAATGTTTTTCTCAGTCGAGAGGAGGCTTTCTTGACGTGACGAATACAGTATCTATCTATCTATCTATCTATCTATCTATCTATCTATCTATCTATCTATCTATCTATCTATCTATCTATCTATCTATCTATCTATCTATCTATCTATCTATCTAGTACATGTATTTCATAAAACTATATCTACTTTGAAATTAAGGGTGATGGAATAACCGCAAGGAATTGAATGTGAGTAATCAGTCCCCTCCCCGGCTCTGAGCTGTTACAGTGAGGTCAGGGGTTAGTGGGGAGATCATTTATAGGCTCTGGTCACCTAGAGTTTTGGAGGTACATCGTTTTAACATCAGTATAGATATTCAAAAAACATCGTAGTATACTTTTAAGGAGATCATTTATATAAAGTAGAAAGCGAATTGAACCGACAAGTAAGCCTTGGAGTTAAGTAAATATATATGAACCTGGAACATTTAAGTATATATTCATTTTAGTAAGTACAGCTTGGTATTGATTCTCGGTGTATTTTTCCTCTATTATATTTGTGTAACGATTACCTAAACGCCGTGTCGTAAGAGAAAACCTATTAAGAATCTTGAACATATTTACGTACCTTCATAAAATGCGCGCTCGGTTAGCGAAAATCCTTTCCACATTTTCCCAAAGCTACGGCCGTTGAAAACGTAGTTAGTCTAGTCCTCAAGAGATCTAAACTTATAATTACATTATTAAGACGTCTGGAATAATCTTACTGAAGAAAATTCGCCATAGAAACAAGTAAGCTCTAACGGTCTTTAAGTAATCCCCACAAAATACATCGGTTCTCCGGGCGTTCACTGTGTAAATTGGAACTTTGTTTACCAGGAAGCCATTTCAAGAGAAATGGTGCGTTGTCACTTGGTAGAGAGTGGGAATTTCCCTGAAAGTTTTGGCTTTGATCTTCAATCTCAATCTCAATGCTAGACTGGACTATTTTCATACGAGGTTGATCGTCGATTTAACAAATGACTTTGAATACGTATATGTAATTTAAATATATAAAAACCTACTTATATATATATATATATATATATATATATATATATATATATATATATGAAGAGAGAGAGAGAGGGAGAGCGAATAGAAAGCAAGGAAGAAGGAAAAAAGCAAGAAATAAAGTGATTTTGTGTGTAAGCATTAGTAGAAATTAGTTTATGCATACATACAATATATTTCTTTGTTCTTTGTTTCTTCCTTTCTTTTTTGCTTTCTTTCTTTCTTCTCCCTCTCTCTCTTTTTCCTTCTCTCTTTATATATTCATGTATTTATATAAATAGCTATTTATATAAATTATATATAAGCGTTTAAAGTATACAGTATGTATACTATTTTACGTGCATATATAGTCAAATACATAGCAGAAAATTAAATACATACATACATACATATATATATATATATATATATATATATATATATATATATATATATATATATATATAATATGATATTTACAAACGCACATACAGATAAATTCTGAAAATACAGATACTTACAAATGTGTATAATTTTTCTATGCTTCTATATATAAGTATATCTGACCCCCCCACACCTGCCCCTCATATGTGGACCACATAATATTATTATTAATATATTATATATATATATATGTATATATATATATATATATATATATATATATATATATATATATATTTATTAAAGACATTTTTATGATTAACGTTCTTTTTATAGATACAAGTATTTAAGTAAATGCTCTGTTTATAATAAACAGTATTAAATAACATTTACCGGCCTGAATGTCCGAGAAATTTTTCATAGAAAATATTCGTCCTTTGAATGTTATTTAATACTGTTTATTATAAACAGAGCATTTACTTAAATACTTGTATCTATAAAAAGAACGTTAAACATAAAAATGTCTTTAATAAATAAATTGTCGGACTTTGTCCATTTCTTAATATATATATATATATATATATATATATATATATATATATATATATATATATATATATATATATAATAAAGAGAATTCGTGTGATTTATCTGGTTAGACGACTCAAGAGTTTCGCGTTGAAACGCTCATCTGTGCCAGATGTTTGATAAATCTGTTGATCTTATCAGATCCCAAATGTATATATTTTCTTATCGAACGAACGCTAATTCAAATTTAAAATTTGAAATTCTTAACATGCCAGTGTTTCCTAGGAAACTGTTTCTAAATGTAAATCTTGGAACATTTCTAACGTAATTCTGTTGTACTAAGAATTTTAAATTTTAAATATAAAAGAATTAGCATATATCTGTTCAGAAAAAAGTATCCTGTTTTTTCCTTCTTGATAACGATAGCGGTGTGGTTTTCCGTTGCTTTCTCTGCATCATGAACTCTTCTTCTCATAGACTGGTTGGCATCCAAGGCTAGAGTATCTACCCTACTATTTAAAATACAACCAGAGAAAGAAAGGAGGAATTCATGTTTTTTCTATGCGCATTTGTCCGAAAATAATCTTGGTAGATTAGGACAGATTGTAAACTCTGGTTTTCGAAGCTGATAGCCATTACAGTGCCTCCACATCCAGAATTATCCATTAGAAATATTTCAAAACTCTTCATTTAATAGCCACTCATTAAAATCAAATGCTGTGAAATAGCCAAATTCGAGATTATATCGATAAAATAATTTAAAAACCATATATAGGATATGTGACCTCAACTCTATATCGCAGACAGATCTGTGAAGAGCTCCGTTTTTTTCTTTCTTTAGAGAATGAATGAATGCACTTCTCATTGGCTGTCGTCACCCTTTCCCTTCTCTATCTACCATCTCTCACTCTCTGTCTCTCTGTCTCTCTGTCTTCCTGTCTCATTTCCTCCTACCATCTCTCTCTCTCTCTCTGTCCCTTCTCTACCATGTCTCATCCTGTCTCTCTCTCTCTCTTTGTATCTCTGTCTCTTCTCCTCCTACCATCTCTCTCGCTCTTTTCCTATTTATCGTCTCTCACATTCTCTCTCTTTGACTGTATGTTTCTTCTCTTCCTACCATCTCCCTCTCGCTCTGTCTCTTCTCCATCTACCATCTATCTCTCTTTTTCTCTCTGTCTCTTCTCTTCCTCCCTCTCTCTTTTTCTCTGTCCCTTCTCTTTCTACCAACTTTCGTCTTTCTATCATCTCTCTCCGTCTGTCTATTGTCTTTCTTTAATATCACTGTGTTCCGTATCTTTCTACCATCTCTCTCTCTCTCTGCACATTCTCTTTCTACAAACTCTGTTTGCTTCTTCTTCTTCTTTACCGTTTTCCTCTCTCTCTTTACCTTCTATTCCTACCATCTCTTTGTGCGTCTTTTCGTTCTAACCTCTTTCTGTATGCCTTCACTTTCTATCACCCTCTCTCCGTTCTAACCCTATGCCGCTATCATTTTCTATCCTCTCTTTATCTCTCTATTCTCCGCCCCCTCTCTCTCTTGTTTGATCTCTTTCTCTCTCTTACGCTATTACAGATTTTCTCTCAAATAGGAAGCACAGAATAAGAGGAGACAGAGAATGTATAGATGGAGAGAAGATAGAAAGAGAGTGAGGAGAGGGAGAGCGTAGATGGGAAGCATGAACGTAAAGGTGGAATGAGGAGGACAAGGAGAGAGCAGACAGAAACAGAGAGATAGCAGTATTAGAAATTGAAAGAAGTGAAAAGAGGGGGATAGAAAAAGCAGAGAGAGAGAGAGAAAGAGAGAGAGAGAGGGGGGAAAGCAGACATTGTATAAGAATAGAAGGCGTGAAAGGGGTAGTGTGGTTATTAGAGAGATATATAAAAGTGAGATTGGTGTGAGAAGCGAGAAAGGGAGGGAGGGGGAGAGAGAGAGGGGGGGGAAGGAATTTTGTATATATATATATCTTTCGACTTCAATTATCCGCTCGGTTTGTTGACCCACTTGAAATATTTGAAACTCTTAAGGCAACCCCATTTCTTTAGGGGTGTGGAATACGTATTAACAAAGACCAAAACAACGTCCTACCTGTCTCTCTCTCTTTCTGTCTATCTGTCTCTCTCTCTCTTTTTGTCGATCTGTCTGCCGCTCTGTTTATATGTCTCTCTCTCTTTTTACCTCTCTCTCTTTCTCTCTGTCAGGCATTCATAAAAAAGATCTCCAATATTAGAAATGGTTTCTTTTTAAATTTCAAAAGCACGATTAACACCGAACAGAAAAAAAGATAAGTCGTAGCTGCCAACGAAAATATTCGTCTCTTATTTCCGACATTCTCATTTGATGGAGGAATAAAAATATAATCACGTGGTTTCACTGGGGCGAGCGACTAATATTTTGATGAAAATTCCTCGGGGATATTGATATCGAAAATTTTGTTAATTTCCTTTTCACGCCATAAAAAGAACACTGTTTTTAAAATGATAACTCTTTATTTTAGGTGTGAGGCTGAAGAGAGCCGATGTGATGACCTCCGTTTCAATCAAACATTTATATTCAACCATTTTTCTTTTTAGAAAAAGAACCTAAAAATGAAATTGTATTTGAGTTGCGGTGTCGGATAATTGATTTGTATAGTTTAGGCGCTTCAGAAAACTGATGAAAAAATTGAGAAAGTCTCTCAACTGAGTAAAGATTTTGGGGAAATTCAATTTTCTTTCATTTATTTTTTTAATTGACATTATTTTGGAAATTGACTTATCATTTCTTTTTTTTACCCCACAAATATTAGTTACATAAGAAAGTTTCTAGAAATGCCTTTTGCACAAAGTTAAATAAAAGCTTCGGTGTACTTTTGAAGTTTATAAAGTGCTTTAGTGATTGTGCAATCAGTGGAATGTTGTTTTTCGCAAATAAGGTGCCAGGCAAAGTGAAAAATGAATAATGAAAGACATAATTAAGATAAAAATGGCGTAATTAGAGGAAATTAATAAATTAAGAGTCGATTCAGTTTAAAATCACCTCCGATAGAAGAAATTAAAAAACAAAAAACCTAATTGCGATGAAAATAGCTTCATTAAAGGAAATTAATATGAAAAGATGAAATTCAGAAGAAGAGACTATTAAATGAAATTAATAAAACAAACACGATTGGTTATAATCTTTTCATTAAAGGAAACTAAAAAAAAAGATATAACTGAGTTGAAAATGTCTCCATTAAATGAAATTAATAAGGAAAATATAATTGAGGTGTTGATGGCACAATTAAAGGAAATTAATAAAAACAGACATGAGTAATCATAAAATCGTTCCATTGAGGAAATTAAAAAGAAAAGGCATAATTGAAATGAGAACACTTTATTAAAGGAAATTTATAAGGGAAATGTAATTGAGGTGTTGATGTTACAATTAAAGGAAATTAATAAAGACAGACATGAGTAATCATAAAATCGTTCCATTGAGGAAATTAAAAAGGAAAGGCATAATTGAAATGAGAACACTTTATTAAAGGAAATTAATAAGGAAAATGTAATTGAGGTGTCGATGGTACAATTAAAGGAAATTAATAAAGACAGACATGAGTAATAATAAAATCGTTTCATTGAGGAAATTAAAAAGGAAAGGCATAATTGAAATGAGAACACTTTATTAAAGGAAATTAATAAGGAAAATGTAATTGAGGTGTTGATGGTACAATTAAAGGAAATTAATAAAGACAGACATGAGTAATCATAAAATCGTTCCATTGAGGAAATTAAAAAGGAAAGGCATAATTGAAATGAGAACACTTTATTAAAGGAAATTTATAAGGGAAATGTAATTGAGGTGTTGATGGTACAATTAAAGGAAATTAATAAGAACTCGCGAGTTATCTACTGCCCTGAACAAGACGGTTTTTCACCCCGCAACCTCTTACATTGAGCAGCTATGTTATGACACAGAATGCCTAGCTAATGACCCTCCGATATTAATGCCGGACCGTGATAGTTGGCGTGATAGACTCATGAATGTCCGAGATAACTTGACCGAATAAATAATAAAGAAACATACGATTATACTAAAAATCGCTTCATTAGAGGAAATTAATAAAGGAAGTCGTAATTGTGGCGAAAATAGTTTTTTTTTTTGCAAATTCATTAGGAAAAAACATAATTAAGATGAAAATGGCTTCATTAAAGGAAATTAATAAGAAAAGATATAATTGAGGTGAAGACGGCACGAATTGGGAAAATTAATAGGAAATGTCACAAATGAATTTTCAACTGAATTCGTGAGAAGAAAGTAATGAGGAAAATCATTATTGAAGTTAAAATGGCTTCATTGGATGAAAGTAATTAATTATATATATATATATATATATATATATATATATATATATATATATATAATGGAAAACCATTTTCACATAAGTTGTCATCGAAGATTTACGAAGTATATCTTTACTCCCATTGAGACAAATAATGTCGGATTCGCTTTTCCACAAAGACGACATTGAATATAATATCTATAATTATCTATATTTGCATTTCATCTGTTAATTACCAACATTAAAAACTGAAATGCAATTTATCATACGTATTATAAATAATAAACCATGTTTTATTTCCATATTAAGAAAGCGATGAGAGGGGAAGAAGGTGGCTGGAAGATATTAAATAAACAAAACAAAGAGGATACAAGGCGAAAATAATTTTAACAAAAGATTTGTACCTAAAAGAAAAGTAAATAAAAAATGTCTGTTGCCAAAAGGTAAAAAGATAATTGGAAAATAAGATAAGATAATAAGAGAAATAAAAATAGGATTGGATTTTAATGAAATTAAATTTGGTCCAAAATAATATTTAAATATATTAATCGGAAGAGAAATGGAAAATATTTTTAAAAAGTATAAAATAATGTTTTTAATTCTTTTAAATTAAAAATAAGTTATCAATTCAAATTGTTTAAATAACCTCTCTTCCTTGCTCTCTCTCTCTCTCTCTATATATATATATATATATATATGTATATATATATATATATATATATATATATATATATATATATATATATATATATATATATCTATATTGAGACCTGTTTCATTCAATAATTTAGACAAGTTTTGTCTACTTATTTTCAATTGGATCCTTTCATATTCACGGACAAGGTTTTTTGGTGTTATTATTAAAGGAAGAGAGAAAATTACTGCATTGATACATGTTATTTATTTCGAGTAATTTCGACATTAGCCTAATGTCATCATCAGGATGTTGTTTATTTCAAGGTAAATATTGTTGTGTTCATCATTTTCAAAGGCAAAATTGCTGTGATCATCTAAAAGTTTTTTTTTTTACTTGTGAAGTGAAAAATACTGAGTTGAGTGATTGGCTTGAGTAACTTGTCTAAATTATTGAAATAAACATGACTCAATGAAAACATGTTGCCAAGATATACGCAATATATATATATATATATATATATATATATATATATATATATATATATATATATATATAATATCAGTGTTCTTCGCATCTCCATGTCTTGTGTTAAGTCACGAAACTGTTGCACCTCTTCCAAGCTCTTCAAGGTTTTTACGGGGAAGAATGGAATTTTATTGATCGTTCTTTTAATGTCGTTGTTCAATGTGTATTCCATGGCTGTTTGTCCAACGTCTGTGAATATTATTCTTCTATTTGGTATTGATGACAAAACTATTACCATAATATTTTCTGCATGTGTCTAAAGCTATTAAGTTGTGCCTTCTAACTGCGATATTAATAAAATGTTCTTCTTCTGTTTCCGATTGTTGGAGGTAACATACACCAATGTTAAATCAATCAACTTCCCCAACCAATAATTACGGCTTTTGTCACAAGTCCTCTAACATTAAATGTCTTGATGGTAAAATTGGAGACATGTTTTAAAGAAGAAGTTGCCAACAAATTTGAATGTTAGACAGCTGTAGAAGTCATTACCTTCACCATTTTTATCCCATCATCATCATCATCATCATCATCGCCATCATCAGCATCATCATCGCCATCAATATCATCATCGCCATCATCATCATCATAATCACCATCGCCATCATCATCATCATCATCATCATTATGATAGCAGTTTCGCCTTGAAAGCACACTGTAAATCAGTTTAATTTCTCATCTTCAGAAACATTGAAAATAACTCCTTATCTGTCCTCCCCCCAGACCCCCTTGGTCCTATGTTTACAAAAATGCTGCACGTTTTCCAAACTCTTCAAGGTTTTTTACTTTGAATGATGGAATTTCAATTCTTTTAATGTCGCTCATCTGTATGTATTCTATGGTTGTTAGCCATTTTCCTTGAAGTTATGCTGTGTTTCTCTTGTTGAAATAAAACAGCATCGCTTCATGAAGAAGGAAATTGCGCATCCAATTGCTGCACGTATCCAAATAATCTCCGTCGTAATCGTCGTGATCCTGGGTATGTTTTTGGCCATGGAGGCAGCGTTTATAGATAAAAAGATTTGAATAACCTATTTAAAGAATGCATATTTCTCGATGGGACTTCTATGAAGTTAGATCTGCCAGCTTGCTCCATCAACGCGGCCTCGATGGCCAAATTAGTAAAGGTACATTCAGGCTATAGAAGCGGTATTACTGATGGAAAATGGGTTAGATGTTCGATTCCTGTTGGAGATAAAACATTCCTTTAGTAAGAATTCTCAATCTAACAGGGTTGTTATTAATTTTATTGTTTAAGAAAAGGGGGGGGGGCACGGACAGAAACTCAAATAAGTGTACGCTCTAAAACTTTTATAGTAATAAATTCTACACCCTTGCGCAAATTAATTATACAGGAAGATGTGGAGAGCCATGATCATCTACACCCTTGTGCAAATTAATTGAAACAAAACGAATAATTCTGTCACTATTTACTGTTTTTTTTTTTAAATTTTCCAATGAAATATGACCGAGCGCACATGTTAGTACCTCGTATGTCCATTCCACGAAGTCGTTCCTTGCAGATTGACCACAGATACTCGATTGGATTCAAATGAGGAAATTTTCCGGGACAGTCTTTAGTACTTTAATTTTCTCACTGGTAAAGCTTGCCAGTGTTTTCGTGCAGCGTTACAATTTTCGTACGCGTCCTTGAAGTAACGTCCATCGCATACAACCGCTGTAGGGCAACTAATCGATAGTCGAGACAATAGTGTCCCGGCGTGATGAAAATCTGATGCAATCACAGATGAGGTAATATTTTTCAAGGCCAAACAAATTTCATCATACACTCTAAAATGGATTCATATCACTGCACAACACTGTAAATGAGGTAATATGAGAAAAAACAGAAATCGATTACAACTGTCACTCCAGTGGGTCTGGACTGACTGTATGTTGTAAGAAAGAAAGCGGTTGTTTCAATTAATTTGCACAACGGTGTAGATAACAATTTTAATTTATATTTTCTTTCGTATATTTATATTTATGCTGTTATCAGTTCAAAGAAATTTATTGATTGCAGTGGAATCCGCGAAAAAATGTTTCTCTTCATTGATTCATTTCCCAATGTTTATATATTTTCTTTTTTTTATATACTGATGTTCACTCAAGACAAATCCCAAGAGTATCTCAAGCTAGAGCGTTACTATGTGGTGTTGAATAAGAAAGGGCTAGAAGTAAAGTTCATGATGATATAGAGAAAAAAGATATTGGTTAAGCGCAGGTTGTAGTGTTTGGAAAAAATTCTTGTCTTTAGTCTGTTCCACAAAGCAGTAGTTCCTGGGAAGAAGCTGTACAAATTCCTCCTTACTAATGGAATACGAAGGGAATGGGGATGATTCACCTTTGTGGGGGTGGCATGGCGGGTCTCATTTGTAAAGGTCAGGAATGTAGCTGATTAGTTGTAAAGGTCAGGAATGTAGCTGATTAGTTGTAAAGTTAAGGAATGTAGCTGATTAGATCACATGTTATGGAAGTATCGATAGAGCAGCAAGAGGCCCGCAATCTCTATCTCTGGGAAACGTGTTGTAGAGTGGAAAATAATTCCACAAGGCAATAGAGACGCTTTTGGACTCTCAAGAAAAGCAAGTGAATCAGAGACATACTAAAGCAGCACAATTAACCTACTATTTTTCTAACACAGTTAGATTGGGTATATGAGTTCCAGGAGCCACGGTGGAGTAGTAGATAGCGGCTCGGATTGAGGAGCCGGAGAGACGAGTTCGAATTAAGGTCGAATCCATTACATTCACTTACGTGCTAATGACCTTGGGAAAGGTATGAATCCATCTCTTCTTCCATTCTTGTGATAATGTGTGCTTATTAGGTGGCATGGAAGATTAATGGATTGTGGCTCGGATTGAGGAATCGGAGAGCCGAGTTCGAATTCCAGTCGAATCCATTACATTCACTTACGTGCTAATACCCTTGGGAAAGGTATGAATCCATCTCTTCTTTCTTTCTTATGATTATGTGTGCTTATTAGGAGGCATGGCAGAGTAATGGATTGTGGCTCACTAATACCTTTGGGAAAGGTATGAATCCTCTTCTTCTCCCCCGCCCCAGCTTATCGGTAAATAGCAGGACAGACCGGTTTCTATAGCCTTGGATGGCAAATGATTTACCGCAGAAATAAATGGCAACCTACTGCGGGAAATAAATCTTCCTCGTCAGTCATATATCGAAAGCTACATGATCGCCTAGTCGTTTATAACGCATGGCACATAACTGACTAATATGAGTTCTACTTGAGGTCTGGAGAGAGCTTGTGTATAACGAACGATCCCGAGAAGAAGCCTCCTTTAGAGAAGACCCCTCCATGATAGGTGAAGGTTAGCTGTCTGTTCGATGATGGTGGGACATTACTATTGAGGTTTTTGTCGTATTGAATTTTACAAGCTAGTCCTTCCCTCATTGAGTCACCTGGACTAGGGCAAAAGGCGCGAGATGCGCTGCTCGGTCGTGGCTTTCCAGAATTTTTGAGGTGCATCTGTAAAGTTCTGTATCATTCGTATAGTTGGTCCCTAATGATTGGAATATATTCTTAGGCCAGTCATTTATAAGAATAAAGCATATTAGATAAAAACACTAGTAAAATTTACCTAGTTTCTGTTATGAGTCTCAATATCATAAGGAAATTTAAATATTTACAAATCCTACGAATCCTCTAGGAAATGTATTAGGCGTGATAAGGATGAAAATGGGGACAAGAGATTCAAGTGAATTATAATAAATAAAGCCGAAGGTTTACTGAATGTGAAAGATAACAGAGGAAGAAGACGATACAGTAGCTGAAATATTCCGACAAAAAACAAGAAGAATATGAAACTAGTCTCAACGGCTGAATGCATAATAGCAACGAAACTTTATTTCAGCAATTCCGGCGGAATAAAAAGCCGGACAGTGCAAAGAATAATGATGATAGAATATCTGTATTTATTGCCAAGTATTTTGTTCTTGTTATTCGAAAGCAGGCAGCATTATTTCGTTTGGATAATTCATCAAACCATGACAGCACTTCACTCTAATCATCGTGTTTTTCTTTCTTTTATTAAAATGATCTTTATTATTTTTGAAAAATCTATTTCTATTTTAAAATGCCTTACCATGTTTTCCTTCTCGTTTTTTAGTAATGTTTCTGCTTCCTAATTCTTCCACACCCAGTAACCACTTGTGTCTTAGTGGCTTTGTAGCCTTGCTCGGGGCGAACTCAATTAAAAAAAAAATACACCAGCACGCTCATCTTGATTGTTATACTCGTAAACGCCTCGGCCGTTGTAGACTTCGGTCTTCTTCAGCTGTTTGTCATCCAGCTTGATAAAGTTTTTTTTATTTTTAATTTTGAACAACACCACTACACAGGTAGATTATTCGTATTATACTTCCATATTTTTCATAACAGTTAATACTCATCGCTCTTATTTACTTTTGTGGATTAAAAAAAAATTGGTTCGAGATTTTGGTAAGGTTACGCAGTACAAAAAGAGACACCTGAAAAAGCCATCTAGTACAACGATCGAAACGTTGAGGATATAAAAAGCAAAGCTTGGAAGTTTGAATAGTAAGGTAAAATAATTAAGATATAATATATAAGATAATATAATATAATTTATAAGGTAAGATATAATAATAGTAGGGTAATTCCCCGTCTAAATACTTTGACACAATTTCTCTTCCTTTTTTGTGTGATTTTAAAGGAAATTATTGATATTCAACGATGTCTAGAATATGTCCCTTTTCAGTTCTTTAATTGCTCGTTGTGACCGGTGCCCTAAACCAGAAATTGAACTCAGCACTCCAGGTTATGAAGACGAAATTATGAAAGTGAATCCAGCTTGGGGAGCCACGAGGCAATTGTGCATTGCTTTCGCCTGTTACTCGTTTTATGTTCATTCTGAGATTCATAAAAACATTCGTCATCGAACACTGAATACAAGAAAAAGATGTTTATTTGGAAGAGAACAAATTAAACACAACGAAGACTTGCAGTCGCGTAACTGCCAACGAACTCATCTAACAAATTATTACTACTGGGTTGGAGGATCAATCTTAGTGCTTTAGATTTGTGCTGGATAAATCTGAATAAATAACTGGCAGGAAGCTTCCCTGTTGGGTGGTGATTAACGAGGTCATTTTGAAGAATAATGTTTAGTGAATTCAACCGATCCTGTGCTGTTCCATAAATTTGGCCTTATATGAAATAAACTTTGTAAATACCGGTTGAGGCAAAAATAACGCATAAATTCTGACCAATGATGTTAAATGTTTTACAGATCATTAATTTTCTGATTGATTAACCTTCATAGCTAATTATTTTGTTTTTGTTTTGAAGGTTATTGTAAGTAAAAGATCTTGGTACAGCTCTTAAATAAGTTTTACTTCAAATAAATAGGTAAATAAAGAAAAATGAAAATTGTAAAAAGTTAGGAATAGCCGACTGTAAAGAAGGCCATTGACGACCTGGACGCCTCCGGAAAAGATATGACAAGGTGGGGATTATATCTTACAGATCTGTATTCCATAAAAAGGGGGATATTTTAAAAGTTCATTTTTGTCAAACTATGAATTTTTAGGCAGCGATTGAGAACTTTTAGAAAGATATTATAGGTGGTAAAGTGATGAGCCAATGGTGAATTACCAGTTGGTGTTAAGATGACAGATCAGACCCGATACTAATTTCTTAAGGCAAACGTAGAGTCAAAATTCAAGAAGAATACAAATCCTTTCAGAAAAAAAAAAATTTTTGTGTAGGAAAATTCTCCATGAATATCCAAATAAATCGTGCTTCAAAGACGTTTGACTAATTAATGTTTGATTTGCCTGATTTTAATTAGTCGAGAATTGTGTGGAGGAATGATTTAATTAGTGGGCTATCACTTTTACTTCTATTTACCCTGTGAATGTTATATTCGCCAAGCTTTTTGTTCTCATTATGCATCTTTCAAATTCCGGTTGTTTCACTATGCTTGTTAGCAGCCGTCTATCTTCATTAGACAAAAACCTTGACGTGTTGAGCTGTCTGGTGGCTGAAATAGTTGCAAATTACTTAATCACACCTAATGACGAAAAAAAAACGGCTTTGCGAATACAGAGTCCCAAGAGAGGAATGTATTTCTTCTCCAGATGAATGACAGACGCAACGCCGTCTTTTTTATAATCTCTCATGTTAACTTTACTTCGGATTAAATAAATCTTGATAAATCCGTACAGAAAAGATACACTTACATCACAATGTCTATTGAAAAGCAATAACCAATGAGAACGTGAGATTATTAAATGTATCACACGTGATGTTGAAAGCGATTATAAAGCTTGGACGTATGATTATTAGTGTTGACTCCTACTCTAGGATGGGATGTGTGACCGGTACAGCGCTTATCGTTGGGGAAAGTAAGATTAGTGTATTGGGTTCAAATTCCAGTTGGGCCAGTATGTTCACTTTCGTAAAAAATACCCGTGGGAAATTATGAATTAATCTTTTTACCTTTCACTTTTGAACTCTATCAAGACTATGTATCTCCTTCCTAAATATGGCAGCAGTATTCCATTTTCGGCTCTTGTAACGGTAGAACATATCAAGATGAGTAGGATACTTACTGCAGAGGTACAAGGATCTGATCATCTTTCCAGCATCTTAAGCAATGGATCATCTATACGAGTTCCTTTTGAGGTCTCTGAGGTGAGCTGAAGTCCAAATAGATGCAAAAAGCAAGAGGCCTCCTTGAGAGAGAACACTTCTTTATTATTGTTATGATCCGGGTCCTTGTAACACGGTGATAGTCCAAGGCAGAACGAATAAAGAAGAACTCGAACACAGGTATGGAATAACACAGATATATTACAAACAGGAATATATACAGAGAAATAGAAGTGTTAGTATGAACAATCAGGTTTAGTAGTAATTGTCTGAACGCAACTCTGTTTCGGACTGCCTCTGACTAACTGACAGACTCCTGGCGGACTTTACTCCAGACTTCAGACTGAACAGTATTTAGTCACCCCATCCCACGAGGGCATCATGTGGCACAAGACCGGTTTAACGTGGGATCTCCGAGCCCGTGGGCTCGGCCAAAAATATGCCCTTTGAACCCGTATAAACGGTTTCAGGGTGGGTTTACCTCCCCGAAAGAGACACCACCTTCGGCGTAGCCTCGTTCGGGTTCCTCCCCGCTCGAAGGCTGAGAGTTCAACCGATCACCCGATCAGCCGGTCGCCCGACTTCAGGCTGAACTCCTCTGCTTCCTCTTGAGGCGCAGTAATTATTACGTATGGAAGAGTCCATTATGTTATTATGGGTAAGGTCCCATAACGATTATGATAGAGGAAATTGTAGTTGTTGCTCGGTGATGATGCAGTACTGATTATGACTAGCGAGCTTTCCCCCACCTGAGAGAATGAGAAGTCTCTCCCAAGAATTTATAATTGGCCGTCACTATCTTGACATTAGATATGCAGATGACATAGTGCTGATAGCAAACACAGGCAAGAAAGTACAAAAAATGCGACAGAATTGAAGTGAAGGAAAGTGAAAAGAAAAGACAAAACAGCAACTGTAACAAAAAAGAATGACAGTTTGACAGCCAAAGTAAAAGCAAGCTCAAATGCGAATCACAATTTGAAGAAATGAAAATTAAACAAGTACCTATATATATATATATATATATATATATATATATATATATATATATATATATATATATGTATAGAGGAAACTTTTTTAGAGAAAGGGAAATTATGACACATTAAGGCGCATTTCATCAGGGAAAAATGCTTTCCAAAAAGTTAAGTAAAGTATTAAGAAAACAGGAAAAACTTAAATGAAAACAAAGTGTGCTGAACTGTAATGCATAATCAGTGCTTCTATATACCAGTATAGAAGCGACCTGTAGCAACACAAAGTTAGTTCTACAAAAGAATGATAAGAATTCCATGGAATTCGTGAACACTTGAGCAACGGTAAGGTTTTAGAAAAAATGCAAACAAGAGGGTTACTTATGCCTAGTATCAGAAATAGACCGCTTGTTTTTGCAAAACATTTATTTTGTTTCACGATCTTTTGGTGTCTTTCTGGTAATTCCATAAGCTCGTCATAGGCAAGACGTTTTGTATTTTACTGCAATACTTGACGTTTAAAGTCTTTTATGGTATCTATTTGCCTATTAAAAGCTTTTTTTCAAAACCATAATAAATTGTCGTATAAAAGTTTAATAACTGCTCAAGATCACAAATGAAGATTCCTGGTTGTGTTATTTACTTGATTAACTATGAATTTGATTTGATCGCTTTCAAACTAAATTGTGGATAAATCTCCAACACATAACATTGCAAGAAACTTTTGACATTTTCAAAAATTTACATCACCTTCTTCTACGTAAGATTTGGTGTTTCAGTCGCATTGTATCTTAAAATATAAAAACAGAAAATATCGAAAATATGGCTTATTTTCTTCCACTGTTAAACGAATGAACAATAAACCGTCAAAAAATAAATAATTTTTAAAATATTAGTAATTACGCACTTCTATTGATAGTTAATATCAAGCATAAATTGTTGACTAACCTAATTCATTTACCAGGCAATTTTAAAGAAGGAAATCTTGACGATATTACTCTACGAGTATAGCAGAAGCTGACAACTATCAGAAGATTTGACTTGAAAGTTTAGTCTCCAGGAGTCACTGTGGGCGTTTTTGTTTCGCTGCCGATAAACCCCAAAAAGAATGTATTAAGATTGATTATCAAATAAATATTGATCGAGATAGTGAGATATGTAGAAAAGTTGTGTCGGTTTAAGATGCTTGCTTTTAATCTTGACCAGCATCCTATCGTTTTAAAATCAATGTTATCAACATTTGTTTCGGTGGGATAGGTGTGAAAATTAAGTAAGCTTTGCGGAGTTATTCACGCGAATTCTAATTCCTCAGATGCTGGCGTTGTGAAATATTTTTGGCTTCAATGGACAAGCATCTAAGAATCCTAGCCCGAAATTAAGAAGAGAGAATTCTTTGGATTCTGTCAGCTGCATAAAATGTCATGTGAAAACATCACAAAGAATACAGAGACATCTTTGTTGGAGATTACAGAACGCATTGACCTGTTTTAGGAATAACTAGCACCTCGCTGTGTCGTGGAAAGAGAAAAAGTAAAGACATCAGATGATTCGATGGCACGAAGACTTAAAGGGATTTTTAAGAAAGAAAATAATACTGATCTGTTACATAATATCAGATCTATACAGCACTGAATGCTGGACAATCTTCTCACCGATGAAGAATAAACTTGAAACAACAGAAAGCTGTTTCTACAGAAAGATTCTGAGAATACTATGGATTAAACACGTGAGCAACGACGGAGTTTTAGAGAAAATGGAAACAACAAGGACACATAGTTAACATCAGGAAGAGATTGTTGAAAATTATAGGGCGCATAATGAGGAAAGAGGGCTTAGGAAATTTGATATTCAGATTAAAGGCAAGAGAGGCAGGGGAAAAGAATGCATAACCTACCTTGAGAGCTTCAGTAAGTAAATAGCGGAACCAAGATTAGGAGATATAACAAAGAGACAAAATTTATTAAAAGCTACAAAGGACAGAAAATTGTGAAGAGACATGATCACCAACGTCCTGAAGGGACACGGCTCATAGAAGAAGAAGAAGAAGAAGAAGAAGAAGAAGAAGAAGGAGTAAATTTATGACTGCACAAGATTTAGGTGACAAAACAAAAAGACAAAATTTATTATGAGCTACAGGAAATTGTGGAGGATCATACACGCCAAGTCCTGAAAGTATTCAAACTAATGTCCTCATCTTTATTGTTTTTAATTATAATTATAGTTGACTCTCTAATTTTCGTTCAGTTACATGTAATAAATGTCAGAAAATTGTAAACGCAAATATAGTTCTAGTGAGAAAAAAAATTAAACTTTCCTCCTAAATCCTTTGAAGATTACCAAATTTTAAAGATAGCTCGAGAGCCAAAGCTTTGAGCATTCCAAACATCACGATAAAAACAATAAAGATGAGGATGTTTTAAAAAAATAATTAAATAACAGCTCACGTTTTTATTTCATAATAATAAACTTAGTGAAATAATGTAATCCCAACATCCGTCTACTAAAAAGCGAATTTAAATGCCTAACTGGTGAGACTCCTTATACAAGATTATAAGTTGGATATTTTTGAATTGTTGCCATTGAAATAGTCTCTTATTCAAGATTCAATTACGGCAAAAGTTAATATAAATTTGCTAATTTTTTGCCTAAATTTTAAGTGTGGCAAACGTTTGTCTGGTCTTATGAAAATATGGAATCTTCCAGAGTGATCAGCTAACACTTACTCGTCTCAAGGCGCTTACTCAGTTCAAGAATCATGTAATTTAAGTATATTTCGCAAGTGTTACGTCAGATAAGATATCTTAAATACTTATTGATATCAAACCTCGTATCAAAAAGACAGACGGCTCTCTATAGTTGATGGTTAAATTAGTAAAATATATTTACTAAGGGTTGGACGATATCAACACTTTCTCAAAGCAACAAAGATAATTCCGTTCTCCGAGTAAATTTAAAGATTCTAAAAGTCTAAATAAACCATTTCTAAATCCAGATTCCTAATTTATAAATTCATCGAGTGAATCAATTTTCTTTGTGGTTCGCCCAACTGAAAACTCATTAGGCTTTTGTACAATCTCTTTACGCCATTTATTGTACTGCTTTTAAACGAATCATGGTATCTGGCAGATAAGAATTCGACGTCTGTGACTGTGTTTCACGAGTGAATGTAATTATTCAAGCGAATAATATATAAGGTGTAAAAAAAATGTCTTCCGCTACCGAAGACTTGATTAATCACAATCCTGTCAGCGTTGATTCATCAAAAAGAAATCATGTTCTTCCAATGTCGCCTAAATGTAAGCACTGAAGGAGAAAAAATACATGTATATATCAGCTCGTTGTTAAATCAGAGATTAAGTTTTGAAGATAATGATTTATTTTTTTAAAATTTTTGACTGCATTTTCTTTTATGATAAAAACGAATGTTTACATTGACTTGTACTTAACAGATTTGATTCTTGGTAGGGAATTTTTGCCAGCATCATGTCACAATGAGGAGAGAAAATTCGGCATTTATATTTTATATAAAAAGCGACAAACTAAAATTGCTTACTGAATTTTGAGAGATGGAAAATAATTATTATGTAATGATTTATTCTAAATGTTATATTTAGCTATGCGTTGCAGCTAATCTGGGGGTTATGAGTTCAAACCCGGTAGCAGTCTTTGACTTCTATACAGTCTGCTACAGCGGAACTAACCAGAAAAGGATAGAGTTAAGAAAAAGATGAGAGAAATTACTAATACGAGTTATATTTCACGACATAGACAGTGGCATGAAACCAATCTACCCTTGGGGATTGAATACAAGGTAGTGTTTTTTTATTTTTTAAGTGATGTTCTCTTTGCACAAGTCCCAAGAGCAACTCGAGGTAGAGGGTTACAGAGTAAGAGGCAGTGTTTATGTGGATATTTGGGAAAGATAGCGGTTGACCCTATATTGAACAGGTTAAGATAGTAGCAATCAAGAAAGCATCCTCTTGGTAGTCGGTTCAACAAAGCAGGTTCGTGGGAAGAAGCTGCTCGAGTGGAATTCATATCTCCGCAATGGAACACGAAGGGAATGAGGGTGGTTCGATGCAATGGGCGTGGTTGGAACTTGTTGAACTAAGGAGTGTAGTTCGCCTGGGCACTTTCCATGGAAATAACCACCGAGCAGCGAGAGGCTTGCGAAGTTTCATATGTTAGAAAGGAATTCTTGAAAATAATTGGTCAGCCACAATTATGCTCCGGTCTTCTTCAGGTGGTTGGTATCTTTATTTAGCTCATTCGGGTGGAATGTTCTAGTTCAAAGTGCCATGTTTTAAATTGATGTCAGTTATCAGTTATCTCATTTTAATTCCCCTGTCCAAGTTCTCCATTGCCTTAACCGGGTGTTGAACTCACAACTTTTTGGGTACCATCACTGGATCTAATTAACGCCTTTATCCACTGTGTCATGGCACGTGGAGCTAGAACAGTCTACCCCTGTGAGCGAAATAAAGGATTCAGTTCGACATTCCAACCACCTGAAGAAGGCCGGAGCGTACAATGGCCGAAACGTTGTAATAAATATGGCGACCAAGATGAGGACAATAGACGGAATAATGTAAATAGTGTACATAATACCTCATCTCAGAAATATAGAGATACTAAATAAATTTTTGAGAAAAAAAAACTATTGCCAACAATACGTTTTTGGAAAAAAAAAATGACCAACAATACATTTTTGAGGACAAAATATTATCAGCAATACTTTTTTGAAAAAAATTATTATCAACAATACATTTTTGAAGGAAAAATATTACCAGAAATAGATTTTTTTACAAAACAAAATATTACCAGCAATAAAAATTTTGTCGGCATTAAATAACCCGTTGAGGTTGATATGCCGTAAAACAAACCTAACCAAACAAACATGATATTCCTAAACAAGCGCTTGAAAATGATGGTAAATGATGACAATCTGCTTGTGCTAAGCAGACAAATTAACCTGTGTAGATCAGCATTCGGTGCTTCAAAACTATAATCTTGTGCTGGATAAAACTCAACTTATAAGGTTGGTGCAAAAATAATGTCGTTTTCTCACATAGTAACATATGTGATAAAACGACATTATTTTTGCACCAACCTAATACTATTTGATTGTTTCATGCTGGATTATGTTGAGAAAGTTTTCCGTTCAGTGAACATGAACTTGTGCCAGCCGAGTGAGTTAATCGCAATGCCTGTTCGAGAATTAGTAAGCGCTCTCAGTTTAGTCCTGGGTATGACGATAAACTACACCCGGCATCAAGGCTTCTGATCGGGAGAGTGGAGATTTTGGGGAGCACTGAACAACCTCTTAATTGCTGTTGCTCCCATGTCCACCCCGACCCGAGGTGATAGCACCTGTTAGGGTCACAGTTATGGGCAAATTGTAACCCCCTCCAAAAAACGAAAGACTGTGAAAGTATGTAAATATATTTTTATAGTAAAAATATCAGCGATTCGTTTATACATAAAAGATTACCAAGACGATATATTTATAGTAAAATTACCAACAATACATGTATATTTGGACATCTGTCTCTATTTCTCTGATGAAGCATTGTAACTATTTACAGCATTTACACTGTTCGGACTCTTGCCCTTATCTTTGTTGCCATAATCAAATATGCCCCAGTGGATAAAAGCATTGGTTGAAGTAATCCAGTGAATTGACCTAAAGAGGTGTGAGTTCAATACCAGGTCACAGCAGAGTTGAACAAAAACTTGAGGTTACTATAGGGAAATAACTGAAAACTCAGACACCCAGAAAAGGCATGGTACGTGGAAATAGAATAATCTATCTCGGTGGATGAAATAAAAGATTCGGTTCGAAGTTACAATCACCTGAAGAAGGCCGGAGCGTCCAAAGACTGAAACGTCGTGAATATGGCAATAAAGATGTTGACAACAGTCCGAACAGTGTAAATGTTGCAAATATTTAGATTTCAGTATTAAGTAACCCATAAAGAGTTTGATATGACGCTTAACAAAATCAACCCATCAAAAACGGCTCGATTAAGAAGCCATTATTTTATTTATGGTATTTTGTAGTTAATTAAAAGTTGTTTTCCTCGTCGTGTTTTACTTATATGTAAATGTTGGTTAGAGTGTCCGTCCTCGTGGAAGCTGGAATTAACATGGTGTCTGGAACATCGAATATCTTTATCGTGTTGGCAGCAAGGAATATGTCAGCAGTTGGAATGCAAAACTTATACGATTCTTCAGTATCTGTCTATATTTCTGAGATGAAGTATTATGTACATTATTTACATTATTCGGACAATAATCCGAATAATGTAAATAATTATACGATTCTTTGCAAATCAAATTTTTGATTTTGGGAAGACTTAACTTTTTTAGTTTTTCAGTTACAGAGATTGAGAGAAACAAATGCATAACAGTAAATGAAATATAAATGGGCAAAAATGCAGAACTGGGTGCGCGAGTGAGTTACCGGTAAGGATTCGGGAAGAGGATTCAGCGAACCGATTTCGAAGTACTGTCGCGTGCGTTGCGTTCACTTTGAAAATAATTAAACTCTCCCCCCCAACTATGGGTTTAATAGCAGTGTTGATAGGGATTTTTTTGCTTTGGGGTGGGAAGAATCTTTGAATTTAAAACCTGCTTGAACCGTGAAATGGCCTCCATCAGGATATGTTGCCTTAAACACAACCACTGCCACTATGGATTCACTGCACGTGACTCACCAACGACCCTGCCAGACTACAGGACTCATGAAGACACACGCATATATGTAAATAAAAAAAGATATTTTAAGAATTTTGATCAGGCTATTTTAAATGTAAAAAATTGTGTCATTGTGTGAAGGGGCGGGGTGAGAGAAAGTTAGTAAAAAGATAAAGACTGTTAAAAACTAAAAAAAAAAGAGCCATGATCCCATTGTCCTTGGGACACTACAAATAGAAAAAAAGACGCAAAGATGCAGCTTTATTTTACACGTGAAACATGTAATGAGTTTACGTGTAATAGAGTTGGGAGAAACGTGTAACAGAGTTGGGTGAAACCTATAATAGAGTTGGGTGAAACGTGTAATAGAGTTGGGTGAAACGTGCAATATAGTAAGGGGAAATGTGCAACTGAGTTGGGTGAAACGTGTAATAGAGTTGGTGAAATCGATAATAGATTTGGGTGAAACGTGTAATAGAGTTGGGTGAATTGTGTAACTGAGTTAGGTGAAACGTATAATAGAATTAGGAGTGATGTGTAATAGAGTTGGGTGAAACGTATAATAGAGTTATATGAAATGTGTAATAGAGTTGGGTGAGACCTATAATAGAGTTGGGTGAAACGTGTAATAGAGTTGCGTAATAATATTGGGTGAAACGTGTAATAGAGTGGGGTGAAACGCGTAATAGACTTGGGTGAACGTATAACAGCGTTGGGTGAAACGTGTAAAAGAATTGGAAGATATGTGTAATAGAGTTGGGTGAAACCTGTAATAGAGTTAGGTGAAACGTATAATAGAGATGGGTGAACTGTGTATCTCAGTTGGATGAATCGTATAATAGAATTGGGAGAGTTGTGTAATAGAGTTGGGTGAAACGTACAATAGAGTTGGGTGAAATGTGTAATAGAGTTGGATGAAACGTGTAATCTGCTTCAGTAAACGTAAAATGTTATGGGTGAAACGTATAATAGAGTTGGGTGAAGCGTGTACAGCGTTGGGTGAAACGTGTAACTGAGTTGGGTGAAACGTATAATAGAGTTGGGTGAAACGTGTAACGGAGTTGGGTAAAATGCGTAAATGAGTTGGGTGAAACGTATAATAGTGGTTGGTGAAACGTGTACAGCGTTGGGTGAAACGTGTAACTGAGTTGGGAGAAACGTGTAATAGAGTTAGGTGAAACGTGTAATGTGTTTGAGTAAACGTGAAATTTATTGGGTGAAACGTCTATTGTTTTGGGTGAAACGTCTAATGAGTTACGTGAAACGTTTAATCTTTTGGGTCTGTGTGTATTTGAGATTTTTCGGATTCTCATTCCCAATGATATCGTCTGGCGTCTCAGGATAGTAAGCAACCAGTACTTTGTTTACAAACTCCTGAAGAATCAATATTATTTTAGTTGGTGTATTAGTACAGTAAATATCTGTCACTTGATTGTGTCTAAAACACATGGGGACAGCATGTTAAATATTCTTTAGGGACACATTAGTGTAAGTCTAGGACTTTCTTTAACATATGGATACTAATCGACTGCTAATGTCTAGTTTTCTTGTCGAATGACTGAATGTTTTTCTTTTTTTCACTGTTTATCGTGAAAGATATAAAAGATTTCACTTTCGATTCTCTACGAGAAAGTAATGAGAAATATAAAAATATTTTTACATCTGTTTTGGTCTTCTTATAATCGTTCTTGCCTGTTTTAGAATTCCTTGGCCATCTTATAATTTTTCTGTAAGGATTTTAAGGCTGTCTCGTCGGACAATTATTTTTTAGCGAATACCTCGGGGAAACGAGAAATCAATAAGAAAATTCTTCAAATATCTCCATAAAGGCACATGCGAAAATTGGTTAGGGCTTATGGAAAATTTCGATTTATGAAGGAAGTAGAATTCATGCACATTATTTACATTATTTGGACTATTGTCCTCATCTTTGTCGCCATATTTATTACAACGTTTCGGCCGTTTCTATAAGAAACAAAAATTTTGTTTATTATTAACAGACCTACAACATAGGTCATATAAAGATATATTTGTTTAAACCAGTCAATATCCCATAAATATGAATAAATTATTAGTTTATTATTTTGCCATTAATATCGGCGCATGCACATTTTTAAAACCATGATATCTTTTAACCTTGAGCAACGTAATTTGTAACCTAATGTCTCTACAGGGTACGATAGATTAATTGTCGTCTAAATGACGCAAAAATGAAAATATCACATCTCATTTTGACAGATATATTTACCAACATTATACTAAAATATTTTAAAATACTAAAGAGTAGATTTATTCAATAAAATTACCATTGACTTCAAAGACGGCCTCCAGATGAATTCGGAATTCCCTGATACTCTTCTGGACTGCCGCCTTATTTAATATGGTGAATATGGTAATAGTGAAGGGGTTGCAGTCTGTGGAGTTAGGTGGCCAGATGTAAGGGGTGACGTGTCTGACAGTCATGATAGGGTTCTGCTTGCGTGGCATGGCTTAGAGTCCTGTTGCTTGACATTTCCATCAGCCACCCTCAAGACACAATGTAGGCCTTCATGTTGAGTTTGAAGACCTGTGAGAAGCTGAATAGAGGCATAACGTCGCCATCACTAGCGATCATACCAAACACCATGACGTTGACTGGATATATCATCCAGTGCCTTCCGAATCCTTTGTACTATCCTCAGATTGGCACCTAAAGACTCTTAAATGTTCGTATTGGAACTTCCAAGCAGTACAGCATACCGTTTCCGAATTTCTGGCGGAGTTAATTGCGTCATTGTGCTTTTTCTCACATGAAGTTCCCAACTGACAGTACTATACTGTGCAGCCGACCAAATCAAAAACAAACAACGCGCATGCGCGAAATTAAAAATATAAAATGGTGAAAATTCACCCATCCCAACCTGTACTAAGGTAGTGGAAATTTTGAATGTCAGAAACTTCGAAATGATATGTATGTCTATACTATGCGTCCTGATCAGGTTGAGATGGAATATTGTGCACTGATTCTTTTAGTCGTCTGATCATCGAGGGTTTGTCTCCACTTCAATCCACAGGCATTAATAGCCACTCTTTTCCGCCATTCACGATCAGCCATTTCATTATCTTCCCTTAGATGTAAACCCTTATACACGATTAACAGAGAATGACAGATTTTTTTTTCTGACAGAAATTTATGAATTCTCTTTAAAGTTTTCGCAATGTCTAATGTTATGTTCACATTCGCGAATAACTTCATAATATCTTGTTTCTATTTTTGAGATTATCGTAATTCATGATAATCTTTATATTCGCTCAAATAAAACAAAAGTACTAATAACTATTTTATTATATGTAATTGTTTACAATATAATTAATAACGTTGGAAGTGCATAATAAACTCTAAATTCATTAAATATGTTATTGTAAATACTTCTAAAATCAAAGAAATATATTGTCATAAAAATCACCCATTATTTTTATATGAATAGATATAAGTATATCATGAAAATGTTAGCAAGATTGTTTAATTAATATCAATTCTATTAGAAAAACATTGGTTTACATAATACAATCTAACATCACGTATATTTGAGTAAAACGTTTTGAGGAAAGGTTATTGGGATAAAAAGAATATCAGGCAACAAGATAAATGTCATCTTACGTGATATCCGTTTGTCATTAAATTCAAGATGAGTGGCGATGTTTAAATAGAGACAAGGTCACATTTAAAAGGAGGATAACTCATGTAAGAGAAGGAAAATTTATAATAAAAATCCACATCCACAGGACCGTTCTTCATGGTCAAAATAGTGAAACTGGTGATAGCGAGGACTGAAAATTAATAACAAACTACCAAAATTTATAACTATTTTTTAACATACCAAACTATGAACAATATTAAAACAAGCAGTAAAATCAAACATCTTCAGGTACCAACAGTTATCTATCCAACATAATCTCGCCACTTCATACGTACTCCTCTCCTGGTGATTTTTAAAGAGTAGCTTAGATGTGGCACAAAGGAAAAAGTATGGGGCACCCTGCGAAGATCGAACTCACTATTCAGTCGAAATTGATCTAACGAGACAAGCCTGCTAACCATTATACGACGCCGAGGGGCTCTATGGTTATTTTCTAATCGTAGCTTAGATGTGGCACAAGGGCAAAAGTATTAGGCAACTAGAGTGGATCGAATTCAATACTCACTCGTAATTGATCTACCTAGACATACTTGCTAACCATTACACCATTGTGTATCTGTTGTAACCTAGGGAAGGTTACTGAATAGAATAATCACACGAAGTTTAGTAATGACCGATAATACTTAGGACAAGAACAACGCATATAAGATTCGCCAGCGGCACGTAGAAAAAGTAGTCAACTGCTAGAAGTGAATCAAGTGAATTCCACAATGAATTTCCAACTGCAGGATATCTACCAATCACCCAAACGCGATCAGATGTGGTACGAGGCCGAATTTATTGTGGGGTATCCAATCCTGTAGGCTCGGCCAAAAATTCCCTGTAGGCTCCGTATAAAACGGGTTTGGGTAGCTGTTTCCTGAGACGAGACTCCACCTTTCGACAGAGCCTCGTCTGGAGATCCTCTATGTCCGGTTTGCGGAGCTGGAGAAGATTCTTCAACTGCAGACCAACATACAGTATTTACTACTGTATTTTTGTGAATGGGGACATACCCATTATCGTCCGTAGTTATGCTACAACACTATACCTTTACTTTGGGTGTCTCTTGAGCCTTGTATTAGGGTAACTTTAGTAAAAAAAGAAGATAATAGTAAAATTATGCTTAAAAAGAGTGAAATGCCAACCTTGAAACTTTTTCAAAAGTGAAGTGATAAAATATGCAAGTCGAAATTGTGGAAATATTTGATATAAGACAGAGTAAATTAATCGCATGTAATTGCAGCTCTTTCTGACTGACGTCTGAAAATGCCAGATAAAATTCTCTGGAATTTTACCTCCGCGCTGTCAGCCCTCAATATTCCATGATAACACCTGAAGCATTTTTATCATGAGAAGAATGACACGATAATGGCAGGGTCATTTTCGGAATGGAGAATCCTGCCACTCTATTTAATATCGGTTATCGAGTTGGTTGTGCCTCACTTTCCGATACAAACGCTGTATCCATTCACCTTAAACAGTTGTGTTACAAGTTTATCTAAAAAATTACCCGATGTTTCTCTCAAAAGGGTGGAAATGCATACCCACGTCAATTAGTGGCAACACATATTCAAAGGTTATATTACTAGCAGTATTTATTCACAACAATTTTAAATTGGTTTTATTACAGTAAAGATATCGGGAAATTTAAATATTGAAACATTAAAACTGAGGATATGCGACGATGAACAAAAAATATTGTTCTTCGTCAGATTCGTGAAAGGGCGCCATTACAGTAATTTTCAATAATTTACATAAATGAAGTTATTATATTGATATTCGATTCTGTTGGTGAAGCTTACAGATCAATGGTTAATACATTGATATTAATGACAACTCATCATATCAGCCATTTTTGGTCAGGTTCGTTAAATTAACAACGTATCAATCATTGCTTGGTTATCTAATATAGAATATAAGTCTTATAGGGTCAACATTACGATGAATTAATCGATATAAGACTTAGGACTGGTTTGTACTAGAATGACCAACATAAGACCGGTTTACACTAGATTAAAAAGATGGACATAAATCCGGTTTACACGAGATTAAAAAATGTGTATAGACCCGGTTTACACTAGGGTAAAACGATCGATATAGGCCCGGATTACACTAGATTAAAAAGATGGACACAAGCTCGATTTAGACTAGATTAAAAGGATCGACATAGGCCCAGTTTACACTTGTTTAAAAATATAGATATAGATCCGTTTTACACTAGAATAAAAGAAGATAGACATAGGCCTGGTTAAAATTAGATTAAAAGGATCGACATAGGCCCAGTTTACACTTGTTTAAAAATATAGATATAGATCCGTTTTACACTAGAATAAAAGAAGATAGACATAGGCATGGTTAAAATTAGATTAAAAGGATCGACATAGGCCCAGTTTACACTTGTTTAAAAATATAGATATAGATCCGTTTTACACTAGAATAAAAGAAGATAGACATAGGCCTGGTTAAAATTAGATTAAAAGGATCGACATAGGCCCAGTTTACACTTGTTTAAAAATATAGATATAGATCCGTTTTACACTAGAATAAAAGAAGATAGACATAGGCCTGGTTAAAATTAGATTAAAAGGATCGACATAGGCCCAGTTTACACTTGTTTAAAAATATAGATATAGATCCGTTTTACACTAGAATAAAAGAAGATAGACATAGGCCTGGTTAAAATTAGATTAAAAGGATCGACATAGGCCCAGTTTACACTTGTTTAAAAATATAGATATAGATCCATTTTACACTAGAATAAAAGAAGATAGACATAGGCCTGGTTAAAATTAGATTAAAAGGATCGACATAGGTTCAATTTACATTAAATTTAAAAGATAAACATTTATACGGTTTACACAAGAGATAAAATGATAGCCTCTCTGTTCATTTTATCCTGGAATTTAAGTCAACATTGGTCGGATTTATATCCGTATTTGCACGCATTTATCTGGGGATGCAATTGTCATTTTGTTGTCCCCGACGACAGGGTATGGCTTTTTGTTTGTTTGTTTTAATGTCATACCTTCTCAAATGTTGAAAATATATTTTGAGAACATCAGATACCATTATTGAACTGAAATGATAAAATCATACAATTGAAATAAAGAGAGTAATAAAAAAAAAAAGGCAGAAATATTTTCCATAAGAAATATTGTTCTTTGTAAAATTTGAAATTAGACGTCATCTTAAAGGTTACGTAAATTCAAATGAGCTCTTAGTAATACGGATCATTTTTCTGTAACTTCTATCGCCGCTTGAAGTACATGAGTCTCTTTGTCATGCTTGATCATTAGACTAAAAATGGGAAAATTGCTGTTATACTGGATTGGGGCTATCCAATCTTCATTTTACAAACTTGGGCGAGTCTAAAATCGTTTATGCAGATGACTTATTTCCCTGTTTGCAACCCTTTTTCCCACAGATTCAACGTCAAAAGCTTATCGCCACTGTACTTCTATGTCCAAGCAAATGTTAGAATGCGCCCACTTCTTTATGGCCATCAGCTCAGACCTTTACAATTAGGAAACACCATGTTACTTCCACGGAGTCGAATCATCCTCATTTCCTCCGTATTCCAATTACAAGAATTACTTTCCAATCAGATAGTCTTCCTCTCAAAATGGCTACATTATTCTACATATTCTTCACGTGTAACTGCTTCCCTGATCAATGCAATGCTAACCTCTTCAAGTCAAGAGTCGATCATTATCTATACGACTTATTCCCATAATATTCACCCACTTTGTCTTTCTTTTCACACACCTCATTCATCATATGAATCTTAAAATTATCAATCTCATTCCTTGAGGGGCTCTCGAGACATTTTTGGATGAAATTGTATATAGAAATGGAATAGTATATTTCCGTGTTTGGGTAACATAAATGTTATCAGTGCAAAAAAGTGCATACAACGAACCCAGTTTATATTCCTGCCGAATCTGTTATGGTCATATTGTACTAATGACCTTGGAGAAGGCATGAATCCATCATTTTTTTTTTACCTCCAAGTTACAATTTATATAGCAGAACATACAAGGCTCTTATGCCTTGGGTAGTACCCAATAAAAGAGAAAAAAAATCGCTGAATTCAAGACAGTTAGGCGTACGGACGTCGATTGCAAAGAAAGCGAATCATCGTCTACCGTTTTTTAGTTTTTAATGATGGATATGTTTCCATCGTAAGAAGAGGCTACAACTTTACTTGAAGAGGAGGTATGGCACGCTAAGCTTATGTTATATTAAGAAAGTGAAAAGATGTCTTTCAAATTCAAAGTCTTAAAGTTCTAGTATATTGGGCAAAGGAGACACTGTTGGCAAAGTAACTGTCTGTTTGATAATTAATAAGGAACCTGTCAGGATATACTGGTATCTATAACCTCACATCCGCCATATGGTTGCCAATGGCTATGTTACTATGACAGTATACAAGGAGCTTTAAGTAGTAGTTCATGGGGAAATGAAGCGACGTAGAAAACCCTGTAAATATAAGTAAATACAATAGTACATTTCAAGTACAAGACATTTTACCTAACAAAGGATGTTGCTAAAGAGAAGAGGTTTCAAAACAATTTCTTCTCGACTACGCAGGGTGTTTCAGCAACGTTGCCTTTAACATTGACAGAAAATGGATAACTTCCAAGATGATATTAAAAAGTGCATTATTGTTTTTTCTATCGATTTCACCACATGCAAGGCATATTGAACTATTGGGTATAGAAGAATTCGGACAGATACATTACTAATGAGCGGGGTGAAAAAGAATAATCAGGAAGATTTGGATTTTTGAAGAATTAAGTTGGCTGGAAAACATGGAGCAGGAAGGAAGTTCCACAAGCGAGAAATGCGAGAACAGAAACTATTAGCATAGAACTTACGGCTACATCTGGCCAACTCTAAGGTAAATTGATACGAGTCTCGACGGCAATCTAGTACTGTGCTTAAATTAAAAAAAAAAGTCTAGGTGCCATTAAGTTAAGAGCAATATTTATTCTGTTATCTACAGAAATGTGGCACAAGGCCGAAAAGGGGATTGGGGAAAGGACGGTCTTCTTCTGTCTTCTAACTATAACTTAGCTAGCCGCAAACATTGACCCAATCGTACAAAACAATATTCCTCACACCAAAACAACACATTCATACGTACCTTTCTTACTACAACCACCATAATACCTCTTTGTCTCTATGAAAATTCTAACTAGTCCCCATATTTACAATTCGTTGTCTGTAGGGGGGGTAAAATTCTAAAACTTAACCCCAATGAGTATTAGTTAAGAGCTCATCCGAACAATTACCATGCTTGTATTTATAGAAAAGACATAAGGAAACAAGCTTACGGCGGTGGGAAAGTAAGTGAAGCCGAACCGCCAGATCAGGGCCGATAATATTGCTGATACTTCTTTGGATTTTATCAAGGAGCTGAAAGGTAAATAACAGGAACACATGGCCATATGCGAACGTAATATTCTAGTGAACAAATGGTAGACATATATGTATGATAGATTTGGGAGAGACGAATTGATTCGCACTAGACAGTGAACCAAATTTCTTAGCAGCTGACCTAACAATGGATTCAATATAGTCTTTCTAATTCATGTCAGCCGAGAATGTTAGACCGAAAAGGCAAACGGGGGTATCTCAGGTGATGAATAGAGAGAATTTATTATCTAAATTATTGATTCTCAGTTTTTTATACCTTCCGCAGTCATGCAGATGACACAGTGTTGATAGCAAACACAGAATGAAAAACACAAGTTAGAAGTTAGTAAAGGAAAGCCAAAAAAAAAAAGAGGACTAAACATCAGTTGTAAGGAAAACAAAATACATTTTTGCTAGCAAAAGGGACGGAGCCCAATATGCAAATTACAAATTGAGGATACCAAAATCAAGTTAACTATCTGGGAAGTGTTTCAACAGAGGATAGAAGATGCGAAACTGAAAACGCCTCAGGGCAGCGAAATAAAGCATTCCATAAGCTAATCAAAATATTAAGAAACAGAAACATTTTGAGAGAAAAAAAGAAAGAGTGCTGAACTGTTAATTAATATCAGTCCACCTATTTGGCAGTGAATGTTGAATAATCTCCTAAAATATGAAGAAGAGACGTGTAGCAACGACAAAGTTTTAATTCTTGTGAGACATAGAACCACCTCCTAATTAAACAAGGATTACTGACATTGAAACTATAACAGCAGACAAAAATCATAATACATTTTCTTCCATCGGGGCTCAACAAAGACTTTGGATCAGAGTATCGTTTGTATTATTCTTATAGAAATAATTTCCTCGTGTCAAAGATGGAAAAACAGGCAAAAAGTGCATATGTCACTTTACACCCTTTTTGCTCGATAGGATTTTAATATCTTTAAGTCAAAGTTCAACGGTTATCTATCCTGCATATCCTCATAATATGCGCTTCTTACTTCCTTCTTTTACGCACTTAATCAACCTTATGCAGTAACACTCTACCTTAAGTGGTCCTTATATTGGGTGAATAATACCATAAAAGACAAAAAGAGAGTGATGTAAAGCCAGTAGTAATAATCAAGAAAGCCGTAAGTACACTCACTTATCAATAATAAAGATCAAACAGCCAGGCTTGTTAACCTTTAACCCAATTTGTTTTTTTCAAATACGATATAAATATTTACTCTCGGCTTCCCTCGACGTGGGGTAATGGTAAACAAGCTTGTCTCGCTAGAACCATTACAAATGAGTAGTGAGTTCGATCCTCACTGAGTACCCAATGCTTTCGGTCCTGTTCCATATCTAAGCTGCGCTTAGAAAATCATTTTTTGGCACCTCGAGGCAGTGTAATGGTTAGCAAGGTTGTCTCGCTAGAGCCATTGCAAGTGAGTTCGATCCTCACTGGGTTCCCCATACTTTCGGCTTTGTGTCCCATCTAAGTCATGCTTGAAAAATGGCAATAAATGTTTGCGTTCGGCGACATAAATCATTATAGGATAAGTTTTTCAGGATTCATTTGTGAATGTAAAATTAAACGAAACTAATTTGTTCATTTGAACTCTACTGTCTACTAAGTGTCTACTAAGTGGCTTCGATAATTAAGTAAAAGTCCAATAAAGGTAATAAACTTTATTTTTCGGAAATTTTCAGTAAAAATTGTTGGCTTAATCGAATAAGCGTGGATCAGCTGTAAAGCATGTGCGTACAGAGAGAAAAATGTAAGAAAACAGGGAAGAAGATGATATGGTTAACAAGTTCAGCGTCGTGAACAAGAGAGAAGAATGTAATTTTTCTTATCAAAAAGAGAAATAGTGAGTCTATTTCAAACACTAATTTGAGCAATGTGAAGAAGGCTAAAATGTCAAAACGAATTTTTTCCCGAGTTAAACTTTAAATTTGAAATAAATTGATAAAAAAAGGTTGAAACAGGAATTGAATTTAAGCGATCACCCGAATAAACTGTTTTTAAAAATTTACTTTAGAAAGAAAAATTCTAAAGTAAATTAGAGACGATGTGCGTGTCTGTAATTTTGAATATGAATGCGTTTGTATCTTTTTATGTATTTGCATATGCGCGGGGGCGTAGAAATACATAGGTTGGTGTTCAGGTAATCTAAACAGTAATCAGACTAGGAATGCCAGACATTTTTTAAGGTATCCATTTAGTAGAAAGAAAATTTGTATATAATATTTACCTTATTGGTTTGGCTTTTTTTTTTTTTTTTTACAGATTATCAACCCTGTTTCATGGTTAGGCCATTGACGAATAATCTAGTCTCCCTTCCAGGTTTTTCTGATGAGGAGAGAGTTTAGACACTCAGTATGATTAAAAATTACATTTGACAGATTGGTTGAACTTTCTTCTAGACTCTAGGGCCATCTAACGCGATTGGACAGACTGGGTTCCATAGCTATGTGTATGCGGTCAGTGTAGCGAATCACGTCGTCGCTATGTGGAGGGCTTTCTAAACTGAAGTCAACAACCAGGGCGGAAGGTTTCCACGATGGAATCAACGACAACGTGTATATGAACAAAGCGGTTTTCAAGTCGGAGGTCATCGACTATTGTATGACCTGGAGAAGGATAGACTCTGCTTGGTCTATTTACCCATATCGCGGTATGCATAGACGAATACTTGTGTGGCTTTCAACCCAGATAAGTGGAGGGAACTGGTTTGGTGTTCGGTTTCGAAGCGACCCAACAACCACACCTGATCATGGGACTGATGATAATGATAATGATGATGATGATGATGATGATGATGATGATGATGATGATGATGATGTTACTCTAAGAATAAGGAAAACAATATTGCAATATTTTTCTATCCCAACAACCAGGAAGACTGATTTATGTCGATCTCTATAATTCACTCCAGCGGCAAACTGAACAAATATTTGTTACTCAACTTTAGCCTAAGGAAAGGCGGGTGATAGGTAGGTTTTGCTGCGCAATTTGTACAAACAAAGTGGGCCAGCAAACCAGACTTGAAAACCAGCATTTAAAATGCTGGTTTTATCCATATCCGACAAACAACATGTCATTAGCGCCAATTGAAAACACGCAACTATCTCGCTCACCAAGTAAACCTCGGGATAATCTTAATGTATTTCTATATAAGTGGCACTGTAAAAACGAAATTAACTTCTTCAAAAATACCTATCTTCCGATGTTTGGTTTATCGTTACGATAGTGATACCTAAGCACCAATATTTGTTACTAGTCTCCTAAGGAAGGGAGATACGAAAGGGTGCTGAAAAGTACTCGGCTTAATCAAGTTCCTTTCAAACTTGAAAAACAAAAAATAAAAATAGGATGTCTATTCACATGTGTGGGATTCAGCGTACCCGAATTAAAGGAGAATTTAATACGGGATACCCTGCCCACAAAATACAACGCAAATATCAAGAAGAAACAACACGATAAGGAACGTTTGTAGAAAATAGAACATTGTATATTTATTTTCTTGTGAATAGGGTAAAAAAGATTAATGCTTTAGTTCGTTTAAGCAAAGTGTGATTTTTATAAAAATGTCTGTGTTCGCTGTCTTTCAACAGAGTAGCAGAGTAATGTCTGTTTCTTTTGTTTTTGTATATGTGTAAAAGGAAAAAGGGGCGATCAATTTAATTTGAAAAAGAGAGTGTGAATGAGGAATAAAAAGATAAAAGGAAAATGTACTTATGAATTGTTTTGGAATCAGTTTTAAATTTGTTGTTGTTGTTCTTTCCTAACCCACTTTCGGCTCTTAGTGTCGGGTTGAGTCATCGATGAAATTTACTGTTAGTCTTCTGTGATCTCTTCGTCCTTCTCACTGGCGACTGACTTGAAACTCTGTATTTATTGTTGACTTTTTTTTCACACTGGCACGTTATCTTTTTTTTGGTTTAGCAAATCGCCTCCTTTCATTGGTCAGAAAATTAATTTCACACCTTATTGCGAAATCTGTTTTTAATCGTTTTGATCCGATTTTGCGGGTGTGCAAATCTACTTTGTGTTTTTTAGTCATTTGTTGGAATGATATAGGATTTGTATCCTATAACCGCCCCCCTGCAGATTGATAAATATTGAAAATATTTTTCAATATCTAATATATGTTTTAAAATGAGTAGGCCAGTGTACGTGTCTACCCGATCTTGTGGTAATGTTTTTAGGTGTGTTTGGAGGTGTAGAAAATGTTTCACTTACGTTGGTATTTGTCGTGACTGTAGAATGTTCCGACGTACTTTCCTTTGTAGGTAAATCCAAGTACGCTGGTTTTAGTCTGTTTACTTTGCTTTTTTGGCACTTTAAACAAGTTTGAGCCCAGCTTTTTATGTCAGTATGCATGTTTGGCCAGAGAAAACGACTGCTAATCAACTTGTCGGTTGCTCGGTGTCCGGGATGTGAGAGATTATGAAAATGCAGAAATATCTTTTTTCTCAATGAAGGTGGAATATATGGTCTTGAATAACCAGTCCCAACGTCACAGAGTAGTGTTTTTGTTCCAAATGGGACGGGATGTTCCTTCAATTGTAAAGAAGTGTGCTCTTTTATTTTGTATAATTTTGTATCTTCCTTTTGTTCATGTGCAATGAGATCGAAGGTAAGGGTTTCAGAATCGATAGATTGTATCGTGGAGCGCGAGAGTGTATCTGCCACGATATTGTCTGAACCTTTAATATAGCGGATATCCGATGTAAATTGGGATATGTAGTCCAGTTGTCGGGTATCCCTGTGTGTGTATTAGGTTGGTGCAAAAATAATGACGTAATAATGTCGTTTTTTGACGTATTTTTTAACGTCAAAAAACGACATTATTGCGTCATTATTTTTGCACCAACCTAATATTTATCTGTGTTCACATGTAAAGCGTAAGTGAGGGGTTTGTGGTCTGTGAAAATAGTAAAGTTTCGTCCCTCGAGCAGATGTCGAAAATGCCTTATTGCTAACTAAATAGCTAGTAACTCTCTCGAGAAGGTACTGTACTTCTGCTGTGCTTTGTTTGATTTGACCGAGAAAAAGGAGATTGGCTTTTCTGAACCATTTAGCTCCTGATGTAGAACTGCTTCAATTGAATCTCCTGAGGCGTCAGTTGTCAATGTAAGTGTTGAGTCAACATCGTCACTGATGTAAGAGAGCTTGGTAAAATCTGCTAACGCTTTTTTTAGCATTTTGAAATGCAGCTAACGCTTCTCCGTCGATCAGTATTTTTGCATTTTTCTTCTGTTTTTGCAGCAAGTTTGTAAGTGGGGTCAAAATTCTCGAAAACCTGGAATAAATCTACGGTAGTAATTTATTAAACCGAGAAATCGTCTTAATTGACGCAGTGATGTCGGCTGCTGAAAGTTTTGTATTGCTGTTACTTTCTCTGGGACAGGTGTGATTCCGTTTTTGTCGATCACATGGCCCAAGAAATTTAATTTTGAAACAGCAAAATCGCATTTGTGGACATTTATCTTTAAGCCAAAATGTGCGTGTCTCTCGAAGACTTGTTGAATATGGTATAGCTGTTCTTTTCCATCACGACTGGCGATAAGCACGTCATCGATATATGCAAAGGTAAAAGGCAATCCTCTCAAAACTTCATCAATGAGTCTTTGAAAGGTTTGGGCGGCATTACGTAACCCAAATGGCATCCTGGTGAATTCATAGAGTCCAAAAGGAGTGGTAATTGCAGTTTTCCTTATGTCTTCTTCTACTACTGGAATTTGGTAGTACGCCTTAACCAAATCCAATTTTGTAAAAACTGTGGTTCCTTGCAAACCTATGGCGAAATCATGTAAATGCGGTATAGGATATCTATCAGTTTTTGCATTGAGATTCCTAAAATCGCCACAAGGTCGCCATGCGCCAGCTTCTGGTTTCGGAACAATATGTAGCGGAGAGGAGTATGGGCTATTTGAAGGACGTATGATGCCTAACTGCAACATATGTTGAAATTCGTCTTTTGCTATTTTATATTTGTCCGGATGTAATCTGCGTGGTGATGAGTGTGTAGGTGGTCCAGCTGTGGTGATATAATGTTTAGCAGTTTGACGGATTTCATCTGTATGTGTTAAAGGCGTGGTTAGTGTAGGAAATTTTTTTATCAATTCATGTAGGCCATTAGCTGTTGGTATTGCAGAACTAATTCCTGTTGACTTGTAGATTGAGGTGATTCCCTTTGTTCTTAGGTTTGTTTTACTGTCAATGAGAGTGTGTAGCCATATTCACTGATAAATCGAAATGGGATAGGAAATCCGCTACTAGGATAGGTGTTTTCACATTTGCTTGTGTGAAAATCCATGGAAAAGATCTTCTTAGACCCAAATCGAGCGTTAGTGATATCTCACCGTATGTTTCTATCTTTGATCCATTTTCTGCCTGCAATGTGTATGTGGAGAATGTAGGTTTTTGTTTTGTATTTGGTGGGATAACACTGATCTGAGCGCCGGTGTCGACTAAAAGTAAATATCCGTTACTTTTGTCCCGGATGTAAAATAGACGACTCTCTTATTTTAATCCAGCAGCTAATGTCGTCTCTATTTGCTACCGGCACAGTCGTTTCCCTGGTTTTGTGTAGAAATGTCAGAAGTTTTCGAATTGAAATTGCATGGTTCAGTGCACTTCCTTGCATTTCTTCCAAATTTATAATGATACCAACAGGTATCGTGTGTAATTTGCTCTCTGGAGAAAGAGTTCGATCTACTTCGATGTCTGCGTGGTGAGTAGGATCTATTTCTGAATGTTGGACCAGAACGCTGAGATTTCTGTGCTTGTACCAGACTCTGTACGTGTAAGCTGAGATTCACCATTTGCTTATACAGCTGCGACAATTCAGATGACTTGTCTGGTAATGTTGCTGTATCTGTTGGTGCATGTGATGTGGCGTATACATTTTTGTCTTGGTTGTTGTAATGTATTTTGTCTGCTACTTCTGCTATTTTCTCCAGCTGTAAATCATCGGGGAATGATGTGAGTATCTGTGTTGTATGTGTTTGTAGTTTATCCATCCACAGTTTCTTTAACACCACTTCAGACATGGTGTTGTCTCCTAATAAGGATCGCATTTTTCTTAAAAGCTGTGAAGGTTTCATATATCCCTGGTTCACATTATTGAATAAGTCGTGTAACCTTCTTTCCTCCGATTTACCGACACGTCTAATAATTGCAGCTTTCAACGTGTCATAAGGTTTTTCTTCCGGCATGTCATTAAGTAGATCCACTACCTCGGATGCTACATCTGCGGGAAGTTTTTCGACAACTTAGGCGTATTTTGAACTTTGCGATGTAATTTTCTTTGCATTGAAAATTGCATTTAACTGTGCAAACCAAATTTGTACGTTAGTTGGGTTGTAAGTTGGTAAGTTAATTGTTATAGTGGCTTCCATAGGTTCCGTAGTGTGTGTATCCATTTTCTGTGTCTTGATGATTATAGTTATATGTTAAAAAAATGTGTTGCATATTTTGTTGAAGCTTTTCTTTCAGTTGTAAATTTGCGAGTTCATTTCACGTCGATTGGTCACCACTTGTGGGGTTCAGTGTACCCGGATTAAAGGAGAATTTAATACGGGATACCCTGCCCACAAAATACAACGCAAATATCAAGAAGAAACAACACGATAAGGAACGTTTGTAGAAAATAGAACATTGTATATAACCCACTTTCGGCTCTTAGTGTCGGGTTGAATCAGCGATGAAATTTACTGTTAGTCTTCTGTGATCTCTTCGTCCTTCTCACTGGCGACTGGCTTGAAACTCTGTATTTATTGTCGACTTTTTTTTTCACACTGGCACGTTATCTTTTTTTTGGTTTAGTAAATCGCCTCCTTTCATTGGTCAGAAAATTAATTTCACACCTTATTGCGAAATCTGTTTTTAATCGTTTTGATCCGATTTTGCGGGTGTGCAAATCTACTTTGTATTTTTTAGTCATTTGTTGGAATGATATAGGATTTGTATCCTATACATGTTCAGATTTTGAGACGTTGGTCAGGCCGAGATCTTTTCACACTTCATCTTACGTCTGATTGTAACGGATGAATAACAAAATAAAATAACGGTAAATTATATTTAAAAGAAAAACAAATTTAAATAATGAAAATATGTTAAGTATGGTTGAATCATAAGCTGAATATTCTTAGTTTATCCGAAATATTTCTTGCCCAATTATAAGTGCTTTATATTAATATTAATATTCCTTAAGTTATAATTATTCAGTAGACTAATCTAATCGTCATTATTTTAACATTTTATATTAAAAACCTTCCAGTTTAAGCCTTGCCTTCTTAATTACAAAAGTTAATTACTTCCTTGATATAAAATGAAATTATAAAAATTTAATTAATGTAGCCAAATTAGACTCTTTAAAGCAATTGTCTGTAAAAAAAATTAAGTAAAATTAAAACAAACACTGATCAATAGTGATTTTCCAAATTATATCGACGACAACAAAAACGTTTTAACAAAGAAGAGTAACACTGAAAAAAAAAGTGCCGAGCATTTTAAGAAGCACAAAGTCAATAATTTATTTTATTGTAATCAGATTCACTAAATCTGACAACAATACAAAATATTCACAAAAATATAGTTCAGAAAAACATAAAACAAAATGAAATAAACAGCTACGATTCATTTCCTCTTCAAAACACTTATCCAGTTACTAATAAAAACTCATTAAAAAGAAATCATGTATATAAGAGCAGTGTTGGTTACAAATTCGCTAACGTTCACTTTATATGCAAAATAAATATTAATAAATCTCTTTTTATTACGCCCCTTTCAAAAAAAAAAAATCACTTAGGTTCTAACTGTTAGCTTCTTGGCTTCAAAAGTAAACGCCTTCGTTGATATAAAATAGTCATTATCAAAACACTCATAAAGCTAATTTAAAGTAAAACAATTTTCTACAAAGACGGAAATAACGTTAGACAAGGGTTCACTAATGTGTTTCCAAATTACATCTACATTGAACAAATAAAGCTTTTTTTTGAAGAAGAATATTAACATATATATTAGGTTGGTGCAAAAATAATGACGTAATAATGTCGTTTTTTGACGTTAAAAAATACGTCAAAAAAACGACATTATTACGTCATTATTTTTGCACCAACCTAATAAAAGTGCCGAACACAAAAGGAACGGCACCATTAATTTATTTTATTGGAATCAGATGCCCACAAAATGCAAAAAGACGAAAGAGCTATAAAAATAAAATCTAGATAGATATCAATAAACGTCTACAATTCATTTTTTTTAAAGAATAAAACTCTTAACAATCGCATTTGACGGCATATAACACGCACTTTTTTTATTTTAAATAAAAATATCTTTTAAAATTCCCCTACGTCTTAGATGCCATATATAGGTTTAAAATTCGCGATAGTCGGCTGAAATTAGCTACCTGACAACTCCTATTAGCTTAGACTTTAGAGCAACTTTCATATACCTATTGTCATTATTTAAAAGGCTATTATGCAAATTAAAAGTGTTATCATTGATAATATTCATTATATTTGTGGCACAGTATTGTCGGCCCGGGGTCAACTTCTAGTCGCAGCGTGAAGCTGTGATACTTGTCCTACCATCGCTGCAACCAACACATGACCCGGTCGATCAACGGTTCTCGCTACCCGGCGGGATCCTTTGGTCAGGGTACCAAATGGGATGGTCAGTCGGTTCTAACAGCTTCACACCAGATGCGACCGGTTCAGCACCAGCTCCGTCGTTCTCAGCTCACTTCCAGTGACTGGTTACCGAAGTATCTACTTCGATCTCAAGTCCAACCTACCCACGTTGTGATTTGATTTGATCTGAAGTAGACGAGATCAATCAGGCATCGGGCCGTAGTGCAAGATGAGACTAAACTGGAGGTGATGTCACACAAGCATCAAAAAAATAAATAAATAAAAACCATAAAAAGGGTCGGTTATGTTGAAAGAAAGCAAATCAAATTTTATCAGTCTGTTCTATACAGGAGTATGTGTTTTCCCCAACCTGTTTCTTCTGAGAGTGACACTATTATACTTCTAGACATGTTCTAGTCTTCTAATTCAACTGGTTTAGTTTTTAGTTGCTGGCTTAGCTTCATTCGTCAGTATAACTTGCTGTTTTGTAAAAAGGCGAGGTCAGAGGCGGAAATCATGGAATCTCTCGGCCAGCTTCTGCAAGGCAACTCTCTGGTTCCTGCTGTCGAACTGACCCCCCACCAAAAAAAAAAAAACAACAAACAAACTGGTGAACTGCCCGAGGGCGCTCGCTTATATGGACTTCGACCAAAAACCGGTGCGGGGTTAGACGCAGTCTGCGGTTTTCGGTAATTCCCCGATTCTTACTAGGGTCCCTGTGTTGTCTGGCTAGGAAAATTAATTACTTCGTATTTCTGGGGAGATCCCTTCTTCCGTGAGGAGAGGTTGCAGGATAGCCATTCTCCTAAACTACCTCCATCTCATATTGGTATCTCATACCAAATCCTTTCGGTGGCGTTAGTAATTTCTCCGTCTTCTTTACCAATTTACCTCCGCCTATCACCATTGCTATCATCTGACCAACGGCGACTCTGTCGTGCTGGTGAGGCTAAACTTGCTTCATTAATGAACTGTTTTGACATCCCTGTTTATTCAGGACTCCTTAGTTCAGAATTATCAACTTTGTTTATTAAATTCCCTTTTTCGTCTTACAAATAACACATGGCCTTGTCGCTTGGCCAACTCCTAAAATCTTTGCGATTTCGAATGATGTCTTCAACGCTTTCTGGTTATTTTGTGTTTTCTTAACCAGTACTTTTACAATTATCATTAATCAATTGTAAAAAGCTCGCCGCATAGCCTTTTTATGAATATACCGTTTACGCAAATCCTCGGGTTCTTGAGAAAAGTAAAAATAAAATCTTTCCATATAGAGCGGCATGTCTATCGGAACATCTTCCTATGCCAAAAATTCTTACAATTAACACATGTCTTTGTCGCTTGGTCGACTCCTAAAATCTTTGCGATCTCGAATGATATCTTCGAAACTTTCTAGTTTTCGTGCTTTCTTTACCAGTACTTTTGCAATCATCACCAATCAATTGTCAAAAGTTCACCACATTGCCCTTTTGTGACTTTATCGTTGATACAAATCCCTAGTTTCTTGAGAAAAGTAACTTCTTTTTAAAGTAAACATAAAATCTCGGGATATCTTTTTCGTTCTCATCATTTTCTTGTTTAATTTTATGGCTAATTAGTTAATCAATTACCGTAGCTAAATAGTGTCACATATTAACTTCATCACATTTAATATTAATACTTTGTTTCACTAAAATTATATGAAATAAATTCAAATTATATATTTCTAAAATATGTTTGGTTCATTAATATTTTTCTTACGATAACTTCCGGTTGCATTGTTATAAATACAATCAGAATTTATATATCCTCATTATTGCACTAAGACTTTTAGAATACGTAGGTTGTACAGATCATATAAAGGAAACTTTTTGACTGAATTTTAATACTAACTGTACTGTTTTGCTCAATTGTAGTAACTGCTTGATTTTTATTTTGTTTTCTTGCCTTTGGATATAATAAAATTTTTATAGGCTCGTGTTCTTTTTTCCTATTATTTTTCGCTTAATTCTAATCTTGGCTTGTTTAAACAAAAGAATACCTCATAAATATAGCCTAGGCTGTAGCATTTACTAATAATTTTACTAATTACAAAGTTTTTCTTGAAGAAATTGGGGTGCGTCTTATACACTCGTGCGTCCTTTATGCCGTGAAATAGGGTAAGTAGTCACCCATAATAATAGTTTAAAATCAAATCCTCTTCCTAAAATCAAGGTTGTTCCCAAATTTATTTGTCCTTTGTTGATTTTCATCTCTATATGTAAAACAGACGATGTCTGTCTGTCTGTCTGTCTGTGTGATACCTTTTCGCTCGAGATCCATCAACCGATTTTAACCAAACTTGGCAAATACATTTTACAATGTAAGAGACAGCTTCATAACGGGAAAAATCGATAATTTTAAAAATCAATAATAGATAAAGCCAATGAAAATCGATAAATTCAACTTTCTTCCTCCGATTTCGTTCAAACTCGGTATATAGGTTATTAAAATCATTACGAGCTCTACGATACCTCATTGTTATTTCTACTCCACTGCGTTTAGCGAAAAACGAAAAAAATGATTTTAACGCAAATCGATTTCAACACAAATTTTAAACTAAAAACTCCCTCAATTTTCGATCAATTTAATACAAACTCTACTCAATTGTAACCAACAATAAGTTGATTGTTTAACAGTCATTTAACTTGATAATTGAGTCCACCCATATAGTGAAAACCTGCGTAAATAGCGAAAAATTGCGATTTTTACTGGTTTCTTTCTTATTCTTTGTTGATCTTTCAACCAATTTCTATCAAACTTAACAATTGCTTTATAAATGTATCTTCTTTTACATCTCTGAAAGCACATTGATTGACCAGCTGGGTGTGGCTGCTAGTAATAAATATTCAAAATTAAATTCGTTATCATAACTAAGATTGCGTTTTTCTTGCTTGATTATATAACTATATAACATTTCAGTGTGGATGGTGGAAAATGGCTGGTTCCATTCTATGCCTCAAAAAGCAAACTAGTTATTCCGTCATTACTGACTGAGCCCTGAACTACCACCAGTCACGATGAATGGAAGTTCCCTCGAGGAGGCACCGTACCTTGAATGAATATTGTCACTCAAACTCAACCCACATCTCAAGTGGAACTGGGACATACGATCCATCGCTAAAAAACTAAATCAGGCTAAAAATGGAGTACTTTTTTCATATTTCGACAGGAGCTGCCCAGTCCTATCTTTCCAGTTTAGATAGAGATCGAAAGTGTCTCTGTATTCTTTTGGGTGACAAATTATTTTTCATCTTGCAAACCTTGTCTCAGAGATAAAACCTCGCAAGCTTCTCACCTACTCTGTCGCTACTTTCATAGAAATTGCTCAATCGAGGTAGTACCACCAGTTCTAACCTTCACGGTTAGGACCGGCCATGTTACAAAGATTGTAGCGATTCATCATCCCAACCCGAATTCCCTCTGTATTCCATTGGTGAGAAGTAAGTTTCTACTCTAACAGCTTCTTCCCGTGAACCACTTCCCTGTGAAACCGACTCCCAAGAGGATATTTTCTAGATCACTGTAATCTTAACCTATTCAGGTCTAGGGTAAACAATTATCTTTTCCCACATATTCGCATACACTTTGCCCCTTACTCTGTAACCATCTACTTTTAGTTGCTCACAGGGGTTGTACATGGTGAAACTCACTGTAAAAAAAAAAAAAAAAAAAAAAAATCCAATGTGGTAACTGAAACCTAGTCGGGGTTACTGATAATCTCGCACTATTTCAACCCACAGCAGGTTGCGAACTCGTGTAACATTTTTTAAAGAATTTCACCGTGCGTTTTTCAGGTCGATACATCACCGCGAGTAGCCAGACTATTAGATGATGTATGTTTTTAGTAAAATCATTAACCAAATCAAGGTTAAAGATCTCCTTTCTGTTAATTAGTTGCGGACTTGAGGTTGCATACTAGCATAGTCATCGATGTATTCGAAACAGCTTTGTTTTCTCAATTGCAGTCACAAGGTTTGGAACAACTCATGGCAGAGTTTCTAGAGATTTGCCACATGCTGGGATTCGTCTCCACAAGATGACATTATCCTCCTTTACTAATTGATCATCGTGAAAGTCGTACACGGATCTTTTGGTTGGAACATTCTGTCATCTATCGGTGTTCAAATATACTCGAGCCTGTGGAGATGGTCTTTCTTTCGTGAAGTGGGAATAAGCTTAATCTTTGGCGTCTGAGGCGTCCCACTAGAAGTAGCTCTGAGGGACATTGAGCAGTTTCATACAAGTGGGCTGTTTTTTAAAATATGGTCTTGTACCATACACAGTTTGAATGGATGCCTCGATAGATATCTAAATAGTCTTGTACTTTTCTTCAGCTACCGACAGCGGAACGGCACCTACTCTGATTTACGGACGCTCTAATAAAGTGTGGGTCTCCTTTTATTTGCCATTTGTTGCAAGTCTGTTCACGTTAAAGAAAAACCGTAGTCCATGTGGTGCCTATCGATGACATCAGTTTAAAGAATTTGCCTCTTCACGTCACAGTTGTTCGTTCCTTTGATTCCCAGGTGTGCTCATTTTGCACGTGAATAAATATATAAGCCCCTAAATGTTTAGCAGCTGTTTTTTCTTCCATTTTCAGGTCCTTGAGAAAGCGGAGTCATTTATATCATATGGTGGGAAGAGATAGCAAGAATTTTTTGTATCTGCCAGTCGGCTGTCAAAAGGGTTTGAATAACAGGCCTTGAACGAAGCATTTTGTTGCAGACATTCCATTGTCGATTCTTTATACATTACCACCAAACGATTGTCTACATCTATCTTCAGAGTACTACTATAGGTATATATATACAATTTTAAAGGTATTTTATTATAATAGTATGAAAATATTATATATATATATATATATATATATATATATATTGTAACCTACTACAGAAAATAAGATTATAACGATATGGCAAAATAATATAGAACATCGACATTGGATAATTAATATTCAGATATGTACAGGAAACTAGCAAAATGGTCCGAAATATAGAACAAATATCCTTAAGAAATGTCGTTTGTGGATCTTTAACCAAATTTGATCAACTGAAAAATTAATGACTGACTATCTATCTATCTATCTATCTATCTATCTCTTTGTCTCTTTCTCTCTATATATTATGTATTAAGGCAGCAATTCTTCATTTATACATGTGTTCATTAAAGACGACAGTCAATGTACTGCGATTAAGTTTTTATTTAATTTTTTCTGTGCTCGAACAATTGTTTTATTTTCTGGGCACAGTATATATATATATATATATATATATATATATATATATATATATATATATATATATATATATACGGTCTGACGATGACGATTTGCATGGAACAGACTGTTTCTCCTGTGTGCTACATACGCATAAAATACTAAGGTATCTACATTTAGATAACAACTCTGATCTTTCATTTAGTTCTTCGTCCTTTTTTTGGTGGGTACGTTTCGATCGTCAATTTTTCTTCTTGGCATATTTTATAGTACCTTCCTCGGACTCTGCATGGCTTAACTTTTTTTCATGATCTTCCACTTTTTGTGGAATCTACTATTAACTTCCTTCAACCTCCAAACACAATTTGCCAGTTTTGTGTCACTTGTATGGCTCTTGAGCCTAAAAGACGTAGTATACTTATAATATCTCATCTTAAATGGTCATCTGTGCAACCAATTTATGTTTTATTAAAATTGTTGCCGTCACTGACCTCCGTATATTTATAAATATAAACGGAGCGTATACTCAAATGCCAGTATCCATTAAAAATAAAGTTTAAAATGATAAAAAATATGTTGATACAAATCCTTTCTAGCATTGGAATCGTAATTATGATCCAATTCATCAGCCCTAGAAATTCAAAATATTTTTTGAATTTGTAGGGCTGATATTAATTGGATCGTGATTACGATTCCAATGTAATAACTTATAACCATGGGATATTAGTGTTTGAGCCTTTTATATTATATATATATATATATATATATATATATATATATATATATATATATATATATATATATATATATATGTTAATCATTTCACCACAAGCAAGGCAGTAAAACCACTAAGACACAAGGGATTAATGAGTATGAAAGAATAAGAAAATGAAAACATTAATAATGAAAGAGAACAATAAAAGAATAAGAATGAAAACAGGAGATAACGATTGCTTTTAAATTGCTTTAAAATTTTTGAAGGTCAAAGTTGACTGGAAAACAAGATCTCAGAAGGAAGTCACACAAGCGAGAAGTGCAATAGAAGAAACTATTAGCATAGAATTTACGATTACATCTCGTCATTTCAAGTGTAAAAATGATGAGACCTAGCCGCCAATCGAGCACTTCGCTTAAATTTATAATCTTGGTGCCATAGTTGAAAGTTCATCAGAATAATTACTATGAAAGTATTTATAGAAGAGTTACAGGGAAGCTACATTAGGAAAGTGACTAGAAACTTGGGTGCCAGGTCAGAATCAATAACATTGCAAATTCTTTTTTGGATTTTATCAAGAATATCTAAATATATAATAGAAGCACCAGATATACTAATATAGCTATTTTATTATAATATCATAATACTATTATAGGTATGTTTTTACTACATCTACCGTCAGTGAATATTATAGTGATGCTATTAGAGGTATTTTATTACAGGTATAATTCTATTAGAGTTATTTTTAGTAAAAATAAAATAAAAATATCTGTAAAAAATATAGGTGTACCTACTGCAGAACTAATAGACTTACCATCGTAGATATTTCTATATAAATGATAAAATATAGTATAAAAAGAATGCTTACAATAGGTATATTTTGAGGAAAAATAGTTAACGTTTTTTATCACATCTGAAATAACTTAGTATATTTTTGGTAGATTTATAACATAAGCAGCTTTGTGAAACAAAACACCACAGCGACTGAAAGAAGAGAAGTAGAGGCACCACATATTCTTAGAAAAAAAGCAAACTTTTTCCTGCTATGAAATATTCAGACTAACATTCTCAATGTTATTTTTCCTTGCGTGCCGTTTGTTGTCAGCATCAGTTTAGTTCGATTCTTTATTGTCATTACGGATTGAGATCTTTTTTTGTTTGTGCTAAGCTGTAAATAACCTAAATACTTGGTGCTCATTAATCCGCTTAATCCCTTGATCTTATTTCTTTCCAATTAAAATTACTTCATTCGGAAATGACGACACACAGATCTTATTCATTATATTTTGGAGTTATCTTATAAACAAATCGCCTTCAGCTAATCTTCCTGAGGAGCTTCTTTTGTTAAATATGCAACAGAATAGAGATCTTCTTAATGAATTTGTCGTAAAACGCAATACATCTTCATATACAGCCAGTCTCCCAGGCAGAGTGATATGTCATTGGGCGAATGTTATTAATCTAAATCTCGCATATCTTTACGATTGTAATGAGTTAGAGTCTCACTGATTACCTGACTATTTTGGATAAAACTAATATAGAATTAATAAAAATAGACTTGACGTTTTCCGCAATGCAAAACCTGACACTAATTTTTGGGACTATTGGGTGTGTAGTGTCGATCCTAACTATTTTAGCTTTTTTTCTAGATAAAAGAAAATTTAACGCAAATAATTAAAGTGTAACTTAGATATGGCACAAAGCCACAAGTATGGAGCACCGAGTGATGATAGACTTCATTACTCAGTCGTAATTGATCTAGCGAGACAAACTTGCTAACCATTATACCACATCGAACCTCCCCTTAGTAAATAGTTATACAACTTTACTGTATTCATGGTATATTTATAACACATCACTAATATGGCGTAGGAGCTGCTTATACATTCGTTACTGTTGTGGAAGACCGTTAAAAATTGTAGAAAAATGCAATGGATTTTACTGAGGTCGCTAACAACCCCAGTTCTCTACTAACCCCGGCACATACAGAAATTGATTTATTTCTATTAGGTTGGTGCAAAAGTAATGTCGTTTTCTCACATAGTAACATATGTGAGAAAACGACATTATTTTTGCACCGACCTAATAGCTCACCAATCAGCTCCAGATTTGAATTTCTATAGTCGTATATATTAACCAATCAGCGGCGTCATAAGAAACGCGCGGTCGTCTTTGAATTTCCAAACAACAATGTTTACGTCTGCTATGAAATTTTATAGGAAAACTTCAGAAAACAATCAACAATATTTCCCTTCCTTAAGATGGATATTTAAAAATTGGGAAAATATTTATTAACCAATAGAATTATTAGTTTAATAAAATCTAACTTTTAGTCTTTTTGAAACCGATTTCCCGGTTATAAAAGCGCTCGATTTATTTCGCAAGAATTAGCTATTTTTTAGTTTTTTGGTTAATCTTTCACGAGTGTTGTTCGTTCGTTTGTTATACAAACAGAAATTCTCAAACCATAATTAATTACTCACATTTTCGCATATTTATTCGAGTATTATATACTACAAAACATAAGAACTGTATTATTAACACAGTTCACTGATTATCAGCTGCAGCTACTATAAAATTACACTCATACATAAAAATAAACGTAAATTCGTGACACACTCATTCTCATATGTAGATGGAGTCTGTTTCTCTTAGACTAATTCAATTGATTCGGTTTTAATGTAAATAAATACAAACAGAAATATTTTTGTGTAGTTGTTTCGCAAAGAATCTTTGTAATTCATTTCTTCAATCTGAAAGAAAATTAATACTTAATAATAAAAAAATATTTAAATTTCTAGAGCCGTGCTTATTCACGTATATTCATCAACACTGTCATCTAGTGCTTTAATTAGTTTAATTCTTGGATCAGTTATTGATGCACTAACGATAACTGATATCACGTGGACAAAATATCACGATAATCAATACAAGATATCACGTATCAATCAATCAATATGCGATGACTTGGGGATATTTGGTCGAAATGTTATGTCTATATTAACTTCTATGTCAACCAAGATGAAAACAATAGATAAAGTTTTTAAGATTAGTATTTTTGTAGATTCTTGTATTATTTCAAACTATTGTTCTCATCTTAGTTGATAAATGATAAAAACAAACCGGTACAAACCCATCATCTTAACAAATTGTCAAAACCATCTTATATCGAATATAAAAGGCTCAAAAGAACACAACTTTGGGAAAATGTCTTAATGGATATAGGAGTTGGTTATGCATTGGTTACTGTCATCTTGTGAAGAATTCAATCCTTGGATCTGGTAGAGGCACATCAATTAAACATTAAACAATACCCTCCTAAGATGAGATGGTAGTCATTAATGAATTAATAATGTTATTCACTTATTTAAAAAAAATGCAAGATCTGGTAGTGATGCATGGATTCAACGGAAATAAATCAATGGACACCTGATGATGACCAGGGGGATACTTGGTCGAAATGTTGTGACTATATTAACATCTATATCAACCAAGATGAGAACAATAGTCCGAAATAATGCCAAAATATTGACAGTTACTCATCTCAGAAACGAAATACTAAATTATGACATTACTGAAAAAGTCATAGAAACCTCGGAGAATTTCAGTAAGATATCTTTAATCATTTCTAAGATGAGAAGGCCCGAAGTAAAAGAAACAGGCAGTTTCGACCGTGACGCGGGCAGAGAGGAGTTGGCAAAATCTGCATCATTATGTGGCCTCAGGGCTGCCCACCGGAGGTGACTGCAGGGACACCTTTCCATGCGTGACATGGCACTACAAACACCCCGGTATTATACAACTGTTGATCAGAGCGGCCACTCAAGACGCTACGCAAGAGTTAGGGCTCCTAACTACCAGTCGGAAACAGCAACCAGAGAACTGTCAACCGTGTACCCTCAGAATGAAGAGGTGATGCCATAGACTGCATACATCACGGGAGAAACAGAGCTGCACTACTACAGAGGCCGGAGAGAGAAAGAGTACTGGGAACCCCTTCCTAGACAAGAAACAAGGTGTAAGCCTCTACTCATGTCCAATAGAAGGGGGAGGAGTGTTGACCGGGCGGTAGAAGAGACTACCTACTCCTATTACAGATAACACAAAAAAGGACGACACAAACAGAGGGAAGGATTGGGAGGGGGAGATAACAGGTAAGGAGACCTGGATCACACTTGGCTATACCCTATCACATTAAGTTTTAACTTAGTATAAGTCCCATTGTCTATTCTAAAAAGAAAATGAAAATAAGGTTACCCGGATTATTATCGCATCTAGCCAAAGACATTTAATTTTCCATTTTACCTGTTTTTTTTTCTTTCTTTCGAACCGGGATTTCTTACTAAACTATCAAATAAGGGAGAATCATTGGGACAAAATGTCTTTGAGTGGGGGGAGAGAAAAATAGATAAATTTAAAAACCAAGAAAAAAAAACAACAAAAAAACAAAAACAAAAAAAAACAAAGAAAAACGTAAATGGGTTTCTGCTAGAGCGAAACTATACTCACACGGGCCAGCAAGTGGTTGTCTGTTTTCTTCCTCATGATGGTAACTGAATGTACGGCTTACCTTATGTCCAAGCGTCGACCTGGTCGGAGGGGGGGAATCAACGGCCAATCCTCCGCCCTCACCAAGTACTGGGATTGGGAGATATGCTTTCAATAAGAATTCAGGAGAAAGAAGCTGCTAGAACAATTCCAAGTTCACACAATATATCAAGCAAAAAGATACTGTCAAAACATCATTAGAATACTGACGAGACACTTTCGCATCTAGCCAAAGACATTCTTCGAAGCCCTAATCAATACCGGGGTGGTTAACTACTTCACATCCCATAATCTGCTCTCAGACAAGCAATATGGTTTCCGCTTTGCCCGATCTACAGCCGATGTGCTTACGGCCATCACTGAAACAGTCTACCGAGCTCTTCAAAATAATGGGGAAGCCCGAGCCGTGGTACTAGACATCTCCAAAGCATTTGATAGGGTTTGGCATGCCGGCCTTCTTCGCATGCTCCAGGGTTATGGCATTACGGGTCGATTATATAACCTAATACGATAATTCCTGTCAAACCGTAAGTTGAAGGTCGTTCTCAATGGATTCTCCTCCAGTTCCTATCCCACGAACGCAGGTGTTCCTCAAGGCTCCATCCTAGGCCCCACTCTATTCCTTATCTACATAAATGACCTTTCTGACGCAATAAACTCCCAAGTTGGCATCTACGCGGATGACACCACAATTTATTCCTGCCCGAAAACAAATCTAGTCCCGTTGACAAAACTCGCCTGGCCATGCGTCTCGAAAAGGACCTCCAATCGATTGTGAACTGGGGAATGAATTGGCTGGTCAACTTCAACGCTTCCAAGACAAAACTGCTCTCTATTAATCACGACAGAGATCCTTCCCTTTCCTCCATTAGAATGTCTGACGCTCAACTTCTCGAGAGTAACTCTCTGCGGCTTCTCGGTCTCACGTTGACTGCTGAGCTGAGATGGAATAAATACATTGAATCAATTGCCTCGTCCACTGCAAGGAAAGTTTTTCTCCCCGGAGTCGATCCTCCAGAACTACAAATCAACAATTCGCCCTTGCATGGAGTATTGCTGCCATATATGGTTTGGTGCCCCTTCTGTTTGCCTCGGGGTTCTTGATAGGCTCCAGAGGCAGATATGCAATGTAGTTGGCCCTGCCCTGGCGTCTCGTCTACAGTCACTTTCTCAAAGACGCGCCGTCGCCTCCCTCTGTCTGTTCTACAAATACTTTCATGGAAATTGTTCCCAGACGTCATGAGTTCCAGCGCCTTACGGAGCTGGCATCCCGCTCTCACCCCTTCACTGTCGAAACTCCTAAAGGTAGCCGTCTCTTCTACTCTAATACTTCATGTCTCGCACCTCTCGCCTGTGGAACTCCCTTCCCTTTTCCTGTTTCCTTGTGAGCTATAATCTCCAGCTATTCAAGTGTAATGTCAATCGACATCTCCAGTTGCCTTGATCTATCCACTACCCTCATCCTTTCTTCTATCACTGCTATCTGATTTCGCTCTAAATTTTCTGTAACCCCTTGCGTCCTAGTGGCTTTCTCCCTTGCTTGGGGTGAAATGCTTAAAAAAAAAAAAAAAAAAAAGATACAACGGTTCAATGCTTAATACAACAATTGGTCAATTTTGCTGCTACAACTGGTTTATATCTCTCTCTCTATCTCTCTCTCTCTCTCTCTCTCTCTATATATATATATATATATATATATAAAAGGATGATAGTATCAAATATAGTCCAGGACGATGATGTTCCATTTGAAATTTGCATCAATTCCTAATCTAATTATAATTGTGAACATATGACGAAAATGAATATATACGTTCTTGAGAATTGACACCAAATTGATAAACACTATTTATTTATTAGATATTTTTTATTTAAAATATTTTTTATTAGATTTTTTATTGGAAGAGTTGGCAAAACATTGGCTAATTGCCAATTGATTCGAACTTTATAAAATGGGTTTTCTTAAAGATGGCTCTCAAATTTTATTACTTTAGTAAATGTCTATAAATTTAAAAAGAAAAATTGTTTTTATATATTGCATTGTATTAGTTTTAATTGTAATAGTTTTTAGAACGCTGTAAATATAAAATTATTCTTGTAAATAAACAATCTAATAAATAAATTATGTTTAATATTTTTGTTGTAAATTCTCAAGAACAAAAAAAAATTATAAATTCGATTTCATCATATTTTTTATTACAATTCTAATCCTCGCTTTTTAAAACAATAACCATTGCCGAAGTGTGAAATCAATGACATTCCGTTTTTGCAGGCATGAAGATTCAAGTTTGACATTTTCGTTTTATCTTCATATGAAGCCCTTACAAAGCGAAACTTATATTTGTATAAAGTTATGTTAATCTCACTCTTTCATTTCATACTGATTTTTCATATTTTTCTCTATTTTCTTTATATTTTAATGATTATATGAGTTTTTATGCGGTTTAATTTTCTCGCTTTTTGAGAACTTTTTACAACTTTTCAGCCGTATGTTCTTCGGCCTTCCTCGAGTTTCTGATCCGAAATATTTTTGAGACTTTTTTCTTCTTTCAAGTAATTTTACATCTGGGTTCAACGTCGATTGCATTTCCGTAAAAAGCATATCACAAAAGAAATATGGAGAGTTCATAGCCGAAACTTTGTGAAAAGACAAACAAGCAACAAAGACAATGACCGATTAAAGAAAACAACATAATTTAATATTTTAAGACTCAAAAATAAAAGAAGGATACTTTACAGATGTGAAAACAAGAATAGAAGTAAAGGAATCATATGGAAATATCAGATTCCTTTACGTTATTGATATTCTTCCATTGTTTTTCGTTTGAAATTGTTTTTCCGTAATAAGTGCCAAGAAGCTTTAGAAATAACTCATTAGCAGGAACTTTTTATCACTCATTACGTTTTCTTTCAAAACTGCGACATTTTCCTTAGTTTTAATTAAACCAGTTTTAATTAGACGATCAGTTCATTATTTATTTTACTCTTTTAGAACTCATACATGAAATCAACTAACGTTAGTAATCTGGGAGGGAAATTAGTTTCAGCTTTTGATTTTGATAGTTTGAGTAACTTGGATAAATTCCCTATCAGTTATTTTCTTTATATGATCGCTGTCAACCTCAACTGGTTTTCTACACTGGATAATCTCTAGCATGAAACTTTCCAAATCACTTTTGTTAGTTTTGATTATTCACAGAACCTTCTTCATCAAATGCACACATATTTGGAGTTTCAGCTGCTTTTATCTTTCTCCAAAATAAAAACATGACATTTTTATTTCTTATTTTAGTTTATAATAAATAAAGATATTTATTAACACTACATGTGCGCTGTTGTCCTAATCTTTGTTGTCCTAATCTTTGTTGTCCTAATATTTGTTGTCCTAATCTTTGTTGTCCTAATCTTTGTTGTCATTGCAACGTTTCTGTCATTGTGCCCTACGACCTTCATCAGGTGTATGTCGATCCGCGTAATTTACAAAGAATTTTGAACTGAACACTTTATTTAATCCATTGAGATTGATCTCGTTTCGCTGCCCATATCTTGAGATATCTCGTCTAGTTTTTTTAGTACTGTTCAGTTATTGCTCGCCATATTTCACATTTCAGACAGAAATAAAGATGAGTGTATCAATTTAGAAACAATGCACACTAATATAATAGCTACTGCAATATATTTAAATAAAACCATTTAAAAACAATTAAATTAATTAAATTGAAACCCCGTTTATTATTAAACAGCATTAATCACTTAATAACAGAACACATTCTTTTCGGGCAACTCAGTATCAGATGCTTCTGAAGAAAATAAACAGCCATTGCAGATGTCTACTGCTGATGACTGATTCAGTTAGCACACTGTCTGCAAAATTATTCTATTCAACTAAATTCATTTGATATTTGTACACAGAGGAATAAAAGAATATTATTTCTTTCTTTTGTCTGAAATTGAATAATAAGAACGTTCGTAATTCAATTTGCCGATGCTAACTTCACGTCTTCTAAGACACGCTCCCCCCCTTTGCACACCGCGGTACACACATACACAGAGAAAAGCAACAAATGAGCAGTTTTTTTTAATACTCAAAACACAAAAGAAAGGACTAAATATTAATTGTGGGAAGATATAGTTGCGAGCAAAAAGAAGCAGTAAGATGTTAGAAACTTGAAAAACAAGCGGATGGAGAAATACAACACTATGTAATGTTAACAGATGACGGAAAGTATGAGAAAAATCAGAAGACGCAAAGATGCTTTTCAGAAATTGAGCCAAATTGTAAAGCAGTCATGGTTAAACGTCGGCATCAAGGGGTTACTTTGGCTTTCCGAATGGCAGATTTAATTTCACGAGGGAAATGTTTATTAAAAATTTGTTTCGTTTTTATTCTCACTTGTTCACTGACACTTTCTTTCACTTAAAAAGTTTATGGAAGCTGGTATCAAAGGGAATAACTATTAAATGTCCGAGTTACCTGCCTTATTTATTAATACATGTTGGGTTGAGAATACAATTCAAACAGTTCACAAACATAATAATGATTAAATACGATGTTTCCCGAATATCGTAACCTTTTGTAAGGTTTTCAGCATTTTAACAGACTGGTAATATTTATTAAAAAAAATGAACATAGAAAAATCATTTGTTTTAGAAACGAGAAAGGTTCACATCTTTTTTTTTCTTGGAGAAGAAATACGTTTTTCTTTTCAAAATATTTTTGTATAGTCAAATGAAGAAACCAGCTACAAATCACACACATCAGCATGTTTTAATCCGAATGTCAGTCATGATAATATTAGTTATTTTATTTCCTTCGTATTTCATTGGTAAGAAGGAAGTTCCATTCGATTAGCATTTTCGCAAGAGCCTCTACTTTATTGAACAAACTCCCACAATCATAGTATCTTCAACCATAGCTAGGTATATTCACTTCTTCCTTCTGCGTCCATGCACAAACTTATTCAGTAATACACTCTCTTCAGCCTACGGCCATATCACGTTGAAACATCGATTTATATACAATTATCAAAGTTAAGCAACGTTCATTACCTAGATGGGTGACCGCTCAGGAATACCAAGTGCTGTAAGCGTGAATGTGCGGTTGGTGCAATGGATAACAGCTCGAAAGTGTTAATCGGATAGCTGAGTTACACTTCCATTCGGTTCCGTTATAGTCACTATTTGCGCAAGTATCATTGAGAAAGGTATCAGTTCACCTCTTCTCCTCCCAGCTATGGGTTAAATAATAAGACTTGTATCAGAAAATTATAGTTATCTCCAAAAAAATTCTTAAATCCCGAAATATGTTTCGGCTTTAAATAACCTGCAAAAGGTTAATGAGCTTTGAAAAGATATTAATCAATCAAAAAAATTGAGTGTCTCTTGTGGCTTTGAACTGGGATAAGAGTTATTAATATGAACACTTCAGTTTTTAAACTGTAGAAAAACGTCTTTCCTCTCAGGAAAACTATCAATTTTCTCCATTTCTTAGGCAGATGCTTGTGCGAACTGTTTTAGTCGCTTCATTTTTAACGAAACCTTAAAGTTTTTTGCAGTGCGGCCAACTTTATAATGAGCCATATCTCATGTGGCCCACTGGCCGTAAAAGGTTGATCATGCCTGCTGTAAAGCATCGAAGAATAACATAAGAAAAGAAATAAATATGGTGGAAGAATCTATAATATCTGACCCATGAATAACCAACAAAATCGTCACTAATAAAAAATGAGGATTTGAATGTAGATATAATTCTTTCAAGGAAAAATAGAAGAACATGTAGCAGATGTCGAAGTTTTGAGGAGTAAAAGAAACTACGGCGAACAACCAGAAACGAAGTGCTTGTTAGAAATGACGAAGAAAAAGGATTGGAGAATTTAATACCCACGGCACAAGGCATGAGAAGCAGGGAAATGCAGCGAGTAACCTACTTAACAGAGTGAAGTAATGAGTAAAGTTACAAATGCTACAATAACAGAGGTATCGTTGAAAGTAATAAAATACAGGTAGCTGTGGAGAACCATAACCACCCACTTGCATTATTTACATTATTCAAACTATTAGCCTCATCTTCATAGCCATATTCACAACGTTTCAGCCGTTGTATACTCCTGCCTTATTCAGGTGATTCGAATTCTACTTCAGTATCTGTCTATATCTCTGAGATGAGGTATTATGATTATTTGCATTATTTACATTATTCAAACTATTAGCCTCATCTTAGCCATATTCACAACGTTTCAGCCGTTGTATACTCCTGCCTTATTCAGGTGATTGAAATTTCGAACCGACCACTTTATTTCGTTTACTGAAGAAGATTGTTCTAATTTTAATGGGGTAGATTCTTCTCATTCTAGTGCAACAGCCAAAACGTTTTGAATATGGCAATGAAGAAGAGGAAAACAGTCCGAATAATGTGAATATTGTTAGTAATCATAATAACTCATCTCAGAGATATAGACAGATAATCACCGACGTTCTGAAGTGACATTTCACAGAGAAGGAGAAAGAAATCGATATACTATGTTTGTAATGTATTATTATACACTTGGTGCTCTCTAAATTTAAGAATTCTCAATTTTCCAAGAATTCATCCAACAAATACCTTCTATGTCTTCAGATTTCCTTTCGTTTATATCGCTCAAGATAATTTTTTTTTCATTATTGTCTTAACAACGGAAGATTTTGATGAGTTATTTTAGGATATCCTTGTTGAATTGGATAATGATTCAATACGATTTATAGACAGAGAAAGTGATAAGCAAACAAAGCAATGATTATTGTTGAGCGGCTGATGTGATATTTTGTAGATTAAGACGTCCCCAAAATATCAGAGCTCAAAATGTTTAATTGAAACACAAATCAAGAATAAAGAAGCCAGGTATCATGCATTCAGAAGAAAATTTCTACCTTGATTCAAAAAATATAAAATCCCGATTATATATATATATATATATATATATATATATATATATATATATATATATATATATAAGAACCTAAAAGAAAACATAGGTAGTAACCACATTTTAGGGGACAAGGTAATCCGTAATAAACTAAGAACAAAAACAACAGGATTTTCCCAACCATGTAACAACAAAAGAAGTCTATGTTGCAACCATATTAAAAACACGAATTCATTCACTAGCCCAATCACTAAATCTACTTTCAAAATCTACCACGATTCTAACTGTAGAAGTCATAACATAATTTACCTCCTAGAATGCACACTATGTCAGAAACAATATGTAGGAAAATCTGAATGGTCCTTTCACTACAGAATTAATAATTATCATAATCGAATTAAGTCGACTCCCCATGAAAAATTATTACATGTAGAACAACATTTCCGCCTGGAAAAACACGATTTCAAAACCCATGCCAAATTCACTATAATTAAGAGAATAGAAAAGTTCAGAGCAGATAACATTAGAAAGATTTTAGAGTCCCATGAAAATAAGTGGATTCAACGTCTAAAAACACAATATCCAGCCGGGCTAAACCATAAATTTAACAATACAGATAGTAGCAATATATAAATCTACAAATCAAAACCTACCCACATTTCTCACCCACACAAGACAGACATGCTTACGGAGGTGCTGAGGCCTCACACTTATATACTTATACACACATCCACACAAATATACACACTTACACACATCATACTCACTCACTCACTCCCTAATGAGCCAAATGATAACACACACCCACAGCAATACACACGCTTACACATATCATACTCACTCACTCCCTAAGAACCAAATAACTTACACACAAACACTAAACAGAGACACATCCCCTCACTAGGTCCAATAAAACTGTCAAATTGACCAGAGAATTCGGAGCAGCATGTATATCCAGCTCTTATCTCAAATAACAACTTAAAAGAGACTGTTTGACTAACACAAGGATTGTTAAAAGATTCATGTTAAAAAGATAAAAAAAATAAAAAAAAAACAAATGAAAACTACAGACAAAAGTTCATTTTCTCCATCAAGACATTCATTTCTGTAGTTTAATGCTAGCAGCAAGAAGAAATATTTCTCCTCCCGATGATGGCCATTTCGGCCGAAACTAGTCGAGGAAGCTAAATGAAATAATAATAAAAAAAAACAATCGTCAGGCCTAACGATTGCATTTAGCATGAAACAGACTGTTGTCTCTAAGTGTTGACTTCAGTGTTCACTTTTATATATATATATATATATATATATATATATATATATATATATATATATATATATATATATATATTAATATTAATTTCTTTTACTTAAACGTTATTTTAAATGGTTACTTTCCAGTTCAAAAATAAAAATATTTTTTGTTTACCGTAGGGTACAAGACAGAGCAGGTATGGATGATTCGTGAATCTGCAGAGAATGTGAGTTAAAAAACATTATTTACGGCTTTGCTTAACCGAAAGTCCAACATGGCCGAATTGGTTAAGCACGTCTGATCTAGTGACAGATCCCCATAAAGGATTCAGTTTCGAATCCTGCCAGAGGGCGCATATTCTTTGACAAGATTTTTCGAATATTCAGGCCAGTAAATGTAATTAAATAAAAATACTATTTAATGAAATAAACATTTACTCAAATATGAAGAGCCATTTAAAATAACGTTTAAGCCAAACAAATTAAAATATGTCGGATTTAATCCATTTCATATATATATATATAGTTTTCACACACACACACATACACTTTAATCCGACATCATTTCTCGTTTCCGTTGATGTCAGTACACAGACGTATGAAGGGGAGTGGACGCTGAAAACGCGCATTGTGATCACGCGCACACACACATAAATTGTAAAGAAAAAAGTTTTTCTGACGCGTTTCATTCGTTAAGATTTCTTCGGACTGAAACGCATCACAAAAAAAACATTTTTTTCAATTCGTCATACTATTTTCTCAATACGGTTCTTGATATATAAAAATATATATTGTTGTCCCATATCACGTACATCATGCACGTTATTTATTTTATTTTATATTGACTGCACTTTATAATAGGGACAGTTGGATACACTCTAGGAGAAAAATAGATTACCATGACATAATTCACTCTGCGAAAATTTCGCTTGAAGATGGAACAGAACTTGGTACTTTAATTCAGTTTAATTCAAATAATTATATTGAAGTTTCGGCTCTTGTTTTGAAACATGAGAACTCTTATGTAGCGATGGAATCATATTTTTAAATAAATAATTAAATTTAGGCCCTATTTTTGTATTGAGCACTGTTTTTTAAAAATAATAACAAAAATACTAAAGAACACACACACACACACACACACACACATATATATATATATATATATATATAATGAAAATTATGGCGTTTTGGTATAATAATTCTAATGCATTCGTATAGTAAAATAATCTACAATGTCTTTCTATATATGCTTTTCGCATTTGCTTTCTGAGTCTATTTGTAATTATTAGAATGAACGAATGTTTCAGCTTATTTATTTAATAAGTCTTACTTGTTACATAAATAGCTAGACATTCATATTATTAAAAAGCTGATAATTAATTTAAAATTAAAATTAAAAGAAGTGGCAATGCAAAAACTATTACATTCCACTTACAATAATTATAATTGTTAAAATCTAATTCAGATCTGAAAAGTTTGTGTGTGTGTGTGTGTCTGTGATTCCGTTGTATTCTTTCCAAATTATTTCCCCATCGCATTGGCAAATTAGTCTCACGTATGCAACAACATGTGCATCATAGTTTGTCGTTGTTGCCTTCACTGCTACCTTTTACTTTCATTGGTGATGTTTTAAGAAAAACAATTGAATCTCTGACAAGGCAAGCGCGCTAGACGAGCAGTAGTAACATTAGGAGCAGCAATAGTAGCCAAAGAGAAGTAGAAAGATTCCTGCAAATATTTTCAAGATAATTATACTTTGGTACGTCGCCCTCACGAATTTAAAGGCAGTACTAGATTGGCAGCCAGGTCTCAGAATTTGACTTTTGAAACAGCCTCTTGTAAATATGAGTTCCGAGAAAATAAATTTATTTCTCGGACCTCTTGAAACCTGTTCCTTGCTTCTATTGTTTTCCTTGGGGTAAGTGGGGTAAATTATAAAAAATAGATAGATAGATAGATAGATATGAACAGACTGGGGGGTGAGAGTTGAACTGACTGCGATAAATATATATGAATGAACTGAGACAGAGAGATAATGAACAGACTCATATATATATATATATAAATATAAATTAGATAAGACTATCACGCTACCATGGTTTCAACCTTTCGGTATCTTCGAGCGATCCGGGTCAAATAATTTCCTTACAATTTATTATTTCAAACTAAATAAACTCACTACCTGAAAGGTAATAAAAGGGGTGGAGAAAAGCAAGGGTATTGAAATTGTATCGGAGTGGGGGTAGATGATATGTAAATCTTAGGAAGTTTACCATATTAACCACCCATGTGTGGAAATTAAAAGAAGAAAATAATAAAGATCTGTTTGTAAAGTGGGAAATATTGAAAAAAAAGGTCGAACTTTACAAAAATCGTAGTGATGTCTCCCATCTTTGCCAAGAAGAAAAGATAAAAAATAATAACATTTCCAATCCAGAAAAACCCTTCTGAATAAGAGATGAGAAATAATGACACTATGCATACACACTAAAAAGTTCCTTTTGATTTCGTACCAGGATGGAGGATTTATATTTTATAAACCCTACACCGTTCGATTCAATTTCAATAGACTTGCTTTTCTCCTTCCCTTCTTTTAATCTTCTGGTTGTGCGTTTATTCATTTGTAAATAATAAAGCATTAGGAAAACTATTTAGCCAAAATCGCGGCTGAAGATACGGAAAGCTTGAAACCAAGGGAAGTGAGATGATCTGATCTATTTCTTTTTCTTATACGTCTTTTGAGCACCTTTTTAATACTAGTCTTTCCTGGTCTAATTTAACTATGACCAAGATCGAGTTTACTGTTTTTAAATCGACCTTGCTAACCGAAACCAGTAAAAGCACGTCAGGCTATATGACGGTTCCGTATAGGATACAGGTTCGAATATTTTCTATGAAAATTTCTCGGACATACAGTCCAGTAGATGTTATTAATACAGTTTATTATAAACAGAGCATTTATTTAAATATTTGTATCTATAAAAAAAATAATGTATAAGCATAAAAATATCTTAAAATAATTGTCGGACTTTGTCCATTTCATAATATACCGTGTTCTGAATATTTTACCAGGTCAAAAGGTTATTTATTTTTTTATTAAAGAAGTAATTTATAGCCGTCACGAATGGCTGTGCTTACCATAATTTAATATTTTTTGTAATAAGAGTTTATTTTTAAACGTCGCCAATTAACATAATTTTTATCAAATTAAGAATTAATTATAAATTTGAAAAATCACATTATAGATTTGCGAATTATGAGAAAATTAGATTTCGCATTATTGAGATTCTGTTATATTTTGAGTTTCAACTGAAGATAAATTTTCTTTGGTTGTTTTATTTTTACAGTTTTTGTAATTATTTCATGCCAAAACGTCTTGACTTTTAGTTTTTTGTTTTGGTGAACAACTATTCCTTTTCGTAACGTCAAAATTACTTTCATCTAATTTCACTAGTTCCGTTAAATGACATGCGCTCAGTGAGAAACACCATCGGAATAATAAGACGAGTTTCTACAGACGCATAATAGTTTTTAAAATGAAAAATATTTAAGCAAAATCTTTAAGGCAACGCTGACAGATTTTCCGTCTTGACGCAAATTTTAATTAATTTAGAAAATGCGTTTGGCAAATATTCTTTTCTTTTTATTCTGCGTGTTAAGCCGAAGATTTTAGTAAAAGAAAAAAATGTATTGATTTAGAAAAGGAAGTAATTAGATTTAAATTTTATAAACAGGTGCCCTTTGGGATCTTTTTTTTTTATAGAAATAGCTAGCTAGCTAGATAGATAGATAAACAGATGGATAATAAAAGAGTGGGCGAAATAAAGAGAACATTATTTTCTTTTACAGACGTTGAATTATTTATGTTTTGTAACTAGTCTTTAAAAAATTTTATACGGTAAATTGTCAATTTTATTTTTGGGCTGAGGAAAAATCATTCTTCCTCTCAGCAAATTCAAAGTAACAGTCAAGGAAATTTTGATTCCCTGTGAAGAGTACACATGACATAGAATTTACTTTCTAATTTAATCAACTGATTAATGAACTGGAAATATCTTAGACAATTTCACACAAAAACCAATTATAAAAATTACGCTAAAGATTAAGAGTAAATATTTCAATATATTTTAAAAATGTAGAATGCTATATTAGTAAATACTAAACACCTAAAATACATGATGTGTAGATCAGTTACAACAATTAGTTACAATGAAAGATGTGATGGTGAGTAGACTGAACCCTTCATTAAAAATTCAGAAAGTGCAATTAGTGAATACCAAAGACTTCAAATAGCCCGGTGTATGGATCAGTTACGTCGAATTTAGTACAGGAGATAAAGAAATGGAATATAGAATAGACTGCGCTAGAGATAGTTTCGCCCAACACCGCAAGTTGCTACAAAACTATAAAATTAACCTCAAAACGAGAGTCGAATTCTTAAATAGCCTCGCAAGATTGAGACTTTGTTATGAAAACACTCCAACGAGTGCGCAGGATCGCCTCGTCAGTGATGTTATGACTTGGGGTCATGACAAGTTTCGGGTCTTCCAACATCATACTTGTTCGCTCAAGAGACCCTACCGAAACAGTACTTATTCTGACAGGCGATCCTGAAGCAAAATTCCTCTAAGCACACAACAAATGGACACATTAACTGCCACAGCTGATCTTGAAATCGCAAGAGACCAAACCTACGTCACTATCTCCTCAGCCAAGACGATACAAAAAAGAATCAGCATGCTCGTCTTTTTTCTACCTTAGGTCCAACACACGGAAAGACTCATATTCTCAACGAACAGTTGTACATAACAGGTAAGTAATGGCAAGAAAAGTTTACTTTCCTATGAAACATTGCTTCAAAAAAAAAAAAAAAAAAAAAAAAAGAAAAATAAAAAAATTGAGTAAATTCGTTGGTCGTAGGAATTAGGATCAGAAACATTTCTTGATTTGCTTCTCCACTAGCACCCATTTATTTCTTTCCTTTTCCTTCTACACTTCTCCCCTCTCGAGCAAAACATACTAGGAACACCAATGGACTTTGGTCATCCCTTTACATTTCCTTCTTTCTTTCCTTCTTTCTTTCTTTCTTTCTTTCTTTCTTTCTTTCTTTCTTTTTCCTCAGTTGCACTTCAACGCCCACCAATCTCCGTCGTAGAGCTCCATGGAGCAGATCTTTTAATCCATAGCCATTTTGAGGCTTTTTTCTGCAGATTCTGAGAGAGCCCTGGTGGCCTTTATCTTTTTTTACTCCGCTGACTCCAAGCCGACTTCCTGAAAAACCACGGCATCCGACTTCAATCGGAAAACACAGGTAGTCCGCCATTTGTTAGATTTGTATTTCTCAATTAGCTCCTGGTATTTTTCCAGCTTTCTTTCAAAAGCTTCTTCCAAATTCTGCTCCCACGGTACCGTAAGTTCGAGCATTATAACCTGCCTGGAGACAGTTGACCTGATTAATAAGTCCGGGCGCAGGGACGTTTTCGTTATCTGCTCCGGAATATTCAACTGGTTCCCCACGTCTACTCTTAGCTGCCAATCGCGGGCAGTGGAGAGCATGCAGGTTGACGATTTACGCCGTGTGTAGGAGTTTCCACTGGGGTTGACGAAACACATCGCGCCTTCGTTTCGGGTTTACAACTGCAACCGCTAATTGTTGCGGCCACCACTTCGGCTAATTTCTTAAGTACCTGATCATGTCTCCATCAGTTCCTCAATTGACCAAGTGTCCTCGGGCAGGCGCTTAGAATGTATTTCAGCGTACGTTTCCTGGCACAGAGTCGGTACGATGGTGACCCACTCATCCCTTAAGTTTGCAGGACTCGGTAATACATCGTACACGGATTGCACAAGAAATTTAATGCGACTGGCGTCGGAGTTCCAGATCTCCGGCCAACTTATCTTCCGCCGTAAAAATTTCTCCCATCGTGTCCATGCACCCTGCTGACTTACGCCCACCACCTTGCATAATCATTTTTCCTCAACGTTGGCTCGTACTTCCTCTTGAATTAGTTGTCGTTTCTGTTTACCTCTAGCTTTCTCGATTTGGGTACCAGGCAAGAAGCCCAAGCCTGTATGACCTGATGCCACTGTCCCCATGAGAGTCTTCTGCCTTAAACGCTCCTCCGCAATACCCAGTTCGCCACTTCATTTCCTTCCATTGTGGACCTCCATGCCTGCTGTCGCCACTTTTGGATCCTTAGAGTCCCTATACTGTAGGAATTCTCTTGTTTGAAAGACTACGAATCCCTCCACCAACCCTTTAAATGGGAGTTGAAGTGCATTTGATTTGCAATATAACGCAACACTACTCAGACTTCTCGACAGCCCCAGCCATCTGCGAAGGTGGCCGTTAATTCACCGTTCCATGGCCTCCACTGATGTCATTGGGGAATCATAGATAAATAAAGGCCATAGAATTCTTAGGAGCGCTGGTAAATCCACGCCTTAAAAAAGCCCGGAAATCCAGACATGTCCACTTTGACAAGCCATAATTCCAGTTCGGAGAACTTCATTCGGATGGATAAAGTGTCCTTTGAGGAGCTGATAAAAGTTTTACCTAGCCTCTTCATTTGTCTCTTTGTCAACGTCGGGATAGTAGCTACTGATATCAAGAACCTGAAATTATCCGTCGCTTTTCCTTTCTTCATAACTAACGATCACGACTTTGCAGGCTTGAAACTCATTCTCGCCCAAGCTACAAGCTTTTCAAGTCTGCGAAGGATGGACCTACTGCCCGTGACCAAAGATGTAATGGTCATATCGTCCATGTAAGCTCAGATCGGTGGCTGACGCACTCCTGTCTTCATCATAGAGCCTTGATATTCGAATTTGGCCGATTTGACCACCATATTTATAGCGAGGGTAAATAGTAGCTGAGATCATATAGCCTGTAATAATACCCCTTTCGAGTCTGTGCCAATCGGAAACTATAAACCTGGAAGTAGTTCTTATTTGAAAATTGTTATAATATTCCAGGATTAATAGGCTGATCTTCTCGGGTATATGATATCTCCTTAGGGCTACTTCTAATAATTTATGTGGAATGGACCCGTATGCGTTGGCAAGATCCAGCCACAATGCGGCGAGGTCGCTCTTTAGCTTCTCTTAATATCTGCGTGACCCTTCCAGTATGTTCGAGGCATCTAGGAAAAACCGGAATTCCCCGCTTCTGCACCGAAGTATCGATATTAATCAAAAGAAATCTCGCCAGGCGCCAAGATAGAATACTGAGAAAGATCTTACTTTCGGTGCACAATAAAGAGATATTCCTGAATTGGTCTAAATCTCTGGAGTTTTCTTCCTTGGGGATCCACACACTCTCTGCAGATCTCCATTGGTATGGAACTCTATCTCTACGCCGTAATACCTTTAGTATCTTCCAAAGGAGCCGGAAAAGACTCGAGCAGCGTTTATAGACGCTGTATAGAACTCCACTCTGTCCAGGAGCTGAGGCTGATCTAGATGCCTTCACTATCTCCCTAATCTTATTCCAGATTGGTTCGTCTGAATCAAAGTCAGAAGTCGGCTGGGTTGGATTAATCATGGCTTCTGTATAGTCGAGATCCTTGTCTCTTACAGGTTCACTCAATGTGTTCCGGAGATAGGTGTTAATCTCATCTGCAGAGGATTCTAGCTGACCATTTAGCTTATCCCCAAGCAGTTTCCTAGTAAAGCCAAAAGGATCTGTAATGAACGATGGTCTGTTTCTCGCTCTTTCATTCCTTCGCCTCTGATTCCTCTCAACTTTACGAATAGATTCATATGGACGCCGTTCATGATACGATATCTAAACTGTCGGTTATATACAAACGCTTTCTCAGATCGATGGTCAAAGATGGCTTCGAGCGAGTGAAACGTGTAGGCCTCAGCGAACACCTTCCTTCTTCGAAACTCGTGGCCTGAAGTTACAGAATCACAGACAAAGAACTTTATCAGATAATTGAATCAACATCACTTGAGGACTGCCAACAGCCGCAACAAATAAAATGGCCAGCACATGTAATTTAAAGAGAGACTAATGACATAATAAAGGTACTGACGTTCCACTCGACCCAAAGAAAAAGGCAAGGAAGGAAAACCCCACCTGGAAAGAACACTAACAAGAACTGGACTTGAGAAGCCTGTTTTCCTGGAAAGATATTTTTGAGAAAGGATTTATGAATTTCAACAGACAGCTGGTCTAAATGCTTGGTCAACGAATGCCAAATATTTCCTTATAAGGAAACGGCTAATATTTCAATTAGCATTTACAATTTCTAAGGATGTAATTTGAAGAGAATCTTGATTTATTTTCTTTTTATAAAAAATATTAGGTTGGGGCAAAAATAATATCGTTTTTTGACGTTAAAAAATACGTCAAAAAACGATATTATTTTTGCCCCAACCTAATAAATATACTATGAGAATTTCTCCGGCTTGTTCTTGTTTCTAAATATAGGAAATGATTATTTTATGACGTACGGTGGTCGTTAATAATTAAGTATAACTCAAGAGTTCAATGTTAAGCTAAAACAGTATTTAATTACAACCACAAATAAATACTTAACAAGAACAAAGAAGTAAAAGTCAACGAAAGATAATTAAGCATTTCAGTGAATTCCTTGTTAGTAGCCCGGCTCGGCTTAACGTCCGGTGAATTCGAAATCAAAACCCAAATCATCAACGCACAATAATTCACACTAATTCGACTGGATAGTTCCTCTCAATAATGACTCAATAATCACTGCAGTCAGTAGCCTGACACCGTTATTTATATACCTGGCGGAAAACATATATTCATAAGTCCAGAGTTTCACGTTCGAACCTTGGCGTCGGTAGTTACTCCTTTTCTTCCTACATGACAGATTACAATTATAAAGATTTTCGCAGTTTTAAAGCTGTTCTAATATTATAAAAATAATTAAACTCTTAGTCACAGAAATTTATTGAAACTTGAAGTTCTGCCAGGAGGTGAGGTGATTTCCTATACAGTTTTTCTTTTTTAAAAATTTGTAACAATTTTTTATCTTTTCCCTTTGCACTTTTTTTCCTAAGGTCATTGGCTGATTACCTAATCAATAAAACAACCTGGAATAGAGATTACGAACTTAGGAATTACTGGTCTGTTGGCTTCTATCCTCATTGGGTGCCCAACTCTTATATCCGTTAACAAGACAAATGGTACGCTTATTTCTAAAAGTTTTATTTCGCATTTTCTTTTATCTTTGAAAGAATTATTTTTTCATTTATGAATATCTTAGGATCAAACTCGCAACATCGGTGTGATGCAATTTGAAAACAATGCTAAGGGCATATCGAAAGTAAAAAGGGGTGTAAGATGGCAGTGGACCACATACTTGATGAACTCGTGTGATTGGATGTCAGAATGGATGTGGGAGACCTGAACATAGGAATAACGTTGGTAGAAGCTATAAGGTATAAACGGTTTGGAGAGCCATGATCGATAACGCCCTGAAAATATAGGTCACAAAGATCTATCTATCTATCTATCTATCTATCTATCTATCTATCTACGTTCCTTATCTAATTTACTCTGTTCATTATCTAGTTATAATTGATCTATCTCAGTCTCTTTATTATCTATCTATCTCTCTACCTATCTATCTATAACTGATTGATTTCTTTCTTTCTGTCGATTTGTTCATATCTATCTATCTATCTATCTATCTATCTATCTATCTATCTATCTATCTATCTATCTCAGTTGTTCAGTTATCTATCTATCTATCTATCTATCTATCTAATTTGAATCGTGAGTTGCCTTTTCCTTGTCAAGAAAGAAGACCTTGTGTTTTGACGGTGCAACCTCAAGTAATAAATGAGAATAAATGATATGAAAATTGAACACCAGGGGGCGTTCGTGTCAGTAGAGTCTGAATGAAATCATGGTTTTCCTATAGCTAAGGTGTTCGACGTATATTTCATAGAGTACACTCTGGAATTTACAAAAAAAGGAACTAATGAATTCTTTTAATTATCCAATTTAATAGATATCGTGATTTTATTGATTGGCGTGATAGAGAGCCATTATCTTGACAGACACCGCGGCTCTAGGCTTATATGCAGGAAAATATATACTTCAGATAACATCACAAAGCATTTATTAAACAAATGCAACAAAACATACCTTCTGTTTAATATACATATATACCTTCTGTTTAATATACATATATAAAGCTTTGGTGGCATGAAGTTGAATGAAAATTTAATCGTAGTTGTAAATTAATAATTATTCTACTTGAATCAGAAAATACCTATGAAAGTTTTTAAACTTTTATTTTCACTGCATACTGATATTTCCGTTACTTCAATATTTCCTTCGCTTCAACTGACAAAAATAATAATGCTCTGTGAGATGAACTTGTGAACTATTGGTAAATCTATCAATTTCTGTGTGATCAATATCTATCTATCTATCTATCTATCTATCTATCTATCTATCTATCTATCTATCTATCTATCTATCTCAGTCTCTTCATTACTCTCACTCTTTTTATTACTATCTATCTATCTATCTATCTATCTATCTATCTATCTATCTATCTCATTCTCGTAACTATCTCTCTGTCTCTTTAATTCTGGTATCATAGTACAATACTAAGCACTGACTACATTTAAATGCGAAACAAGCATGAATATGGTTGTCCTTTTTTTTACACTGCTGACTGACCTTACTGTTACTGTAATATACTCTCACTTACATTTCGTCCGCTACTGTCCTAAGAAATTAAATATTTCTAGGCACAGAAAAGAATTTACTAACATTCGACAGACAACCCCACCCCGTGTTTCACAGTGAAAATCACGAAAAAGGTCAGTAGTTGGTAATTGATGTTAGCTTTACTGAAGGTATTGCATTGTATGCATAAAATAAATGTATTCATAAGTATTTTATGATAGGAATGTACTGAAAATTAGAAGAGAACGGATTATCAGTGGTCATGAATCAATGCATTCTTTACTGATAAAAAAGGCGAATTATATATATAGTGTAAATGTATTCTTACTGATTTTATGATAGGAATCTATTTAAAACAATAAAGAAAGTGAGTCTGGAATCAATATTCGCCATATTGACAGGATAGTTTGGTTTGATTTATTTTGTTTAACGGCATATCAACCTCAATGGGTTTATTTAATGCTGACAACATTTTGAGGATAGATTCGTATGAATAGAATATGTATTCTTTGGTTTAGATTGTTTTTTTTTTTTTTTTTTTTTTTTTTACGGCATATTAACCTCAATGGGTTATTTAATTGCTGGTAATACCTTGTTTTGTCAAAAATCTGTTTCTGGTAATGTTTTTCCTTCAAAATTGTATTGCTGGTAATAATTCTTTTCAAAAAAGTATTGTTGGTAATAGTTAACTATCTGCCCATAGCTGGGACCCCAACAGGCGCCACCACGCTGGGCCAGGGTGGACCCGGGAACATCAGCAAATAAGAGGCAGTTCCACGCTCCCCAAAACCTCCCGATCAGAGGCCCCGCTGCTGGACGTATTTTAACGTCTTACCCAGGACGCGGATGTAGTTTAACGTCTAACCCAGGACGAATTGACAGGATAGGGTATAATATTAACGAATTCATCTGATTTTTGCTTTGCATAATTAACACGGAAAAGTGAAATGAAAAATTAATTTGTCTCTTTGGCGCAAAACGATATTGATACTATGTTTTTTTTATTTATTTTTAACCTTCAAATAGAGAGCTGTATCATCCAGCATTTATTGTTCTATCATTTATCTTAGCTAAATATCAACATTTCCAAGAGTATTGGAAATTCAATATAGCCTTGAGCATATCTGAAATATTCCGACATTTTCATTTATAACTCCATTTTTGGAAGAACCAATATATTTTTTAGAGTGATGTTCACCCTGTACAAGGCCTGAGGTTCACTCGAGGTAGAGGGTTACAGAGTAAGAGCTACAGTTTAAGAGGTACAGTTTGTGGAGAAGGTAACAGTTAACACTGATTAATATTGTAGTTATCGGGGAAGGATCCTCGTGAGACTCGGTTTCCCTAAAGAAGACATTCGTGGGAAGAAGCTACTCGACTGGAACTTACATCTCACCGATGGAATACAGACGGAATGACAGTGATTCACTACGATATGCGTGGCATAGCGGGTCCTAGGTCAGAAATGGCTGAACTAAGGAATGTAGTTCGTCTGAGAACTTTCCATGGAAATAGCTATAGAGCAGCCAGAGATTTACGTCGTTTCGTCCATAGGAAAGTGATTGCACAATAATTCGTCACCCAAATGACGTGGCTTTAGGACTCTATCGAGACTCCTGTTCATATATGGCAGCTGAAGGCCATTTTGAGCTTGACCTGGTTCATGTAAACGTAGAGGATAGCAGAAGTCAGGTAGGTACTTATTAGAGCGGAATCTTTAGCGATGGATCGTATGTATGAGTTCCACTTGAAGTTTCAATAGGCGTTCAAGACACGGGGCCTACCGGAGAGAACACTCGTTCATTAGCGACCGGGTTTACGTAGTGATGGTGGAAGGTCACTAGTTTGGACTTTGAGGCTTTGAATGTGCCCAGACAGTTTTTCCTGCGCTGAACTGTTATTGCAAGGCTACATGAGAGAATAGCTATCAAGCTTTGACATATTTTTTTTTGAGTATATATCTATGTAATAAATGCGAATGTCAGTTTTTCACACTTTTTCAAATTTATTCCTAGAGGCCGTAGCTCAACATATCATACTAATTTGGAATCAATCCGACTCTGTGAGCTAATTAAAAGCATTCTGAGCCGGAGCCGGAGCCGGAGCAGTAAACCTGAAATTAATTACCGTTATTGTTTTTGGTGATTTTTTACCTGAATTTTTGCGACGAATTTTATTGTACGATATAACTCGGAAATAAATCCAGCGAAAGTCAGACATGAAATAAAAATAATTGTTTGTGCTGAAAGTAAGGACCTACGTACACCAAACTGTTTTTAAATTAATCGGCGGCAGAAGAATTATCGTGGAACTTTTAGAAGACAAGCATCAATATTAATGCAATACAAAAAATGAAGTGGTTTATTGTTGCTTATTGCATCTACTCCTCCACCCAATCAAGAGCGGCTTTTAAACTAGTACACACACACACACACACACACACACACACACATATATATATATATATATATATATGTTTATATTTTAGCAGCATGTTTCATTGAGACATATTTCGTTGAATAATTTAGACATGTTCGGTCTACTTATTTTCAATTGGATCCTTTCATATTAACTGACAAGTTTTTGGGTGTCGTTATTGAAGGGCGAGAGAAAATTCCGAGTACATTATTCACTCCATAAGAAATTTAACTTTCAGATGAACATAACAATTTTGTCTTGCAATAAACAAGACCCTGATGATGACATTATGCTATGTCGAATGTACTCGAAAATAAAAGAAATATGTATCAATACTGCGATTTTCTCTCGTCTTTCAATTACGACACGAACAAAGCTTATACGCGAATATGAAAGGATCCAGTTAAAAATAAGTAGTCAGAACATCTATAAATTATTCAACGAAACATGTCTCAATATATATATATATATATGTGTGTATGTGTGTGTTTCTATGTGCGTGTGTGAGTGGAGAGAGATAGAGTGAAAGAGAGAGAGAGAGAGAGGGGGTGGTATTAAGTATTCCTATGGTATAACAACCTGACTTTCACTCAATAACTTTCTAGTCCAAATTACGTCAAATATTTAGTGTAATGAATATCGATTAGAAATGAGACGTCGGTGAGCCGAGTTCGAATTACAGTCGAATTACTTACATTAAATTCCGCGCAATTACTCTTGGTAAATATATGACCCAATCTCTTCTCCCACTGTCTATGGATTAAATAGCACGACTTGTACATGGAAAATCATTGTTATCTTCAAAAAATGTTAATAATTATTTTTCTTATTTACTATATATTTCGGTGTCAAATAAAACAGAAAGGGTTGATAAGCTGTCAAAATTAAGTCATTTAAACGTCGTAAGATACAAAAAGTGCAATTATGAAGTAAATATGTTTATTACTGCAGGCGAGATGTAACAATATTTGAAAATCACAAAAGCAATAAGTATTAGTAGAGTTAAAATAAATCATTATAAATTGGGTGAATATTTGAATATAAATATTTTTTTCTTTATAAGACTTTTGAACTATTTGTATAATTTATATTAATTAATCATTTTGGTATGATTGCTACATCATCTGAATTACGCACAAGTTCACTTTAAATTGTTCCGCTATGCGGGGTAGAAAAAGAAAGATGTTGGGGTACGGTAGGGTAGCGTTTATCGGCACGAAAAGCAGAAAGCGAAAAGCAAGCTCTGTCCAAATTTGACCCAGTCTTCTGCGTTTTATTTGTAGCACCATGAGAAGACATGAATGCATCTGCCCCTAGCTATAGATTAGATAGCAGGTTAGAATGACATCTCCAGATTTGTGTGGCTACCAATCTAAGAAAAAGATAATTCTGTATTTTAAACCGGGAAAAAAGCTGTGGAGTCTCACTCTACTATTTTCCAAAATGTGACAATTTTAATTCTTGAGTGGACAGCAGATCAATAGTGAGTCTGATCAGTTCGATAACGTCAAATTGGCAGCTGATCTAAAAATGGCTTATAGTCTGTTGTTAACTGGGGCAAGGAATGGCATGTTAACATTAACGCCTTCAAAACGAAAATTCTCTTTATTAATCATCTGAGAGACCTCCAGGAGAATGACTCGTTGCGCCTCCTTGTGCTAATATTCTCAGCTGACAGAAAGTGTAAAGAATAAATAGGACAGTGGATAAAGGCAGTGCGGAACTTTAACAGGGAAATTAACGGGAGATAACTGATAACTGACATCCATTAAACATGGCACGTAGAACTAGAACAGTCTACTCCAGAGAGCGAAATAAAGGCTTCAGTTCGACATTCCAACCACCTGAAGAAGGCCGGAGCGTACAACGGCCAAAACGTTGTAATAAATATGGCGACAAAGATGAGGAAAATAGTCCGAATAATGTAAATAATGCATTGAATCTATTGCTAGGTCTGCTGCAAAGAAAGTTGGTTCACTGTGTTGTGTTAGACGATTTTTTTTTATCCAGAATCTATCTCACATATTTATAAGACTACTATTCGTCCATGCTTTGAATATTGCTGCCCCGGCTATATATTTAGAGATTCTTGATAAAATTCAAAGTAAAATCTGCAATATTACTGGTCCTAACCTGGCATCTCAGCTTCAGTCACCTTCCTACCACCGTTATGTAATTGTCCTGCATAGTTACTATAAATAATTTCATGGTAACTGTTCGAATGCGCAGTACTAAATTAGCAACAAGGTCTCATCAATTTACAGTTGAATTGGATAGATGTAACCGTAAGTTCTTTGCTAACAGTTTCTTCTGTCGCACTTCTCGCTTGTGGAACTCACTTCCGGCTCCATGATTTTCAGCCAACTTTGATCTTCAAAAATTTAAATGCAATGTCAATTGTTATCTACTCTCTTTTAGGTTTACTCTTCTATTGTTCTTGTTCTTGTTTCTCTTTTTTTAGTGGCTTTACTGCTTTGTGTAGCGTGAAAGAATAGAAAAAGAAAGAATAAGTACCAGAAGTTCGCCTGATGATCACATGGGGTTGGGGGTTAAATTGACATTCGCCATACTGCATTGACTTCTATGTTTACACTCTTTATCATCATCTCTCTTACCCCTCTCTTTCTTTCTCTCTCTCTCTATATATATATACCGAGTGTAATACAAAATTGTCCATATCGTGTAACAGAAAAATTGTCCATTTATTAGATTAATCTTTGAACCGATGTATCTTTGAAATGATTAAATATATATCACTGGACTTCTCCGAGGTTTTTATAAAGCTATTAGACTCTACTTTGAACAATGAGAAATGATGATCTCTCTTCCTGTTGTGGCCTCCCGTTTTCCTCTCTACTGTCCTCTCCTTTTTTTTTTTAAAAAACATACAGGTTTCTCTTGATGGTTCTTGAATAGTTTTTGAAGATGGAAGCCAAAGTATGAATGTTGTTACCATTACTGAAGCCCTTCTCACCATTGGTCAGTTGGGAAGACAGTTGTCCAGACACAAAGAGATTTTAACCTGTTCTATTTCTAGCTGAATACCTCAAAGGATTTTTCAGAGACTCTTACGACAAATGGTATCAAGATGTCGAAACGTCGTATCTGAAGATCTGAAAAAAGAAACTAGTTTAGTATTTTTTTAATTTTTTTTTAGATATTAAACATTTTGTGAGATGAACAATTTATGCTGTTAAACGATTTGGACAATTTTGATGTTACACCCGTTATATATGATCAAATTATACCAATTAAACAGTTTTACCAAGAGACGGTAAGATTTGGGTCACATGTAGATAAGAACGCTGCCGCTGAGGCGCGTTCGGTTCCTTTGGTCCTCTGTTGATTTTTGAACTATCTCTCACACACACATGCATATATACACATGTGTCTATCACACACGTTTTTACACTTACTTCTACACAAACACCTCACTAGTTTGAATGTTTTCTTCATTCATATTCATGGTTTGTAACACGTCACAATATCCTATTGTCTATGTATACCTTTGTTTTGTTAATACATACTTGTCGTTTGTTTATATATATGTTTTTTAATTATTTAAATTTTATTACCCAGACTCACATTCCAAGTCCGCCATTTTTGTAGGATTAATATTAACTTTAAACACTCAACCACCAACAATAGCAAAAGACAGAGACGAAAACAATTTTACTATGTCAATTAAAATCGAAAATTGAAAGCGAACAAGAATAAATGAAAATAAATGAATAAAAAACAAACAAAAGCAAGTAAAATAAATGAATCCAAAGAAATAAATAAGTAAATAATGTAAGTAAATAATAAATAAATTAACAAACCACGCCCACCAAAATAACCGTTAGAATAATACAATAGACTACCCACAATGCAATAGAATACCCATAATGCATCACTAACCTGTAAAATGTCAAGGAAAAGTATAACGCACATAGCCTGACGATTTAGCATGAAACAATCTGTTGCTACAGGGTGTTGACTTCAAAGTCCACTTTTATATTTTACACACACACAAATATATATTCTCTCGACCCGACTCACTTCTCAAAATCATATCGAATAGATGATGTTTATTTTGTGAAGGGCTTCTAGGTAGCACCGAAAACTTTTCAGCATCGCTTCCAAATTTACCCAAAACAAATACATATGCCTGTTGTTTTGTAGTTGCGTTATTATTGTTCCTGAATAATAATCGAATGCTCGGTTGTCTGCACGAGCGATTTTCAGGAGCATCAACAGGAAAAAATGTATCATGGCTTAAAAATAGGCAACTTAAAGATGTTTCTTTGAGATATTTCTTCGTGTTGTTAGTTTGTAGCGCATATTTCGAGTGACTCGTTTTTTGCCTTATTCGAACCGAACGCATCAAGGATAATACATTTGCGCATGCGTGTTACACAGCAGGTTTGCCGGCCATATTTGTCTTTGATCTTAGCTACAAAGATCTGTTAAGATTATTGCACGTATCTACATTGAACCAGAACAGAAAATCGGAGAAATTATGAAAAACCCGGATGAACAATAACAACCACAAAAAAATTGGATCAATTTTGGAAGCTTGCATTATTTATGTTTTTCCTTTCATTTCATCTTTTACGCAATGTCTTGCACTCACACACGCATACACACAAAGATATGCACAGATACCTCCATGAAATCGCTAAAAAAAATCAACATATCGTGATGAAAACATAATGAAAACATAATTTTATTGCCAAAATCGTTATGTTATTATTAAGAGGAAGGATCAAAGTATTTTTTAATTATATTTTTTTGCTCCTATTTAGAACATTAGAAATTTTTATAAAAAACTTGTTTTTCTTGCGTCAGCTGTTGTACTAAATTTTAGCACACCTCTATCTGCTTATTACTAACACTTGCTTTGTATATATCTGTTATTTCAATACATTTGTTCAAACTACCTCCGTCTTCCCTGACTTTCTTTCTGATCCCTAAACAGGCCACAGCAGATATAACCCAGTGTGTCGCCATTTCCATCAATGAACCTAACTTTAGTATGAAATTCGACCACCAGAAGAAGGTTTGGACAGCCTTGTGGAAATGGGCCAGTGGTCAAACACCCGAGAGACTGAAAAAACAATGTGCCGTAGTACACCGAGTCTGAATGGATGAAAGTGAGCTACGTTTACCAAAGGGCCTGATTCCAATGATGGCAGTGTTTCAGAGAGCAAACGGAAGGTTCGACCAGGGCCTGATTACAGGGAATGGAGGCAGCTGGGAGTGAATGTATCCCTGTTAGATATGTGAAAAGCTTAACTATAGATACGCGTCGACAAGGCATTGTGGCCCTTTCAAAATGTGCTGATCAAGGACAAGAGGTATTGCCTTGCGCGATTGGGTTTTGTCTTTAATGTTGCCCCTCATCATCGACCTGGTCATGTTGCAGAACGTGTCAAGCAAAAATGTCACATCAGCTTACATAGATCTCATACTTATCAATGAAGCTTTGGTTTCTACCACATGACTGACGGATCATCTATCCAATTATGGACATACCTGCAAAGAAAAGACTCAGAAAGAGTTAAAGACGCGACCAGAGTATTCGGCCTGCATGTGAGCGGAGGGGGGTGGAGTGGGTGGTGGGTGGGCACAATAGTACTCTCCAATGGAAGCAACGAAGTAAAGTCCCGGAGCTTCCAGAAGTCATTACTCGCCTAAGCGTGTTTTCTCTATGTAGACGATTTTCCCGTGTGTGTCTAGTTAAGAATGTTAACCGCCTATATCAAGCGACAAGCAAGTGCAGTGCTCAAGGGATGGGAAAACACAATCAAAAATGTCTCCATCCGCCGTAAGCTAGTTGAGGCAGTAACCAGTATATAAGAAATGGATTCTTTTGGTGGGTACTGGTGTGTGAGTGGTTAGGAAATAAAAGTATGGTGGGGACATCAGTTCGTTTTCCACAGGAGTGAACAGAGGCATTATTGAGGCTGCTTGTTGGTTGCGTCAAAGTGCGTCAATTTAGCAGAACTCGATGCAATGATAAACGGCTCTCCAATGGTAGATGACGGTCTTGCACATGGTCACTGACGCTGCGTGCACTTATTGCTGTATACTGGACATATTGACTGGGAAGTCACGTGTCAGAACGAGGGCAACCAGTAAAATGTTGATAAAACGGCATCTGGAAACACTTCGCTCTCTGGTTGACGAGTATGCATTGACAATAGATGTGAATTTTGTTAAGTCCGCGCTAACTCGGGCAGACCGCCTCACCAGAGTGCTCCAAAGGTGGTTGGAGCAGCACAGAAGGAGCCAAACCTGTACAACTGAGATGCGTCACTATAGGAAAGTTGAGTGAGTGTCAGGTAGCTAAAATCCGCGAACAAAGTGGGCACCCGGGTATGAAGAGGATTCTTTATTTTGCCAGGTCTACCGACACGTCAGTCTCAACAACAGTCGCAAAGTCAAGAATTGTGAAGCTTGCCAATGTATTAACCGAGCGCCAGTAGTCTGGCTGAAAAGAAAGCTGGAGTGAAAAACATCTAGATCAAATTTATCGATGGATATCACACACTATAGCAATGAACATTTTATAACCTTCACTGATTGTGGTCCATTCTGATTTTCAATATGGCGACCGCTACGTCGACAAGACTTCACTAATGTTATTAATCAATTATCAACAATTTTTTCAACCGACCGAAATCTTAACTGACAATGACATGGCTTTTATATGTCGGCACTTTTAGAAAATTCCTAAGAGACTGGGGCATGCAGCTTCAATTCTGATGTGCTTATGTACCTGCCGGGAATGGTATTGTCGAAAGGAGTCACAGAAGCATTAAAACCATTTCCGCCAGAAAGCAGTGCCCCAGAGGCGATCTACTGGCATAACTTCACCCTTAAGGAAACCTCTCACTGTATACAGCGCCGGAAGATACACTATATAAGTATCACGTCCGCGTATGGGACATAGATGCGACGCCGCCGCTTGAACCATGGAATACTCGAGGCGTATACAAGATTGGAGACATTGTCTGCGTTAAGATTTCGCAAAGGAGGTGTACGATCAAGATTAAGACGGGCTGCATAACCAAAATCAACAGTTCACACTCAGTACAGTCTGACTGAATTCCTCGTCATGTGAAGAACTTGCGCCCATTTCGGGGGTTGTATTTTCTATCTGAACATGGAGATGATTCAACCGAAAGTGAGATGTTAGCCGAATAGAGATCGACTTCGCCAGGAGTTTCTCCTGATACCAGCATCGCGGAGTCTGGTGCAGAGAACCCAATGTCTCGTCCAGTAGTGATACATCTAAAGACGAAACTTATGTTGCTCCCCACTCGGGGGAGTATCCAACAGAAGAGATCATCCACTGGTTGCATTTGCTATGATCATGAGATCAGTGCAGAGTGTAGTGAACTACCACAGAGGGGAATGAGGCCCAGTGTTGCATGTATTATTTGCAATGCTAGCTCCAGCGCATGCAAAGATTCGAACGTGCCTCGCGGTGTAAACTGTCCAACAGAGAAAGCAATGGCGGCTTCAAGTGTCACATATTTAAAATAGTTACATTTCGGAGTAATATGCACTTTCTCGAGATTATATTTCCGCATAGGTAAATTTTGACTGTCAGTGATAGATTAAAACGGAAAGAACGTGGCGACGAGTTAGTGAGGAAAATGACCGTTGACTGTTGTATTGAATTGGCTACAAGTGTCGCGGACGAGAGAGAAAAAAGAAACTGATTGCAGGCATCAATTGCTGCAATAAGTTTAAAGCTTCCTTTTTACTACACCATGATATTGTGGTGTGGTTTGCTTTTTGTTTTTAATTTCCCAGATATACTTGGAAAGCATTGTACTGTTCGCGTGTTTACTAATTGTGAAATACATTTTGTGTGCGTAATTTCTTTGTTTTCAGGGTTCTTCAGTTACTTTTATGCATGTTTTTCTTCGTTATCTGATGATTTTACCGTGACATGGTATATTACATTGTTTTGTAAGCAATTGTCATTTAAGGGACATGCGTTCTTTATTCTGCAGTTACACGTGGGTTTAATTTGTTCGGGTGGTTTGTTGATAGTTGTTCTTCTTGTGCATTTTATTATTTGTGTCATCTTCTCGGTGCAACTGTAGCTGATTTTTACTATGTTTTTTGTTGAATATTTTGTGGAGAGAGCTTGACTTGGGAAAGTATTTGTGCAAGAGTTTGATGAATATTTTTCCTACGTTTGTTTTTACATTTTTGTTGTACGGTGGGTTGAACCACATTATGTTTCTCTTACTGTTAGCTTTTTTTTAACCTCTCTGGTGTGTATGTGAGAATGCTGGGAATCCACTATTTTTAGGGCTGTTTCGTAGTCTTTCTTAGCTTTGTTTAATATGGTTTCATTTGAAGAATTTTTGGAAAGCCTGCGGTAATTAAGATAAACACATCTGAAAACGGATAACAACATAAAATATACCGTTAAATTCTGATTGACTACATGTCCGTTTAGTTACGAAAACCTGTTGCTTTCTTCTTCTCACGGGACGAACTGCCAATATCCTTCACTCAGCGAGATCGAAATCGGATAACATTGTTTCCATTACGTTTATGGAAACCGCTATAGGCAAAACTTTGTTCTACCCGCCGTATTTTATATAAATGAGGTAAAATATGGATGTACTTGATTTGCTAGACATCGCAGAAGAGAAAAAGGGTAACTGACAAATATATTCTGAGCGAACATTCAAACGATATACCGATACATTTACTCGATTATTCCCCATATCAACATAAATTATACAACCATCAATATTTACAGCCTCTTTTTGAACTTGCAACGCTGGCCAGAGAATATGTAAACGTTTGCTGCTATATTTGGAAGTATTGTTTGAAAAGTCAATTAAATTTGACAGAGGCAGACGATTCTGCAAGAATGCTCGGTCACTGTGAAGATTTATTTAAAGAAATGGGCATGTGCCAACGTACGGAAAGTTATTAAAACTTGTAAAGTGTTGCAAAGAATTATTTAGAAACTTGTAAAATATTTATTTGATATAATTCCGACGCTTATATTTTTTTTCATTTACACAGATAATTTATTTCGATATAAAATTAACAATTGTCATTCAAAAATACAATGCACACTAAAATACAAACAAAAGTAGAAGTGGAAAAATAGACTGAGACATTATTAAATAATTATCACAAACGTATTTAAGAAGAGATACAGATCTAGATCTTTCTGCACTTGTATAGACAATTTTGCAAATTCTCATCAATAATTCACGAAGGTCTGATGCCTTCACAGTCGCCATTGAACACTTCAGCTTTTTAAGTGCTCTCTATGCAACTATATACAAATCAATTCTTCGTCTGCATATTTTGCTGTTAATTATTTACCTATTTATTTCTCAAAGCTTTCAAGCGAAGGTAAGCTCTTCATTTTATTCAGGATTTTATTTTAGATAATTTTGTAATTTTTTATTCACATTAACTTCACTACCCGCAACCTGTATTTTTAGCAAAGAAGTAATTCAATTTAACCAGTTATGCTTTTCGTTCAAGATGCATAATAAGATTTAATTTTGCAACGAGTCGTGGTGGATTAAGACCAGCTTAAACGTTAGATTGTGGATTAATTCCAGATCAGGGGAAAAAACATCCATTTTTACGTTCACGAATTTGATGAATTTGAATTGTTTCCTTTTAATTCGATTATCAAATCGATTGGCAAAACTGATTCAATTGTTCATTTTTTTTTTATTTCTCTTAATTTCGATTTCGTCCTCACTTTTTTTGTTGTTATTCACTTAATCAAAAAATCATTTCCGCAAAAATGCTTAGTAAAAACTAAAATTATTAACGGCTGACGAGATCAATTGCAAAAATTTTCTCTGCTTGGAGTTGTTTTACTTTCGGTTATGAATCGAATATAAATAAATTCATAGAGAGCTCAAAAGTTTTTTAATCATTTCACCCCAAGCCAAGTACGAAAGCCTCTAATATAAAAGAGTTCACTGAGTGTGAGAGAATATGAGAAAAAAAATACGGTGAAAAAGGACAATAAAAGGACGGAAATAAGAAGGCAGAAGATAACGATTGACATTGCCTTTGAGATCAAAGAAGGCAGTTTTTCTCGCCAGAATATATCTTGCACATATATAGGTTTACCATTCGTCCATGCTTCAAATATTGTTGCCACATCTCCTTTGGAGCTTTTGTTATATATTCAGAGATTCATGATAAAAGACAATGTTATTGATCCTGACTTCGACTTTTCCACCGCCGTAAAGTAGCTTCCCTGTGCCTGTTCTCTAAATACATTCATGGTAATTGTTCGGATGAACTCTCCGCTATGGTACCTAGACTTTATGAATAACCTCAAATTTGAAGCAGGGATTTACTCTATAACAAATTATGATTGTCACAAGGAATACTTTGATTGCCGGATAATCCACGGTAAAGATTTTAACGTAATATTTATATGCCCACATAAATACAGAAGAAATTTTATATATATATATATATATATATATATATATATATATATATATATATATTATTAACTTTAAGGTTTCGAGCAGAGACACAGGAAACTTTGAGCTTTATATATCAGATTTGACTTCAAATGAAATTACACTAAAGTAAATGTTTATTTCACGAAAAGATGCATAAATATTGTTCAATAAAAATACTTTTGCATCGCAATTCCTTCTGTCAGTTTATTTTAATTTTACTCTACGTTTCGTTACTTTCTCGTAGTTGTACATTTAGATTCTGAAATGAAGCATAAATAATAATAATAATAATAATAATAAGAAGAAGAAGAAGAAGAAGAAAAAGAAGAAGAAAAAGAAGAAGAATCGCTTTGACAGAATGATCAAAGACCACTAAAACAGAATGTACCTTCTTATTGACATGACAGTTCTTCAAAAAACAATCAAAAGCATAAGGATCTTGTGACACATGAAGACATCAATAATTCCAGTTGTTATTTGACCCAGGGTTTGATCGGAAAAGGTTCTGATAGACTCTTTGAAGCGACCTCTGGCAGCCCATGCCTTAAAGAAATAAAAATATTTCTCACAAGTACATTCAATGTGTGTGTTTTTATTTTTTTTATTTTTACTCAAATGTATATTAGAAATGTCATGATAGCATATCTGGTTAAAGGTCAAAGGAAAATGAACCTAAAACAGAAATAAAAAGAAATATTATTATTATTATTAATAATAATAATAATAAAGAATGAAGGATAAACCTGTGCAAGAATGGAACAATAGAAATAAGAATAATGTTCGTGAAACTAAGAAAATCCCCAAAAACGAAATCCCCAGGAAATGATAAGGTACCCAACTTTTGGCTCTGTTATCTGTCACCAATCCATAAAACTCTTGCGCAAACAGTAACAATGCTAATTTATAAACCCAATGAAACTCCAAAATGGAACACTGAAGGAATTGCATGTCTCCTACCAAGATCGGGTGAAACAGATGAACCAAAAAGTTATAGGCTAATAAAATGCATGTCCATAGCAGATACATTGATCACGTCTTCTCTTGATGAAAGCAAAATTCTTTCAATGGAACGGATGGGAGGTTCAATAAGTTTATATGGTTTCACGATCAACTACTAATAAATAAAATGATCCTGAAAATTGCAATAAAACTTTAGAAATGTCAGCATAGCTTAGATAGATTACCGCAAAGCCTTTGATAATGGATCCTTAAGGCTTTCCTTAAATATAGCATCGTAATATGAAAAACCATATTATACCTAAATGGCAACAAAGATACTAATTGTTTGAATATCCAACGTTGAATCTTTTAAGGAGACCCCAGCAATTCTGTTCTGTTTATCCTTAATCGTTAATCCTTAACCCCCCTTTCACATAAATTAAACAATAATAACTATGGATAAAAATGTAAAATGTTTAATTACCTGTTCTACATGGATGATATCAAACTCTTTGCCAAAGACGACAATAAATCTTCTCAATACTGTAAAATGGTTCAGTGATGAAATAAGTATGGATTCAAAAAGGAGAATTACATAAACACACTCAGTATATCCAGGTTTTGGCACAACGATTATGGACTTTTACAAGAAGAATCCATACAAATCCTTAAGAGTCAGCGAAGGAGATGGAATATAGCATAGCCAAAGGAAGAAGAATGTAAGAAGAGAATATTATAGGCGTGTGCGACTCATGTTAAAATACCGACTTGAATTCACACAACGGAATATCTGCCAGAAACGTTTTGGCCATCCTTATGGGGCAATACAATTTCAACATCTTTAATTAGACTATAGCTGAAATTAAGCGATCTGATGTCAAGACGAGAAAGCTTATCACTTGACACCCCATGCATCATCTTAAGACTAATGTTGATCGTCTGTATGTGCTCAGATCTGAAGGAGGCAGTGGATTACTTCAACTAGAATTGTCTTATAAAACCAAAACAGTGAGTCTTCAAATATATCTGGATATAATTTTATACACACAGACAGAACAATCAAATATAATCCACCAGACATTGCGATGAAAGAGAAAAAGAACAGTAAATACTTTCTTATTGACAAGGTAGTCCCTGAAGATAGTTATGTATCTTTGAAGATATTCCATAAACTATCAAAATACGAGGATCTTGAAGTGGAAATCTCAAAAATGTGACACAAGAGGGCATAAATAATTCCCGTTGTAGTTGGAGCCCTCAGATTGATTGGAAAAGTTTCTGATAGACTCATTGAAGAGATTCATGGCAGCCCATGCATAAAGAAATATAAACAATTGTACTCACAAGTACAGCTCACGCTTTTCGAAGAGCTTTATCGGTGTAAAATGGATGTGAAAAAAAAGAAAGATCAGTGGAAGATGCCATGAAGACATTTCTGCTCTTAAGTCTCTGGGTGGGACCCTGAAGGAAATTGGTATATAAGAAAAATACAAAGGAAATGATGGATTTTAAACGGTAAAGTAACAATTCTCTTGTTAATAAAATAGAATAAAAGGAAAAGGAAAATTTCAAATTTATTTTACGTTCTTTAACTTTTTAAGGTGAAAATATAATTTGAATACTAAAGGAAATATAAGTGACTAATTGAAATATTACAAAACTTCGATAAACAAATTCTTAGTATTTCTAATTTAATTTTACATTCTGTTCAAATAGTAAAATGGTGGCCGAATGGTCATGTCACCTGCAACTGATATAACCATTACGCTATTCTTTGTGTATTAGTAGAATAACAAAGTTCCCTTCTTATTCTTCTTCTTCTTATTATTATTACTTTTTATCTTTTTTATTTTTGATAAATTCAAGAAAATCACCCGAACGCCATTTAGCAGACTGGTTCTTAAAAACAACAAAGCAATATTGTACTTCAGAATCCTCTCTTTTCTGGACAACGTTTCAACCATTAAACTACAAAATCTAGAATCATATGCAGTTTTTTTTTATTTCATTGCTTTCTATTTTATTCAACGTTATGTTGATTGACTTACTATTATTTGTGTATGTTATGTTTTCTGCTTCGTATCCTGACGAGTCGTGTCCAAATTATGGTCCTTAGGCTCTATAGGAGAATTGTCATTTAATTGATAGCACTTTTATTAGTATATGGGATGTTTCAGGTATGTTGATCTTACTTGGGACACTGTTAGTAAAATTGTCCATTCCTTTTCTCATGAGACCCAGAGCTTCGATTACCGTTGGTACAGTCTCAGACTTCATTCCCCATATACTGTTAATTTCAATCTCCAGGTCTTTGTATTTGGACCATTTCTCGGTAATTTTCATGGAAGTGTTTCTCTCAGATGGTACTGCTATATCAATAAGCATACACTTCCTGAATTTCTTGCCTTTTATGATAATATCAGGTTTCTTTCCTTCTATTTCTATGTCAGTTTGCATTGGCATGTCCCAAACGTTAGTGACATCGTTATTTTGGGTAACTGTGTCTCAGTGGTTTCGATTTTGTGCTTCTTGCATATTTTATAGTGCTCATATGTCTCTACATAGTTATGTTTGTGGGTATATTTATTTTTTGCTAGTTCCGGACATCGTGAGATAATATGGTCGACAGTTTCATCATATTTTCTGCAGATTCTGCATTTCAGATTAATTCCGTCCTTGATTATATGACAATGATATGCTGAGGCTTTGGTCCTGAGCTGCAATAATTAGGCCTTCTGTCTCGGCTTTCAACCTGGTGCTCTTCAGCCAATGATGTGTTTTCTGTTGCTCCACATCCGCTTCTTTCGTTCTTTTTAGGTATTTGCCATGCAAAGCTTTGTCCTCCCAGTTTTGTTGTAATTTCATTTGGCCAAGTTTTTTTTGCTTTCTGCTTCACTCATTTGGCGTAGATGGTATACGCTTGGTTCTTTGTTAGTAGGATTTCAGGTGTATTAAATTGTTTCTTGAATAGTGCAGCTTCTTTATTGATGAAGTGGATTTGATGTTTTACTATTTGTAGGAGAGGGTCATTGGTTTTTGTGAGGTAGGCTTCCAATCCGATTGTTGTGTTTTTTAGAGTTAATTCAAGTTGGATTAGACCTCGGTCTCGTAAACCTCTTGGAACATACAGCCTACCAACATCCTCATTTAGGTAATCATTTTTCTGGTCTTGGCGTCCAGTATTTTAATGTAATTCAACTTCCATTTAATAATGTTGAAACTGTATGTTACTACGGGTGTAGCTAAGGTGTTGATAGTTTTCATTTTATTGGCCCCATTAATTTCTCTTTCTAGTATCAAACGCACTCTCCTATAATATTCTTTTTCAGGTCTTTTCCTTCATAATTGAATGTTGTATTCCATCTTCTTCATTAATTCCTAAGTATTTGTATGTCTTGGTCTAGTTCCTTAATCTTCTTATTGATATCAACGTCTAAATCTGTTGTTTTCGTTAGTTTACCGCCTTTGAATGTGGGTTTGGCACATTTGCCGATTTCGAACTCCATCCATATGTCTACGCTGAATTATTATTATTATTATTATTATTATTATTATTAGCAGCAGCAGCAGCAGTATTAGTAGTAGTAGTAGTAGTAGCAATTCATGATTATTTATATTCTTATCATATTTTTAGCATTTGCTTGCTTTTTTGGCAAAATTTTAGTTAATATATTCTTCGGAAAAATAGCTTCAAGTTGTACTCGGTCTTGGCATGTCCTGGAAGAAAACCTTGCAATTTAAAAAACCTAGAGGATAATTTGCTGTCGGAAAGAATTTTCACTTAAGAAAAAGAAACATAAATCGATGTCTTCTGAAACAAGGCATTATTATTCCAAGAATTGTTTGGATTATTCTTGTTTCGGAATATTATTCTTAGACACAAACTAAAAAAAAAACAAAAAAAAACAACAACAACAAAAAAAAAAAACAGACATTCCCTACTTCATATATTTGAGGATGACCTGAGAACAAATAAGTCAAAGCGTTAAAAAAAAAAAACTAAAAAAAAACTCAGCAAAACGAATAACAGGAAGTTCAATGAACTCTTCGAAAATGGTTTCCACCAGCACAATTTTTATTGGTGACACGCGGGTCATAAATATAGGATAAAACTTTTTACAGGATTTCGGTTCGGGTTCTTTTGATTAGAGGACAATGAATGCCTTATTTTGACCTCCAAAAGAATGTTTACAGATTTTGCAATTATCCCACGTTTAATCTGATTTTTAAGCCTGAAAATCGTGTTTATTTGCCTGTATATAAACTCCAACAACATTGATTAGCATCAGAATTACTAATACATGTGCTTATTATATAAGAAGAATGGGCAAGGGAAGCTCGCTTATTAGTTCAATCCACACTATTTTACCTACTTTATAGTAAATGACATTAATAAAAAAAAAAAACACTTCCTAGGTTTTTCTAAGATTAGATTCTGTACGCTACATCATGTCATAGGATTCCAAGTAATTACCTTGTTTTATATTTTAAGAATTTTATATGATTTATGGGATATTTTTATTGAATAAAATTATCTGACTTTTTATTCGGATTTAATATGAGTCCATTCGAAGCACGGAATAGGTATCAGTTATAGCAGAGAAATTAAAATTGACATTTTTTTTTTTACTGATGTTCACTTAATAAAAGACCTAAGAGCCGCTCAAGGTAGAGGGCTATTGATTTAGGTTTCTGTTTGAGCGTAAGATGTAAGAGGGGAGATAGGAAAGATAACTATTATCCCTTGACTCGAAGTTAAGGTTGTAGTGATCAGGAAACCACCAGCTAGAGGCCTCTTCCACTAAGTAGCGGCTCTTGAGAAGAAGCTGTTCGATTGTAAATTCTTCCTTACTAATGGAATACGAAGGGAATGGGTATGGGAGCTCAAATTCTGGTCAATTCTATTTTATTCCCTTTGTAATATTACCCTTGGAAAAGGCATGGCACCACATGCCTCCAGTTATGCGCTAAATGGTCGGACGGACTGAGGTCGCTTACCTTGAGATTGGCAACTAGTTTAGAAGAAAAGACACTCTAAAATTAAAACTAGTCTGATGAGGGATGTTCTCCTTCAGGATATTTTGCCTTAGACACATCGCTGTAGCAGAACATGTGGTGCTTTACAACTGTAAAGGGTTACAGGACACGTGACGCGGTCAAAGTATTAGTATGTTAAGCTAGGTAAAAATACTAGTAATCTATAGTATCTGAGTTTGGGAAGGGACAGCACAACACCGTCATCTCAATATTGCTGACTGACCACCTCCGATTGAGCGCCGGGACAACTCAGGACTGAGACAACTCAGTACCAGAAAAATATAACATTTTTTTAGAACCGAATAAAAGTAATTTATTATGGTTTGAAACCTTAATTAGTGAATATTTTCTTCAAATAGGGCATTTGAAAAGGCATTATGTAAAATATGAACCACTGTTTTGTTTTTAATTATCTATACGTATATAAAGGGCAGTTGTCTGTATGTGTTGCGTGTCCAGATAAAACTAAAAACTACAAAACTTACGACAAGATATATATATATAGAGAGACTCAGTATCACCCAACCTACCTTTTTGTAAAAAAAATTATCGTATGATTTGTATATACAAATATATTTTAAAATTAAAAATACGTAATAATTACATTAGAATGCATTCGAAATTCTCAGAATTAAAAAGAAAAATAAGTATTTGTGTTATTTTGATAAAATGCGTAGGCAATATATTTACTTTAATAAATAGTGGAATGTCCATCCTATAATTATTTTCTGTTTAAAAAAAAACATTTGTTCATAATTCCCTGAAGCAATCTGTCATGACACTTCAAGATCTCATTCCGAAAAAGAGAGACCTCCAGTCATATTCTTAAGAAATCTGACCTCTGTGTCTTTGCAATGGCATAAGATTATCAAGACAATGAATCAACATGTTATTGAATTTTAACGTAGCAATGAAATCAAAGATGAAATTATTTCTTCCGAGAAACGCCGGTTATCCCTGCTAGTTTTTAATAAAGTCAATTGAAAAATGCAAAATGAAGCAATTTTTTGTCTTAATTATTTATTATAAAGTAAATCGACAGTAAAAAAAAAAAAAAAAAATTCTTTATGATTGACTCTGTTTAACGGCTTATCAACTTCTTATGGGAGATTTAATGTCGACATTTAATTTTCTTGGGAGCTTTTAAATATGTTATACTGCTTCCACAATTGAATACATGGTAGATGATACTCAGCTTTTATACATATACAAGTTTGTGTGAACCTAATTACTAAAGGCGGTGATATATGTGTTTTATGTTATAGTTTTGTTAAAGTTATATTTTGGAATACAGTTTGAAATTATAAGGATGAATGTCGAGTTGGCTGTTTGGTTGATTTAGTTTAGTGGCATATCGACCTCTAAGGATTATTTCATGCATAAATCTAAATATTTTGAAAGCATTTGTATGCCTTCAACTAGCGATAAAATGCATTGTTAGTAATTTTACTATCAATAGGTATTGTTAGTAAATTTTTCGTATAAAAATATTCCTAAATTATATTGACGTTTTCGGCTTTCGTTTTTGAAACATGAGAACTCTTATGTAGCAAAGGAATCATATTTTTTTAAAAAATAGTTATAATTTAAGCTCTACTTCTTTATGGAGTACTGTTATTTTAAAAATAGAACAAAAATACTAAATAACTCCGGATTATTTACCTAACGTGTTCCTACATATTTTTTCTACATATCTACACACACACATACACACACACACACACACACACACACACACACACACACACACACACACACACACACACATACACACACACACACACATATATATATATATACATATATATATAGTGATTAATTAGTGAGTTAATGTCTTATTTAATCTGTTAGCGAAGTGAAATCACCATTATTTACATTAATTTTATTGATTTATTCTTTTTTACAATATTAATTACGCTATCTGTCTATATTTCTGAGATGAGGTATTATGTACATTATTTTCATTATTCGAACTATTGTCTTCATCTTTGTCGCCACACTTATTACAAGGACACATGGCACAGTGGATAAAGGCGTTGGTTAGATCCAGTGAGAGGACCCAAAGAGTGTGAGTTCAATACCCGGTTAAGGGAGTGGTGAACTTTCAGAGGGAAATTAACAGGAGATAATTGATAACTGACATCCATTAAACATGGCACGTGGAACTAGAACAGTCTACTCCAGTGAGCGACATTCCAAACACCTGAAGAAGTCCGGAGCGTACAACGGACGAAACGTTGTAATAGATATGGCGACAAAGATGAGGAGATGTAAATAATTAAGCTGCATTATTTAATAAATTTAAAAAGAATCGACCTAAAGTAAAAAAAAAAAAATCTGGAAATCTTCTGGGACATTGCTCTAATGATTGGGCCAATTAGTCCATGTCACATTAATGGAGAAAAAACACTTACAATAATAGAATTCATGAATTACTACATTACTATTTTCATAAATGTTCTCACAATATACAAAAATTTAGCGTCGCATTACTGGGCGGTCAAAAAATTCTTAACTGTTTATAATAACACACATTTTAAGAAAAACATCTTTCGACAAGAATTACATTCAATCTCGTGTTGGAATTTTACCCGAAATTACCAGAAATTGAGAAAAAATAACCTCTATGCTTGAGAATGGCATATGGTTACTGAAAGTACTTGCAATATGGCACAATATGAATATATATATATATATATATATATATATATATATATATATATATATATATATATATCGTGAGAATCATCCACATAGAAGCCAGTTCCGCCGCATCACAGCTCATATATATGTGTCAATCTTTTTTCCTTTCTCCCGAATTTCCCTTTAAAAATAATTCATATCTACCAAGCAAACTGTTCAATTTTTTTCTTTCATTCTTTATAACACACATATACATTATATAAAAAAAAAAAACAGTGAAAGAAAGTCATAATATAAAGTTATTTTCTCGATTAAACCTTATTTGGACAAAAAATATGTACTAAAGAAATTATTTTCATTCATTTTTTTTAACTAGCAATTTCAGTAGCACAGCCTAATAGTGCTAATCTTCAGCGAAGCATTTTCTGTTAAATCCTTCAGATATTTTGGGCTTAAAGAAAATTCCAGACAAAAAGTGAAAGAAACAAATGAAATAAGAAAAAGGGAATTAAAAGCAGCCTGTTTTCAAGAGGGTTTCCTTTTTCCTTTAAATGCCTTCAATGAAATTGGGGAAAGAAAATGAAAGTAAAGGACGTAATAAAATTAATCTCCGGTAATAAGAAAAACTTCAGAACGTATTTGGAAAAGATGAAAAAAAGACACATTTTCTATTTTGATTTCATTTGATATTTGCTGTAGTGAAAAACAGTCTGGCTGTAAACGACTTTAAAAGCAATCAACGGTGAACTAGGAAAATACATGGAAGTCCTTGAGATGAAAAGCTGAACATGATTTTTATTTTTAAATATGAATTTTTGAAATTTTATGATTGCTTAAAAATAAGAAACTATTGAAAAAATTGTATAAATCAGGATAGAAAATCTGGAAAAATCTAGTCTTTGAACTGAGCCAGTGCAAAACGATTATTTAGTACATGTGCATGAAAAAGAGGTGTGTAAATTGTGTGGACACTGGGACGCAAATGATTAAATGGGATGGACATGATAAAGTGTAAATGTATTGGGCATCAAAAATGAAAAAAAGAATAGACACAGGGACACCAAAGAGTAAATGAATTGGCCATTAATAATTAAACAGAATGGACACAAAGACACCAATAAATAAATGGAATGGACAAAGAAAATTGATAACTTAATGTGATATCCTCAGAGACACCGATAATAAATTGAATGTTTGCTTATATACACAATGAACATGGAATAACTTTTATTATATGAAATGGACAAAGGCATTTCAGTTTAAGGTATTAATTTTAAGCAGCAAATGTATGATAATTTCATGTCATTTTTGTTATGTAAATTCACAACTTTCGACACCTGTATTTTCTGACCGTTTTTCTCATTTTCTGACCGTTTTTCTCATTTTCTGACACTGGCATATCCTGAATTATTCGGATCGTTTTTTCATTGCATTTTCTTGTTCCTCTCTCGTTTTAGACACTGTATTATGTAAACGTTCTTTTTCGGTCTTAAATTCTGAAATGGACTCTTGCTACTTTTACACGTGGATTCAATTGGACTTGTTTAATCGTTCTTGTTTGTTTGTTTTTCTCTCCCAGCCTTGAAGGATTTGCATATCTCAGCCTTCCTTAGGTTTCTGTCACCGACCCTAATGGCACCAATTCAAAATGAGGGGAATAAATCATATACTCTTCTTATCCAATCAGCAGACAGTGCGGAGATATAATCATTATTCGCGAACAAGAAAGGCCAACTGAACAAAGGTAACACAACTTCATCAGTATCATTGGGTCTTGTCTGTACATTCAACATTTGTGGCCATGTTTGCCTCTCATACATTGGACTTTGCCGCAACATCTGACGTTGCATGAAGTCTGATTCTCGAGCAAGTAAAACCGATGGTCTTTAGAGACGGCCACGCCACCGTAGGGGGGAACGAGTACTTGTAAAATAACAATAGATTTAAAGTTTCAAAGAATCTTGTGGATATGGTTTCTTGATATATTTCAAAGAATGAAATTTTCTTTTATTATTAAATGCACATTATTTACATGCGGAATATTGTCATGATCAGCCATGCTTAATTTCATTGTCTCACAACTGTTTCTCGATGTTGCTTCAGCTTTATATTTAGGGATTGGCTTATTTCATTTTTATTTTCTTGAAGAATATAAAGCTGGGTATTGTGCAATTGGGTGTCAGTGGGAATGAGACGAACAATAACTGATCATTATTATGAATTTGAACTAAACGAGATATCCCGAGACATGGGAAACGGAACGAGAATAATCTATCCCCGTAGATTAAACAAAGTTCGAAATTCCCCGTTGGTTACCTGAATGGACATAAACCTTTCTTTTAAAATAGGTTTTCAGGAAAATACACTTTCCCAAATCAACTAACTGTACTTTCTAATATTGATGGAAGTTTCCTTTCTACATTTTTGTTTAAGGAAGTTGCGGAATGTCTATATCTTTATCATGTCATTATTTTACATGTTACTTAAATGTGTTATCCTTTTTTGTTGGATGTCCTCAAGTGGTTTTTATTTGATTCTCTTCTTTTATTGAAGTTGTGTAGCTTCAGAGGAATCGTTTGCCTGAAGTCATTTTAAATCATTGATCTGAGAAAATGGTGCTATATAGCTGACAGTGTATTAATTTAATATGAGAATCTGGATCTGACAGGGCTTTTTAAGAACATAACTTGAGTTTTTAGCTTAATATTTTGGCTGTGTAGACTCGTGTGGTATTGTGGAAAATTAATCTTTGCGTAACTACTCATGTGTTCAGTATAATGATCTCCTATACTAAAGTTGTTATCACTGAGGTTTTTGAATAATAGTGGTACATCAAGGAGTATTATCTGGGTTCTATCTTTATTGTGTCGAATCCATCGGTAAATATTATATTTTCGTCCTGGGTATGACGATAAACTACATTCGCGTCCTGGGTAAGACGTTAAACTACATCCAAAAAATTATTACCAGCAATACAAACAGCTATACTTACTTTGAAAAAAATATGACCAGCTATAGATTTCTTCAAGGAAAAATATTCCCAGAAATAGATTTTTGAAGAAAAACATATTACTAGCAATAGAAATTTTGTCGGCATTAAATAACTCATTGAGGTTGATATATCGTAAAATAAAAACCAAACATAATAAATATATTTATAATTATATGAGCAGGGAACAAACATTTCTCGGCTCGACTAACAAGTGATTCCAATAAGAAAATTGGTAATTTAGATAGATTTTGAGATTTTTTGAGAATCTCTCGGCACCCCTTTGAGAAACAAAGTAATTAGTTTCTAAGATTGGTACCATCTTCTATAATTGCGGACATTCAGAAAGAATTTGCACCAAGTGTATTGGAAGTATTTTTTCTGATGTTACGAAGATTTTTCCTCAGCGGCATAATTTTGTGTACTTCCGGTATTTTTATTTCATTCAAATCATTTCTAGAGAGACATGACTTAGATGCATTTATTAGTGCGAAGCCATTTCTGAATTCAAAAGGTATAGATCAACAAAGTTCTAAAGGAAAAGAAAAGGTATAAAACAAGAATTTGCAGAAATGTCACGAAAATGTTCTGTTTTTATATACATATATAGAATTTGGTAGATCTTTGAAAGTATCGGCATTTGCCTGAAAAACCAATGTTGTTGGAGAATTGACAGGGAACTCAAATGAAGGTCTATTGAGTATGAATGTAAAGATGTATATGCCAAAATATGAAGCTGATCTCCTATCCATCTTCTGCAAAAGGGTCTCCAAGGAATGCCAAAACCGAAAGAGAATACTCTCACGAATCTATATTGGCTGGTCTTTTCTCCATAGTGTTGGTAACGTTACTAAGAATTCATTGATACTGACAAGCAAGCAAAGAAAATAAATGAATAAATAAAAGAAAGCGAGGAGAGTCTTTTAAGTGACGATGCATTTGAGAAAGCAAATGGCTTGCAGAAGTAACAATCTTTTCATATCTATATAACTATTTATCTATTAGGTTAGTGCAAACATAATGACGTAATAATGTCGTTTTTGGACGTATTTTTTAACGTTAAAAAACGACATTATTACGTCATTATTTTTGCACCAACCTAATATCTATTTCAACCTGTAAATATCTATCTATCTATCTATCTATCTATCTCCCATGACGACCATGATTGTAGTTTTACCAATATTTATATATATTTTTATATATGACTTTTCGTGACTTATTGTCCTACTAGTGAGATATAAACTATGGAGTTTTCTACCGAGACAAATGCATTTTCATAGTCATCTAAATCTTAGTAATGTGCTTGTTATATTGTTTATTTTTCTTAAAATCAGTTGATCTATAGGCGTTTTATTGCTTGAGTTGCCAATATTAAAACCTACCAGTTGGCGTGGATTGATTTCATCTCGGGTCTTAATTTATTTGTTTGTAACTATTTTTGTGAATAATTCGTATATTTTCCATAGAAATGTGATAATTGCAATTCTTCTTCTTCTTATTATTATTATTAATATTATTATTATTAATATTATTATTATTATTATTATTGTATATTATTATAATTTCCAATTTGCCAAACAAGTATAACGATTTTTGAGGGTTTTAAATTTTAAGATACTCTCTTATTGTCCACCTGATGTTCTAAAAGTTCTTCCAATGTTTCGGGTTGATTACCTTCATTAAATTTGCTAACACAAAAAGACACAGACAAAAAAGATTTTAAAACGCAGCGAGCAGGTCGATTTGATTTCACTTCAAACTATTTACAGAGAGACTTGGCAGCCCCCCCCCCCCACACACCTTCACCTCAGAAAATGAAAAGTGGAAGAAAACAGAAGGGAATAATATTTTAACCATCTCCGATCAGTTGGTAATATTTGATTTGTGTACAGACACAACACACACACAAACACACACACACACGCAAACACACACATGCAAACACACACACACAAACACACACACAAACATACACACACGCAAGCACATACACACACACACGCAAACACATACACAAACACACGCACACGCACACAAACACGCATACACGCAAACACAGACATACAAACACACACATTCAAATGCACACAGACAAACACGCAAACACACACAAACACAAACACACGCAAACACACACACACAAACACACATAAACACGCAAACACACACACAAACACACACAAACACATATACACAAACACACACACAAACACAAAAACACACACACACAAACACACACATGCAAATACACACAGACAAACACAAACACACACGCAAACACACACACAAACAAACACACAAACACAAACACACGCAAACACACACACAAACACACACAAACACATATACACAAACACACACAAACACATATACACAAACACAAACACGCAAACACAAAAACACACACACACAAACACCCACATAGAAACAGACACACACAAACACGCAAACACACAAACAGTCAATTTAAAATTAACTGTTAAGAAGGGCGGTAACTTAGTTTATATTTTTTATTAATGTTTTAAAATACTGAAACTGAAATTTTTAAAGGTTGAAAAAACTTGGCAAAATAAATGAAATGAAAAAGAGTAGTTGAGAAGATTAAAATAAAAATAAATAGAAATAATATATATATATATATATATATATATATATATATATATATATATATTCATGAATTATTCATACATAAAACAAATACAAAAGTTAATGATTAAATGGCGAGAAATCCATTTTCGCGAACAATTCAATAATATACAAAAACCCCGAATCTGTTTATGTTCCTACAGACATCCTCAGGTATGAAATGGATTGTGTTCTTGTTTATATTTGTAAATTGATTGCACCTTTATTGAAATTAAAATAACTGATCCAAGTGCAACTTTCGGATAATAAGTGCGACATTACTGTAATTATTGAACAATATAGTTCATGCCATTTTGACGGAAAATTTACCAGTAAAAAAGAATTCTCTATCACTACATTTGTAGATAAACGCAGAACTTTAACCTTAAAATCAAAATTCAAACTCAGCGTTGCGACTGCACGTTCCAAAACTATAACACACATTTCTCATAGCATTTTTCGGATTACAACCTTGTTTTCGTTTGTCCACTTATTACTGAAAGTATAAACAAGAACACAATATTTCATACCTGAGGATGTCTGTAGGAACAGACGAAAACTTGTAAAATAAAAAGATCTAATGCGACGGAAATTTATAAAACAGGATCTTTTCATTCATAAACAGATTCGGGGTTTTTGTATATTATTGAATTGTTCGCGAAGATGGAATCATTAACCTTTGTATTTATTTTATGTATGAATAATTCATGAATTTGTAAATTGATTGCACCTTTATTGAAATATATATATATTAGTGGTCAGTATATATATATATATATATATATATATATATATATATATATTTTCCAAGAGGATAGAATCCAGGTAGAGCTCAATGTACAAGACGGACTAAGAATATATATAAAAGGCTCCAGTTCAAAACTGAGGAATTAGATCGTGATTATGATTCCAATGTAATAAATTATAGCCATGGAATATTAGTGTTTGAGTCTTATATATATATATATATATATATATATATATATATATATATATATTGTGACGTGCCTATTAAAACTCAAGTTAAAATTTAAATTAAATTAAACTTACTAAACCCAGAGAGGTAGCGCTGTAGAATGAAATCTCTGTCTCTGTCTGTCTATATTACCCACTCATACACACACACACACGCTCTCTCTCTGTAGTTATTACTCTCTCTCCCTCTCTGGGACAAGCTAAAGGAGTCAGGCGAAAATCTGTGGACGCGGTAGAAGAGGGAGTCCATAGACTCATCTCTAAATAAAACGCAGGGAGTTTTATGGGCGGATGAATAGGCAAATGAGTATCGAGCATTCATATTCAAAGGACAGATTTCCCTAGTAGAAGTTTCTATGAGGAAAATACCGATTTAAATTTAAAGACACACACCTGATTCACAGTCTCTTCTGCTACAAGGTTGTTTGCCGGGTGAATCGATGTAAACGAATCACCATCCAAGGAGTTGGCAATAGGCCAGTGAACATCGCTCTGCATAAAGTTAATATAAAATCAAACCTAGTGCCGGGAACAATCATCGTAGGTGTGTTAAATAAACTTCCTATGAGCGGAGTGTCGATCTTTGAAGAATCATTCAGCCAGGTAATTGTGCATTGCATGGGTCCACTACTCATTACCAAATCAGGTAAGAAATACGTGCTGACCATAATCTGTGCGTCATTCAGGTTTCCTAAGGCCATTCGGCTACGAAATATTTCGACCAAAATTATAGTAAAAGCTCTTATCATTTTCTTTACCAAAGTGGATTTACCGAAGATGATTCAAACGGACCAAGGGTCAAATTCTTTGTCAATGCTGTCTCTATTACTTCTATAAAAATAAGCGCTTACTACCCGCAGTCACAGGGAGTTTTGGAGAGGGTTCACTACACCCTTAAGAATATGATGCGGACCTATTGCTTAGATCGCCAGAGAGAAGGAAGGAATCCCATTTCTAATATTCGCAGCCCGCGGATCGGTACAAGAATCCCAGGGATTTACCCCGTCTGCACTTATATTTCGGACACTCGGCACGCGGCCATTGCAGTTGATAAAGGAACGATAGTTACAGAATAAGCCAAACAGAGAACATTTGCTGTTTCATGTAGAGCGATTTAGAAAGCGAATATATGCAATCGTCAGGCCACGTGGCCTGACGATTGCATATAGCATGAAACAGACTGTCGCCTCTAAGTGTTGACTTCTATGTTCACTTTTATATTTATATATATATATATATATATATATATATATATGAGAGAGAGAGAGAGAGACAGAGAGAGAGAGAGAGAGAGAGAGAGAATTTATTTGATTTCAATCAACTGAAAAAAGCGATATGTTTTTTTTCACTCATATCGCACACATCGCATACATTTTTTCATTCAGATATTCTTTGTTTTAAAATTTCGTTACACTTAATAGTTTTGCTTGTAGTTTGTCTCTGTTGGTCTTCTTTATTCACGTGTTTTTGATCATGTCAGAGAAATACACTATCGTAGTAGAATCCAGGACTTTTTTTTCGTATTTATTTTGTGACTCTAGCGGGTCGCAATATATATATATATATATATATATTGACCACTAATATTATCAGTCTCTCTCTCTCTCTCTCTCTATATATATATATATATATATATATATATATACATATATATATATATATATATATATATATATATATATATATATTAATAAATATACATATAAATATACATATACCTCCCTTCGAAGTGCAAATTAAAGTTTCGTTGTTCTACCAACTCAACAGGCTTGGATTTATTACTAAGTAATAATGTCTGCCTTAAAGTAATAATTCGTGCCTGATGAGTTGGTAGAACAAAGAAACTTTAAATTGCACTTCCAACGGAGATATATGTATATTATTAATATGAGTTGCAGGATATTCCGAAGTGGTCTTGAAGTGATTTGATTGAATAAATTTACTATTTATATTTTAAGATATTTTTGCATAATTTTGGTAAATATATGTGTTAAAATTAAATATCTGTGTTATTTTCATTTTTGCGTAATTTAGACGACATTTTCTATCGCAACCTGTATACACACACATACACGCACACGCACACGCACACACACACACACACATATATATATATATATATAATATATTAATAATAATATTATGTGGTCCATCCTTTTCTGATATAAATGGACTCGTCCTGCTGCCATAAAAGAACCACAGTCAGTCAGTCATGAGGTCTGATAGTAGAGGAACAGGTAGAGGAACAGGGTGGAGAAACAGAGTGGAAAGTACATAGACACTGTGATTGAGTTGACATTAGAAGTCAGCTACAAGGACGCCCGACTCTAAGGAAGTTTACTTCGAGACTGTATATAGCGATCTTTGATTAATACTAACCGGCGTTCCTGGATTTTACTAACAGCATTACCTTTTGTATTTTGTGTAAATACATTTAATTTCTTAGTTTAAATACTTGTGTTTGTCATTTATTGGAGACCGATTTTTCACGCGGAATCCACAACAAATAATAAATATACATTTTTCCTAGCGATAACACAACTATGTTTTTATGGAGCGTCTAAGGGTTGTACTACCGCCGAGACAAATGTATATTTATTATTAAGTTTTTTAAAACATTGATTGTTTAGCAATATATATATATATATATATATATATATATATATATATATATATATATATATATCTTTAGATGAGGATTTCTGAAAATTGCGGCGTGCATGAAAGAGTTGTGCTAGCGCTAAGGAAAAATCTCTATTTATTATTAACATATGTAATTTATAGCTGTATTATTTTTCATCAAGCACAATGTTTATTAATACTGCCAGTCAAAGTGTGATATTATAAAGGGTGTCTATTAGATTTACAACAGGATTGATGTTTTTCTGGTCAAATGCATCTCTTTGGAAAAATCAAGATTTTCGGAATAGTGCACGGCTCGAAACGTGACACATGCAATCGGTCCCTTCAATAATGAGCTAACATTCAAGAACAAATATGCTTTTTATAATCTTTTTCGCTGACACATCGCGACTGGAAATACAGGGGGATCTAGCAAAATTAAGACTTGCATGATTTTTTAAATAGAACTTAGAATAATTTCTATCAAGACTCGCATGTAGTCTCCTTTTGTAGAGAGGTTCAGATGAGAGATTCTTTACGAATAGATACTTTCCTGGTTTTTACTCTTTTGATTTGTCGAAATGAAAGAAAATTATTTTCCTTTAAAAAGTAATTTTTCAAAATGGATGAATCAAATTGGTGAAATAATTTCATTTATTCAAATCCTTTCAATTTTATTTATTAAAAATTATGTTAAAATTTTTTTCGCTAATTTTTGAGAAATCGATACGCTGTATTTCTCTCAATCTCTTATTGATGACTCATAAGATGGTTGGCTAAGTAACCAACTTATAATCACCCTAAATGCGTCAAATAACTTAAATTATTGAATGCTAAAATTGACAAATTACATTTTTACCTCTTGCAGCAAGCGAAATGAATCTTATTTCTTGTTTTATTTGCATTGCAATAAAGCAAAATATTAAAGACAAATTCATACCATTACGGTAACGGAACGGGGAACATGCAGACGATAAAAGTCACTTTCGGGCGTAATCGATGGAACGCAGTTAAAATTGGTTAGAATTGGTAGTTTATTAATTTGACACAGCTATCATATCTCTGTTTTCAACGAACTGGAATGGTATAATGTATTTAAATTATACATTTTTCGCAGATAAATGAAAAAAATATCTAAAGCCGTATACATTTTCATAATATTGGAAGATGGCATCTCATAGCGTGGGCATTGATGCGCATGCGTAAATAAAAAAAATTAATAAAATTTAACCCAAACATTTGTATGTGCGTATGAGTCTCCGAATTGATTTATTAAAGGGAACTCATTAGTATTTTGGTTATGAGAGTATTTTTTAAAAATATCATTCCAACTTAACTCTCAAATTTACTTCCGCGTTACTTAAAATAAAAGTTTCATCTGTTTGAAGAAATGAGAAGCATATGTAATGTTAGAAAAAAAACGTGGCTTAAGTTCTCATAGGTAAAATTGTTGTTGCTTGACCTTCAGACTTTTTAAATTGATATCAACTAGTGACATTGAGTGTTTTCTCCAAACGTGGTCTCTTCTCGGGTCCTCTTTGTTTTGCTCTCCACGTAGGGTGCTTAAATATCTTCCTGTCATCCAGATATCCTAGTTGTTGTACATTCTAAGCGCATTTTGATCGACCACCTGTTTATATGTCTGAGGAAGGCACTGACTTCCTGTGAGGTGCAAATCTGCACCTGGTGGTTATGTGCATATCTTCCAAATCTACCCTGTTGCACCTAGCTTCTCTGATGATTTGGTGTGACACAGTGTCAAATCTACTTTGGTATCTTTTAGCGTGAGTACAGTACCCATAGGGATCATCCCAGACGAACTTCTCTTAGAAAAAAGTGTATCCTGTTGTCAGTAAATTAGATTCAGACCATTTAGTATTTTCTAGCCTGAATCACATACTAAACGTGGATACAAACGATACCTTCTTGTTATTCTATATGCCGTGCCATTCAGTAGGTTGGTATCTCCTAACCCCTGTGCTGCTAACCATTTACACAAGTTCTCTAGGTAGGTTATGCGTTGTTTTCCTCTGTCTCTCTTGCCTTCAACCTCTCCTGTGCGTACTAAATTTTCTAAGCCCTCTTTCCTCGTTATGTGCTCTAGAAATTTCAATTGTCTCTTCCTGATGCTAAGGTTAAGTGCCTTTTTTGTTCCCATTTTCTCTAAAACTTTGTCGTTGGTCACACATTCGATCCGTGGTATTCTCAACATCCTTCTGTAGAACCACATTTTTGTTGCTTCAAGTCTCTTCTTCATTTGTGAGGAGTCCAAGATTCATTGTCCTCTAGGGGGACTGTTATTAAATACAGTTCATCACTCTTTTCTTTGTTTCTAAGAAAACTTTTTCGTTTCTTAATACTTTGCTTATTTTTTGGAAGGCATCTTTCGCTATCCTAATTCGCCTTCGGATTTCGGTGTCACCCTTTACCTCCTTTGATAAACAGTTCTCAGATATTTAAATTGTTTTACCTTTTAGATTTTGGTATCTCTAATTTGCATATTGGGTTGTTCTTTTTGTTAACGACCATACACTCTGTCTTATTACAATTGATGTTTAGTCCTTTCTTCTTGCTTTCCTTCATTAAAATTCCCTTAGAGTTCATGTAGTTCTCTTTCTGTTTCTGCTATCAACTCTGTATCAACTGCATATGTTATGTTATCAAAATTGTGGACGACATTAATGAATCCTGGTAGGACATCTAATCGTCTCACAAAGGTTGAATAAGTCATGTGAGAAAACACATACTTGTCTTAAACCCTTTTCTATTTTTGCATAATTACTAAATTCATGTTGTATCCATATACAGAAGGCTTGAGGCAGTATAGGTTATGGACTATTCTAATATCCTTCCCAAATATTTCAAGCTTACCTATCAGTTGAAATAGTTCTTTATGACGAGTGACGTAATAGAGCTAAAATAATCTTTCCCATCGTCATGTTACGATAGTTGACGATAAAAGTCTTACTGGATGTCAACAGATAGCTGATCATGTTTTGTAACTTTGTGTCTTTTAATCAACATTGAATATACCGATATTTTCTTTTTTTTACTTTTGTTCCCCTCTCTCTATCTCTATCTAAATGTCTTTGCGAGCACTTGTAAAATTCAGGAATCATTTAAAAAAAAAACAAACAAACTATTTACTCTTGTGTAAGACTGTTTCTTGAACGTATGGGAATTCTTAACAAAACACCTGGTCGTAAATTAGAATCGTCTTGAAATAATCCTTTCAGGAAACAAGCAAGCATTTTTTGTTTCCAATTTCTAAGATCAAGGATTATACTAAAAAGAAAAAACAAAACAAAACAAGTACCACACATTTGTATTACTGATAATAGTTATTGTATAGCCAAAAGCTGTAATCATGGTATGCTCGGCGGTTATTTCTGGTAGCTGTTAGTATAAGGAAAACCAACATTTAATACTTAAGAAATTAAGCTAGAAAGGTTTTTATCATCATCACCGCGCAACCCCTGGATTTTCGCCTACGCTGATGAATGGGCATTCTCTCAAGGGTGCCCCCACCTTTGAATATATTTTGGCATTCAAGTTCACCCCAGGATTCAAGTAGAACTCATGCGTACGATCCATGGCTAAAGATGCTGGAAAAATGGTCGGGACATTTTATCATTCTATTGTTTTAATCATTTTACTATAAGGAAGGTAACAAAGTCACTATGACACAAACGGTTATTGAGGGTTAGAAACTATAAGAAATAGAAAACATTATTAAAGAACGAGAACAACAAAAGAATAGGAACTAAGAAAACAAGAGTTAATTACTGTCATTGCATTTACATTTTTTAAGAAAAAAGGCAATAAAGCCACTAGGATGCAAGGGGTTACTGAGTGTTAGAGAATATGAGAAAAACTAGTATTAAGGAGAGAGGACAATAAAAGAGCAAGAATTAAGACGAAAGGTAACGATTGATATTGCATTAAAACTTTTGAAGATCAAACTCGACTGGAAAGCAATAAGCCGGAAGGAAGTTCCACGAGCGAGAAGTTCTATAGAATAAACTGTTAGCATAGAACTTACGTTTACATCTAGCCAATTTAATTTTAAAATGATGAGACCTTTAAGCCTATCTAGTACAGCGCTTAAATTCATAAAGTCTAGGTACCATAGTGAAGATCGATATTTATTTGTAATTTATTTATAAAATGTGGCACAAGGCCAAAATTGGGAAAAGGACTGTCTTCTTCTGTCTTAACGTTAAACTTAGCTAGCCACAAACAGTGACCCGAACATACAAAAATATTCCTTACACAAAAACAATGCATTCTTACTTACCATTCCTACATCCCCTATAATGCCTTTTGTTTCTATGAAAGTCCTAACTAGTACCCATATGTACAATTCATTGTCTGTATAGGGAGGGGAATAAAATAATAATTTAATGCCAATGAATATTTACAAAAATTGAACAAAACTATATACAAGAAAAAAACAAAATATTATTAGTAATAAAACCGTCCACAATCCCTAAATGTGGCAGAAACATTAGTTAACTGGGCGAAATCAATGCGGGGCTATAATAATATAAGACATTCATTCATCCCAAGCACTCACACAGACACGCTCTCATTCAGACACAACAACAAATAGGAAAAAGATACACGTGAAACAAAAGGCGCCCCGCAACCACCAGAGAACTAACATCACTGATGACCTAATAAGAGAAGTGATGGAGAATTACCACAATGAAGAGATCTCATCAGAGCAATTATAATTAAAGTATTCATAGAAAAGGCACGGGGAACCTATACGATGGCGGTGTCAAATGAACTGAAGCCGAGATGCCTGGTCAGTACCAATAACATTGCATATTCTGCTTTGTATTTTATCAAGAATCTCTTAATATATAGCAGGAGTGCCGGACCATGTTTGGCGCAATATTCAAATCATGGACGAATGTTAGACTTATAAATATGTAAGATAGATTCTGGAGAAAAATAATTGTCTTGCATGAACCAACTCTCCTAACAGCAAACCAAGGTATTCGATATAATCTTTCCACGAAAAGTCACCCTCCCTGAGTAGAGTAGTACCTAAGTTGTGACATGCTCTATCTTTAGGAGTACCAGATCAGACATAAAAGTATTGCTGACATATGGCGTTATACAGTCTTCAATTTCCGAACTGGATAGAGTTAAAAAAAAATCGGTTATGTAGCCTTGTGGGTGATTAATTATTTTCCATTCTAAATCCCTTTTTCCTACTTGCTACTCTATCACTATTTCCATGGCAAATGGTCTGATAAGCTATATTCTTTCTGCCACCAGTTCAGACCTTCATAGCTATTCCACAGAGATCAACCGCCCATTCCTTATGTGTTCTATTGATAACAAGTGAGTTTCATTCAATCAGTTTCTTCTCAAGAATCAGGCTCACCCGATCACTACAATCTTAACCTCTTCCCGCCAAGAGTCAACCACTATATTTTCTAAACATAACCACAATATGCTCTTCTAACTTTTCCTTTTACGTTAATACAATTACTTAAATCAGTAAATAAGTTAAATCAATATGTTAAATCTACTTTGAGGAGGCTCTTCGGCTTTGTATAGGGTGAGCAATTAGCAAAACAAAAGTCGTATAGCAGTCTCTAATCGTTGAATAACATTATGATAATCACTCAGGAAAAGGCTAACACTCTTTGACCGACACGAATGACTCCTGCCCAATGATAATTTGTATTACAACTAAAATATTAACTAAGTCAGAAGAACCGTTAAATTAAAGGCAAAATAGACTCAGGCAAATACAATGCCAGATTAATTTCAGCTTCCGCTTTTTTTCAGCTTTGATAATGTAGCTTAAAAGGAAAGCGGAACTGAACCCTTTACGGGGTTAGATTGTTTTCGTTCCACTGCCCATGTCTACATATATCTCATCTAGTTATAATTTTTAGTACTGTTCTGTCAGTGTCTTCCCTGAGTCCAAGTACACAACACCCGTCCCAATGATTGAATTCAAAATTAAAATGTCGCCAAATTCACGAACCAACATTTTAATCCACTAAGCTATTCGCGGGAACCATAGCTTTAATCCAGTCTATTTACTCCAGGCTATTTCCTGGAACAGTACTCGATGGATAACTTGCAGCTTTAAATCTAATCTGCTTACTGATGAGTACTACTGTTACTACTGCTTTTCATGGTTCACTGCCCTCACCCAAATTTTTCTCTTTTGTTACAGACCCTGATGTTATTGCTCTTGGAGACGTTCTGGAACGTACATTCTTGAAAGAAATTTCCCCCCTTCACTCGATCCTTACGTAAGTTCATGTAACATATCTATTTTAACGTCTCGAATGATGCGTATGAGGTAAGAGGTGGAGTAATGGATAGCGGCTTGAGTTGAAGAATCAGAGAGCCGAGTTCGAATTCCAGTCAAATACATTACAACACTTTACGTGCTAAAACCCTTGGGAATGAGTATGAATCCTCCTCTTTTCTATCTAGCTATGGATAAATAGTAGGACAGACCGAGATGGCAACTGGTCTACCAGAAAGAAATGGCAACCTATTGCAGGGAAAAAATCTGCCTCGTCAGTTATGTATCGAAAGATACATGATCGCCTAAGCGTGTATCACGCATGGTACGTAAATGATTGAAGACGTTACAGAATTTCTCATAAACTGAATAACTTTTTAAATTCTGTTAGTAAATTAATCACTATCAGGAGAAGGCCAAGGAAAACATTGTTTGGCCGGTGATTATAGCCCTGATAGGTATAAGACGAATTTTCCAACAAATTTGGAAATACATTATACTTGATACCAAAAGTAACACGGAACATATAAGGTGATTCCGAGTGCCATCTTTTGCAAAGAGCAACTTCAGCCAACCATTCTGAATACGCCTATCTCCGAAATTAAGTAGTGATTCATCTTCTATTTTTCAGTTAAGCTTACGACCATATCACATTGAAACACCGGTTATCATACAATCACTGAAGGTGAGCAACGTTGAGTTTGGTCTGTGCCTAGATGGGTGACCATTTGTGAATATCAGATGCTGTAAGCTAAGAATTGGATAACGGCTAAGAATTGAAAATCGGAAAGCTGGGTTCTAATTCCAGTTGGGTTCGTTTTATTTACTTACGCAAAAATACCCTGGGAAAGGTATGAATCCACCTCTTCTCCCCCCAGCTATGGGTTGATTAGTAGCAATTGTATCAGTAAATAATTATTTTTCCATAAAATCCTTACAATCTAAATATATTTTGTGGCTTTAAATAACCAACAAAATGTTGATGAATCGTAAAAAGACAAAACAATCAATCGACTGTCAGTTAAAAATTCAATTTGTCGTGATAGGAATTTAACAACATTTTGACAACTGACGACTCATCACTCAAGCTATTGTTAATGATCATCTGTAGATTTTTCTTGTTTCAAGCCATAAATATTTATGTGTAATCTAAGGTTTGTTAGATTTAATATATTTCCCTGAATCTATCATTAGCAATTATCACATGATGCGTGTTAATATATCAAAATTATGAGATATGTATATTTTCTAGTAGCTTAAATTAAGAATCGAGGTTTAAATTCTATGAAAAATGCTTCGAAAACATCGACTTTCATCTAAACTCAAATGTGTATCAATGGCGTCGAACTGAAGACACAAATTGTTTTGTCCCTTCATTGGTCGGCAGATATACAGAAGAAAATCGCTTAAAAAAAAGAAAATTTACTTATTTGTGCAGAAGGGTGAGTGCCTAAAATTTCGCTAAGACTAATCATGAATATCTGTCTATATCTCTGAGATGAGGTATTATTCGGACTGCTATCCTCATCTCCATTGTCATGTTCCCATCGTTTCACCAGTTGTACGCTCCGGCCTTTATGTCTATGTTTCTCTATATATCTGTCTATATCTCTGAGATAAGGTATTATCATTACTTGCATTATTTACATTATTCGGCCTATTATCCTCATCTTCATTGTCATAATCACAACGTTTCGGCCGTAAATCCGGCTTTCTTCAGGTGACTGGAATTTCGAACCGAAGCCTTTATTTCGACCACCTGGGTAGATTGTTCTAGTTCCACGTGCCACACATCTTCCTGATGTCTCAGTTATTTCTCTTTAACTCAATTCACTAATTTTGGTTCCACGCCTCCTGCAGCCTGGTATTGAACTCACAACTCTTTGTTTCTAGTCACAGGATCTTACCAACCTCTTAATCCATGGCAAGTCGAACTAAAACAATCTACCCCGGTGCACAAAATAAAGGGTTCGTTTCGAAATTACAATCACCTGAAGAAGGCTAGAACTACAACAGCCGAAACGTTGTGAATATGGCAACGAAGATGAGGATAACTGTCCTATCTAACACGTTCGATATTTTGATCCAAAACCTTGTTTTTTTTTGTTTTTTTTTTGTTTTTTTCGTCAGCGGTATAACAAAACTGACTATGAAAATTTTAGCGTCTTTTTCCCGGTAAAATAACAAATTAAATCGGAAATAATTGTCGGATTTAAACGAAACTATCAGAACTTATTCATAAATGAATGAAATTATTTTTGAAATTATTATTTCTAGAAAATCTTGGTAAAAATATTTCTTACATCAGTTACCCCCTCCCCTCTTATATTCATGAAATTTCAAGAAGTTAAATTCTCATCTCAAACTTTGTTTTATTAGTTAAAAGCAGGAATTAATGGAGAATGTAAATCATCAATTGTTTTTCAAACAGTTACTGTTTTTTATCGAAAAAATTGCACGGAAGAGTAAAATAAAAAATGCAACAAAACTATGATATTATTTAATTAGATAAGTTTTTAATTGCTTTTATAATTAATATATATTAAGGACATTAAGCTGTCAAGAAAAATATATATATGTACACGTGTCTGAAAATATCAGTTCTTGGGATGGCAGAGCTGTCTGAATGGAACAAATTTTGTCTATGAATTCGGACGAAATGAGCTTTATTCAACCACATGGGCGTCGTATGGCGTGTCCTACATGTAATGATCTGAGCAGGTGAAATTAAATAACGGTGTTCATCTGATTGTTTGCGATAGCAATAGAGCGGCGACAATAGTTATAGAGGCTGCAGAATGGAGTCAGTGAAGGAAGATGATTTTGAACACATTACCTCATGTTAAGTCATACGTTTACAGGTTTGGTATTTTATATACACTAAATAACACTTATACATGTATCTAAACATTAAGAAACTATTCAGTAAAGATACATAGTCAATGCTGTAGAAGAAAGGCAATATAATACTGAATAGACTTGCAACGGCCAACGAAAAGGGTTTCTTTTAATTCTTTTTAATAAAATTTGTCCAAAGGGGAAAAAAAGGAGAAATGAATGAGCACAAAATAGGAAGTGTCATATGATATAAAGTGAAACACTGTAACATTGAGATCCATCCAGAGAACTAAATAAATCGACGGTAGCTTACTTGATGAGGATTTATCAAATCGTCTGTGTGACGGCATATAGAAAAAAAAAGAAAGATAGAGATGCGTTTTATGTGAAAGTGACGTCTGTACAAAATTATCTATCTATCTATCTATCTATCTATCTATCTATCTATCTATCTATCTATCTATCTATCTATCTATCTCAGTCTATTTATATCTATCTATCTATCTATCTATCTATCTATATATCTATTTATCTATCTCAGTCTATTTATATCTATATATACGGTAAGATGATACTTGAATGCAACAGTGCACCTGTCATACTGCAATAGTTGAGTAATTTGTCTCGCAGAGACTTTGCACATGTAACGAGTCTATCTTCGTTTTTTCATATATATTTGATTCTGTTCATCTCTGTTTCTGTTAATATCTATCTCAGTCTAATCATATAGTCTTTTCATATATATTTCATTCAGTTCATATATTAATCTGTACATATCTATCTATCTATCTATCTATTTTTCTCTCAGTCTATTCATATCTATCTATATCAGTCTGTTCATATCTATCTAGCTGTCTATCTATCGCAGTCTGTTCATACCTATGTATAAATGTATGTATGTATCTAATCACACGCTGTTCAGAGTCCAATTTCGTAATATCTTCCTAGTCAAACTGAAATATACGCAACATATAGCACATGCTGACATTCGCATTTCTCTGGATGTGTAGTGTAAGCAGATGTGTGGTGCATTTCTAGTATTTTCTAATCAACCGACTGTAACTAGTAATATGTCTAACTGCATCAATTATGTGGTGCATTGCTATGAAACAGAATCTGTCTTATTGATGCCCGGGTAACCACCATGAAGTAATTTGGTTCCTGGCTGCCATGAAACGATGTTCAAGCATTTGCGACTGGCACTGTGACTAATATCGGTATTCTTTTCAGGTGAAAATTAAAGAGAGATCAAAGAGATGACAACTCTCTCTTTTTCTCTTTCCCCTCATCTCTCTCGCGTTCTTTCACACACAAATAAGCATGTGTCAACCTGCAAGCGATCCACCGTAATATCAGTCTTGACTTACTGACCTACACATATGCTTTACGACAGTAGGTGTTGGAAAAAAAAGCGACAGTCTAAATGGAAATATTCTTTAGATTTTATACAAGACGCATATTTAGTTGAATGTCTATTAATTACAGAACATTTTTGCTAAGTACGCTTGAGGTCACAAACTATCTCCATCACTTCGTTCATATCGAACTTTTATATGTAGGAAAAGTAAAATAATGAGGTTCAGAGATATATTCAATACTAAATAGATAGACGGATAATGCATTGTGATAACTAGATAAAAATGCAGTAGATAATACGAGTATGACAATATCACAATATGTTTTCCTATCTATCTATCTATCTATCTATCTATTTATCTATCTCACGCTGTTCGGAGTTCAATTTCAAGTAAATAATGTATTTCGCAGTATTCCCATACAAAATCAGAAACACACGCAACTTAATGGGGCTAACGGCTGTATCTCATTTAAACACCGTTACCCGTCGAATCATCGATTTTAAGCGACATCTAGTTCTAACTTGTAGTAGTTTTGTATCAGTTCTCATTCCCTGTTCCCGTTTAGTCCAACTACACACAGCCCGGCCCAAGGATTGAACTCACATCTACTATGTCAACACATTCACGAAGCAACATTTTAACCCATTAACCATCACTTTAATCCATTCTATTTAACTCCAGATTATTTCATGAGACAATTATCTGTGGATAACCTATAGCTTTAAACCTGATCTGCGTGCTGATGAGTGCTGCTACTACTATTAGCCTGGTCAGATGGGTGACCCCATGGAAATATCTGTAAGCTTGTATGTGCGGCTGGTGTAATGGATAATGGCTCGGAATTGTTAATCGAAGAGCCGAGTTCTAATTCCAGGTCAATTCATTATATTCACTAACCTGCAAATACTCTTGGGAAAAGTATGAATCCACCTCTTGCACCCCCTATTGCGGGTTAAATAGTAGAGACTTGTATCAATAAATCATTATTATCTCCCGACAAAATCTTACAATCTAAAAAAAAGCGTTTTTAGACTCTAAATAACCTGCAAGAAATTCATAAGCTGTAGAAAAAGAATCAGCCAATAAAAAAAAATAAGAAAATCAATATATGGCACATACGGATATTGGCATTTCTTTTATTGCTTGTGTGTACGGTAAGTGCTTTGATAGATGTGCATCTGTGCGGCCCTTTTTCACTTTCACCTGTCAGAAATGTTGATGTTCGCAGAATGATGCACGATAGGCGAAGTTAACAAAATTCTCATAATTTCACATGTGCAATTCTTGATGTTTAATCTTTGCCCCAAAATAATTCTGTCACTTTCCGCATTATCAAATGGAAGCTCTTTTGGTGGTGAAAATATTTTGAAATTTTGACCGAAAGTTTGCTTCAATAAAATTCGTCATTCATTTTCTGAATAAAGAGAAAAAGAAATGATTGTCTCTGGTCAGGAATGAATGCACAATAGAAATATTAGAATCAAAATATTGTAAATGTATTACTAATGATTTTATTATGAGAAAGCCTTGAACATCGGGAAGAAAGTCTTTTTTTATTTTATTGTTCAGAAATTAATGAAGGATTACTGACAGAGGATTGGTTGGATGATTTTGTTTAGCGGCATATCAACCACTAAGGATTATTTAATGCCGAAATTTAATATTTTGAACGCAAGTTTATGGTTTCAACTACATATATTTTTGACATATCTGTCTATATTTCTGAGATGAGGTATTATGTACACTATTTAAATTATTCGGACTATTGTCCTCATTTTTGTCGCCATATTTATTACAATGTTTCGGCCCTTCAGTATCTGTCTATATTTCTGAGATAAGGCACTATGTACACTATTTACATTATTCGGACTATCATCCTCATCTTTGTTGTCATATTTATCACAACGTTTCGGCTGTTGTACGCTCCGGCCTTCTTCAGCAGGGCAACAACACTCAGAAAACAGCCTGCCTCCCTCATGTGTAGGGATTATCGGAGAAAATACAAAGGATCTGCGGTCGATATGACATCAGGACAACCTTAAAAAGCTGGACAACACTAGGCAGATACCTCTCCCGATTAAGCCCCCCCCCACACACTTTAGAGAAGAACATGACGAAAGACTGTGTATACCATCCCGTGCAGGTGCGGGAGAAATATAAAGGGGAAACAGGCCGAATCCTTAAGGTAAGGCTTCAAGAACACCAGAAAATTGTAACACGAGTGGAAGTGTAAAAATCAGGCGTGGCTGACCACATATGGAGAGAGAAAGGAAATCACCGCCCTCTGTGGGATCAAGTTGAGATCATAGACAAAAGAACACTATTGGAAAATTCGTAAGCTTAAGGAAGTAGCACATATGTTAGGCCACAAAAATCTGCTGAGCCGACAAAGCATAGAAATGAATACAATATGGGAACCAGTAATAAGGAGTGCCAGAGAAAAGCGGTAATAACAACAAAAATTGCAATATGAGCTCTGGTAATATAGCACGCAATGATAACAGCAAAAATTGCAATATAAACACTGGTAAAAATGGTTGCTGAAGACATTAGGTTTATAAGTCCCAGAAATTCATACACAGTTGTCCTCAAGGACTGTGTGCTGCACAGTGGATGAAGGCGTTAGTTAGATCCAGTGACAGGGCCCAAACAGTGTGAGTTCAATACCTGGTAAAGGCGGTGGAAAATTTGGAGAAGTTAATTAACAGGATATAACTGATAACTGACTTCCATTAGACATGGCACATGGAACTAGAACAGTCTACTCCAGCGAGCGAAATAAATAGTTCAGTTCGACATACCAACCACCTGAAGAATGCTGGAGAGTAAAACGGCCGAAACGTTGTGATAAATATGGCAACAAAGATGAGGATGATAGCCCGAGCAATGTAACTAATGTATTTTGACATAGTTTTACGCTTTCAGATTAAAGGTATATTTTTTTAGATACGTAGTTTGTAGATAAAATGTATTGTTCGAAATTTGTTTAAAATGTGCTGCTAATTTTACTCCAAAAATGTATTGTTGGTAATTTTATTATAAAAATGTACTGTTGATTTGTTTTGGGGAGGTCAGTATTTGCCCACATGTAGGGCTCTAACAGGTGTTACCATAATGGGTCAATGTGTACCTCAGACTAACAATAGTTAAGAGCTGACAGCCGAACCCCAGTGTACGCATCGTTCATTATTTTACTAGATAAAGAAAAATGAGTTACGTCACCCATTTGATGTCTTTGGTATACCAAATAAACAGTCGCCGTAATGATTGAGTATAGGCAAGATAACCTGATCAAGTCTTTTTCCCTCTTCAGGGAATCTTCTTCTACAGAGGCTGTCACTTAAGGCAAGAGAAACCAGTCTGCTCTCTTATTTAACATAAGTATAAGTGAGGGGATAGGGATTCATGCCTTTTTCAAGGGTATTAGCGTGAAGTGAATAAAACAGAATCGAGTGATATTTGAACTCGGCTCGGCGATTTCACTTTCCACGTCGCTAATCATTACATGAACCACTAATGCGCTATAAAAGAATCTTGCCTATAACGCTTTTTAATCATTTCAACCCAACCAAGGCGACAATGTTACTAAGACGCAAGGGGTTAATGGGAGTGAAAGAGTGAAGATTAGTGAAAAGTGGACACTAATAGAATTGCCAGGATTCACTAAGACCGGAAATTACGATTGAGGTTGCATTTAAAATTTTGAACATTACAGGAAGTAATAAAACCGAAGAGATCTACACAACCGATAAGTGCGAGAAAAGAAACTATTAGAAAATAACTTACGATTATATTTATGTAATTCAATAGTAAAACTATAAGACAGAGTTGCCAATCTAGGTGAACATTTAAATTCATGCGGTCCAAGTAGCAAGGATGAAACATTAGTACAACTGCTATAAAATATTTATAGAAAAGACAGAAGGAAGTCATGTTTACGGCAGTGGGAAAGTGATTGAAGACGAGGTGTCAGGTCTGGACCGATTACATTATAAACCATTCTTTGGATTTTATCAAGAATCTCGAAATATATAGCAGAATCACCAGACCAGATATTTCAGCATTATTTGATTCACGGATGAATGGTAGATATATAACTGTGGAAGACGGATTTTAACGAGAAATATTATTTGGCACAAGTTAGTGACCAATTTTCCTAGCATCAGATCTAGCAATTGATTTAATGATAATCAATCTACTTCATGTTAGAGAGAAAGAAAAACAACATGAAACCAAGAAGGTGCAATGAGTTATTCACCTGGAGTTTATAAACAGCCAGTGGAAGTGCGTCGAAATTCAAAGAGAAGGAATTGTCTACGGTAAGGAATTAATATAATCAAACCGGTTGAATAAACTTATTATAAATAAAGTCAAACTATCGAATGTAAGCATTTTTATGTACTTTTTTAAAATTTTTTTTATTCATTATTATCTTATTTCTAACATCTAAAGAATTTAATATTTTTGATGATTATATCTAAAGGAAACAAATTTAAACCATATTTCCTTAAGAAATTTTCCTGTTATTTCTGATTGAAAGATTACGGCGAGCCTTTTTTTAATGCTTAGTGACAATCAACGTTGATTTAAATAACGATTTGGACGAGGTTCAAACAACATTACATGCTACATTTCGCGCCAGTGGAGAAGCAATTTGGTTAGAATGTTATGCACTTTTTTCTATGCTTTGCTCCCACACTCTGTCGTATTCTTACAGACAGCTATTTCTGTCTTTAATTGAAACAAAATGACAAGATGATGTCCCGATTTTCTTCTCAGCAGTTATACGTTTCAGTTAACCTTTACTTTCCTTCATCTGACACATGACCTTATCCTTCCTATCTAGCAGACATAAGGCCGATTTTAGTTGGTTTCCTTCCGCATATTATCAAAGAGAACGAAACGAGATTATTCACTGGGAACGAGATTTAATTACGTTGTTTAATTTGCTGTTGACAGCATAGTTTTTTTTGCATTATGTAAAAAAACAATCTTTAGAATTTTTTTAAGATTGTTGAATAGATTTTAATTGAAAGGTATTTTCAAACTGTTGACTTTCGCGAAATATTTGCAAAATGAAATCCTTTTTTTACGGGAACGGAGAAAAGGTTAAGTAATTTGAAAAGTTTACAATGCAGATTTCTTATATAAAATCTGCCAATATATAAGCATCAATTTTTTTTAAAACGTCTCTTTAACCCATGTCACTACGGATGACATTTTATACAAAATCTTTAACCTTCCAATCAGTTATATGTTTGGTTGTAAAGTAAAGGAAGAACCATTACAGTTTCCATTAATACACTATAAATATATATTGCTTCTAACGTTATTTTAATCTTCACCTCCAATTAAGGCGATAATGCCACTAAGACTCAAGGGTTTAATGGATGCGAAAGAGCCTGAGAAGAGGGAAAAAAGAAATGAAACAATAATCAAGGATTTATTGCTGAAGAGGATTTAATTAGAAATTCCTATATGTATTCACGATACTGGTTTTCCATGCATTTTAAGCTACACTAATACTTGTTTATTTGGTTTTAATGGGGCTCTGAATTAACAAACAAAATATTTTGCTTCTCTTACTCAAAATTTGTCTAAGAAAAGGACCATCTTCACAATCTTCCAGAATGGTATAGAATCAAATCAATACTATTTCATTTTCAAAGCGTGCTTGCATTAAATGTCAAGAAAAAAAGTAACTGCACAATTGCCGTAGAGCAATATTATTTAATATTTTCCATAAACCTGGTGGGGGTGGGATAATTTTGAACTGCCCCTACTTTTAGAAAGATCTATAACTCTAAATAGATTGAAACTTCTAAAAAGTTCATGAATTATTTAAAATTATCACCGAATAAATTAACTATGGTGAAATTCAGTAAGTACTCGCAAATATTCGCATTTCCTTAGAAAATATAAAAATATTCACTGGGGGCAAATAATTCTGAATCCGACTATAAATGCATTGCTAATAATTTTATTATATGAAAACATTAAAAATAAGGTTATTAATGTGGGCTTTATTAAAAGAATAGATTTATTACCTGATGATTCTGAAAAGTTGTTGGCCTGACCAACTCCCCAAGTAACTCTGACCAAATAATTAAACAGGATCTTTTCAGAAATACTTCTTTGTCGGACAAGAAATTTTCTGCATCATTCTTATATGGATAGTCTAAATGCGCTGTTAATGTTTTAATATCGTAATGTACTTAAAGTCAGGTAAAAATGCTATTGTTACTGGTCAGGAATTAATACAAGCGTTACTGATCTATTATATATATGATGTTACCATTGTTTATATATAATAGAATTTTAAATAATTTTATAGGAGAATGTTTTGAAAGTCAATCAGAAAGCTATTGTTAATGATTAGTAATACCGTAATATCACAGGGTTATTTACATATTTAACATTATTTTGTGAAGAAAAATACAATTTCTGCTTGACGAATTTTGGGTCTTTGTATGTTTGATCATATTTCTAAAAAAAAAGAAAATATGAAGTGTTTAATCTTTTGCTGATGAATGAAACAAGGAAAAATATTCCGTGGGAAGTAAAAAACGTTTTCACAAAATCAAATATTTTCAAGTAAACAGAGGCCCACTAAACTTGTACCAACATCCAGGTATAAATTCTAAATAATTTTCAACTAGAATAACCAATCTAAAATTATCTGGTAGTAGAGTATAGTATTTAATCGCATCTCAATTTCTTTTCAATTCTTCCACCATATTTAGTTTCACGCATGCGTGTTTTTGTAAGGGCGTATCCTTGATTTTTTGTTGGCATTTGAATTCAACTGGTCCGTTTCTATGTCTGAGGATTATTCTATCAATTTTGATATTGATGATAATAATAATAAGATTAAAAGAAGAATAAGAAACTGGAAATTAAAGAAATGAAGATAAATAAAAAAGAAACGAAATAAAACGAATAGAAGAAGAAAAAGGCGGAAGGGAAATAATAAAAAGGAAGAACTAATCAGAGAAAGGGAGAAAAGGATGAAAAAGGAAGAGTTAGAAAAGAAAGGAAAAAGAAGAGAAAAACGAAGATAAAAGAGAATGAAGAGAAAATAGAAAGAAAAGGAAACAAAGAGAAAAAGTGGATAACAACAATTACGAAAAAGGCAAAGAAAAAAAAGAAAAAAATGGAAGGAAGGAAAGAAATCGGTGATAAAGAAAATAGAAACGGTAGAGTTTAAGAATAATAATAATAGAGAGGTAGAAAGTAAATAAATAATAAGAAAAAGACAAGAGTAAAGTAGAGAGAAAAAGTATTCGAGGAGGAAAAGAAGAGAAGAAGAAATTGTTAAGAAGAGAAAAGAACATTCTGGGATCTTTCCAAAGAAGCACTCAGGAGAACTTCCAGATTCGACGAAGAATTTAGTAGACCAATCAAAAATAAACGACAGTTATACTAATATAAAGATGCAGATTCAAAAAATAACAAAAGTGAAATAAGTTAAAGAAGAAAGAGAGATAAATAATAATAATAATAATAATAATAATATGGTCATGTCTGCGAAATGGACACTTGAAAAGAGAAATGGTATCCTACTAAATGGAACCAGAACAAGTTCATTAGAAGAAATTACATGAAAGCAAATCTAGACGAGATAATGAAATAGCAAAGGTTACTTGGTTATATATATATATATATATATATATATATATATATATATATATATATATATATATATAGAGAGAGAGAGAGAGAGAGAATGAAAAAAAATAGATTAAGGAAATAAACCAAAGGTTCTAATTTTAAAATAATCCTGGCTGCGTAGGAACAGTTTTTGAAGGGAAACTAAAAATGGCCTCCAGCTAACCGTGCAGAAGTTGCTGTAGAGAATAGAAAAAACAAAAAAAAACAAAAAAAAAACAAAAAAAAACAAAAAAAAAAACAAAAACAAAAAAACAAAACAAAAACAAAATAAACAAAAAAACAAAACGATCACGCAGATGGAGTCAGTGGGACGAGAGAAAGAAAATAAGATTTGTGAAACTGTAGATATTATGGTCCAGCAGATTTAAGGTTAAAATAAAATCTGTAAAACTGTCAAGACATTGGTGGGGGGGGGGGAAACTGGAAACATCAAAATAATGACTGAACCCATTCTATTTTGGGGAACTGCCTTGCAGAAATAATGGCGTAATTGTTAGAGCTGGAAAGAGGAACATGGAGACTGGAGTTGATGTCTGTTTATTTTTGCAATTTAATTGTTGCCCCCAAACCCAACCAAGTGTGGATTGGTACGGTTTCATAAAGGAATTTTTATATCACCTGGATGCTAGATTGGACGTCTTAGGTGGACTTATTTACAGGAAATCATGACTGCAACTATCCTATTATTTATTAATCATTGGTGGGGAGGGGAATTGTATTCTTATACTTTCCTAAGGGCATTAGTGCAAAGTGAATGTAAACTAGACAGTTTGCTTTCATTTTGGCCAGACATACTACAGAGATAGATTGATAGATAATGGAAATTGAGAAGAGTTGTTTTCACTTGACTCGATGTGATAACAACTAGATACACGAGGCGTGAATGTGGTTTATAAATAATAAAAAATAAATTGTGGAATGTATACATAAGATAAACGTGTACGTCTTATAAGGGGTCCTTTGTTCTAGTTTCGAAGTGTGCGAGAGACGGAAAACGAACCGGAGGGGAACGCGTCTTGCATGCCGGCCTTGACGAATATTACTGGGCGTCGTAGCGAGACAAGACACTTATCTGTTCGTCGCGCAGGCTGAGAATAACTCTCGTTTCATGTCGGGGTGACGCTTCTACTTCTAGAAGTCTCTGGCCTTTGTCTCACCTGCTTTTTGCTCTGTAGATCTGGCGTTGTTTCCCCGGCTGATTCGAGCTTGTTTAAAAAAAAAATAAAAAAAATAAACGGTTTTGAGATCAAATCTGACGTGCTATTGTTTTGATATGATGCTTAGTTCAATCCTTGTTAAAATAGAGCGTATCCATAAAGTTCGTGTGCACTTTAAAAAAATTATAACTTTATTTGTATTTGCGATAGAAATAATTTGTAAAAAGGATTAGAAAGATGTAAATCTATATGTTTTTAAGATTTTATTGAAATTTTATATAAGTTTCCACAGGTCCTCCATCATTAGCAATACAAAGGGTAATACGATTTTGCAGTTCATGGAAAACATTTGCCAACTGATTTACAGTAATGCCTGAAATCACATTACTTATTTTAGCTATACCTAAAAGGTAGGTACATTAAACTTTATAACATTTTTTACAGATTATTTCTATCGCAAATACAAATAAAGTTATAAATTGTTTAAAGTGCACACGAACTTTATGGACACCCTGTTTATGTTTCTGTATATTGTATAATCGAGGTCCATTGTGTTTTTATTTAATTTTAAGTTTCTTAAAACTCCTGACGTGTCATTGATCTTGTTTTCATTTCGATTTTTAGTATCGTCACTCATGACAATATAAGATGAGAAATGGGATAAAAAAACACTACATAGATGATATCATTCAAACGTCGTATGGATGAGGCGAAAATCGTTGTTTGATGCAAAAGTTCAGCTTCATATAATATAGAATGTTAGGGAAATATTAGAAGTGTTTTGGGATTTTTTACCAGCTTTATTCAATTATTGAAGTACAAGCTCCACGAAATATTTTAGGAAAATTGGCCGCATATGAAATTGCAGGAACTAGAAGTGGTCAAAAATGCAAGTACTTGACGACGAAATATTCTTCACGAGCAAAAATGAGAATATCAACCCCATTCTTGAAAACCTAAACGGAATCTGCTGGAATTTTAAACATTGCAATGGTCAATTGGTTCCTTTCAATGGTGAACAGAAAAATTAACTTTCTTCCTGGCAAAGACTTATATTTCTGCATGTTAAGACATATCCTTACGATTCCACTAATCACAGAGCTGGCGTGGGAAGTTCTTTGACGAATGGCGTGTTCTAAACACTTGTTATTTACACGTGTTACTTTATAATACAAGCCCCAAGAGCCACTCATGGTAAAGGGTTATTGACTGAGTTGGCTTTATGGAAATAAGAGGAGGAAATGTTTAGATTATTAAGATATTGTGAGAATATTATTATTATAAATGAACAAAAATAAAATATAAAATAATAATGAAAATTAAAAAAAAAATAACATATTGTTAAAAATACACCTTTAAGTGCCGAGTCTAGGTGCGTTGTCGCTCCCATGTCACTAGAAGTTTCGGGTCTAGATAAATATCAAACTTCGTCGATGGGCGACCCGACCGAATATAATCAGTATTTGGACCGCACCCAGAATAAAATTGGTACTAGCTTTAGGACGTGCTTTATATAATTTCCCCCAGAAAACAGCAACTAATCAAGACTTCACTTGGGCTATTCGATGTTATAGATTGGGTATGCTTGGTTGTACTGATCTTCCTACATGCGGCCAAGATAGCTTGTTTTTTTGGAAGAAGAGAAGAAAACAAACCAATAAATATATATATATATATATATATACATTAATAAAATAAAAACGATTTATTATATTGGCTCGTCTTACGATTTAATTTTCATTTTCTTTCTCCCCTTTTAAATTCTTTATTATATCTTATTTCTTTGGTCTTTCTCTTTTTATAACTTTCCTTTTTATTCTTAACTACACTTAAAATGTTTACAATAGAGTGATTAAAATGACTTAGACTATTTACAAAAAAAAAAAAAAAAAAAAAAAAACTCCTAAAATACGGTATGAATAATTTGGGATATTGATTGATACATAAAAAAGATGTATAAAACAAATAAAATAAAATAAAAAATAATAACAATACTCCCAGCATGCATCAAAAACTGTTCCTCTCGGAAATACGGGCATCCTGCCAAAAGACGTTAAATTTAATCTCTTCACCACGAACCTTGATACGGGAAACACGTGTCCAACTTCTCTTTATGATATTACTTATAATACTAAATGAGAAAATTTTCCCCTTGTAACACATGTACCATAAAACGATTGTAACCTAAAACATACGCACACCAATATACATAAAAATATAAACAACTGCTGCCTTGTGAAATATGCCCCCAGAATGATGTTTTCTCAATCACTACAATCTCCAACTTTTCATGTCAAGGATGAACCGTTATCTGTTCCATTCGTATTCCTATATTAAGAAGTAAGTTCAATTTGGACAGCTTCTTCCCAAGAACTGCTACTTTGTGGAACAGAAATCCTAGCAAGATCTTTTTCCAATTACTACAAACTTGATCTGATCAAGGTGAAGTTTCACCGTTATTTTCCCTGTAAAACCCCACGTTCACATCTTATACTTATGCTCATATAACATCACACAGTGACCTTCTAACTTGAGTGGCTTTTGAGCCTTGTGAAGTTTAGTATTATAGAAGAAAAGTATTATTAGTATTATAGGGGATAAGACTTATAGGAGAAAGATCATAATGAATTTATAATTAGGTAAACACAATTTCATTTTGTACTTGAGTAAAAAAAAAATGATTTAGATAATATTCTGCAAGAACTAACCCCAAGGTGGTCACTCTTCGGGGTCAAAAATTCTGCAGAGGAGGCGGTCGGTATATTCTAATCTCTACTTAGAAGGCAGATACCTGGTCTTACCGAGGAATATGGAAATTACTATAAACGCAACATTTGCAAAACAAGGGTGTTTTAAGGAAAATTAGATTTGGTTTGGTTTATTTTGTTTTGTTTTACGGCATATCAACCTCAATGGGTTATTTAATGATGACAAAATTGTTATTGCTGGTAATATTTTTTGTCAAAATTCTATTTCTGGTAATTTTTTTTCTCAAAAATGTATAACTGTTAATATTATTTTTAAAAAAATGCATTGCTGGTAAGATTTTTTTTAAAAACTTATCACCGGCAATATTTTTTTTTCAAAAATGTATTGCTGGTAATAGTTTTTTTTTCCTTCAAAAATTTATCTCTGGTAATAGCATATTCACAAAGTATTTCTGGTATTAAAACATATTTTTACACTTTCGTAATGCTTTTTACCTCAGTTTGGGGGTTAACTGTTTGCCCATAGCTAACCTGGGAAGACCAGCATTCAAGAGGTGGTTCCACGCTCCTCAAAACCTCTTGCCGTTGGACGTAGTTTATCGTCATACCCTGGACGCGGATGTAGTTTATCGTCATACCCAGGACGGTGAAAATAAGAATTATGAGATAAGAAAGAAGGTTTGGGGAAATTAACACCCACCAAAAGAAAGGCACAAAGAGAAAAACAGTGACTGATACACTTAACAAGAAAAATACATAGGTGGGCAAGAGACAAAAAGGGGTCACAAGGAAGCAACTAACAAGTTTGGGAAATGCATGAGAAGGGGCAAGAGAAAAAGTGCTGTCAAAAGGAACAATAGAAAACGAGAAGATGTGGAGAAACACTGTCATCCACATCTTGAAGTGAAACAGCAAACGAAACAAAAAATAATGATAAATTTTCCTATCTATTCTGGAAGTAATTTTGCAACGAAGTTTGGCAAATAATAAAAAGCATCTCCTTGCGATATTCCGTATTGGCATTGTGTTAAACTAGCTTAAGCTTTTTTTCTCAATGATAATTCCTCAGAGATAGCTATTATACTTTCTAAGCCAAGGAAGAGTTTCGATTACAGAAATAAGCTTATTATTTAGTTTGGTTTGTTCGTTCATATATCACGAATGGGGAACAGAATATACATAAAGGATTTTGATTATCAAATTTTACCAGCTTCGCTTGAGACTTTAGCCGCCTCATCTTTTTGACAAAGCTTATCTCAGAACAACACTTTTTCATACAACGCTCATTTGTGGAGCCTATCAAATGTATCTTTAAAAAAATCACTCAGTAATCTAACAATCACCCTAATTAGCCTGCTTGAACAACGCTAATACATTTAGAGGAAATCTTAAGTCATTGCGTTTTTACTTGGTAAGGTGCAAGATGTTTATATTTATTTTGTATGCTTTCGTATATATATATATATATATATGAAGAAATATAATTTTAAGGTGTGCTATATTTATTGGATAAAGTGCTCAATATCAGAGATAGAGCGTATGTAAATATATATATATAAAATGGACATTGAAGTCAACACTTAGAGGTGACAGGCTGTTTCATGCTAGACACGTTTGTGGCCTGACAATTGCGAGTAGCATGAAACAGCCTGTCGCTTCTGTGTGTTGACTTCAATGTTCACTTATATATATATATATATATATATATATAATGAAATGGACAAAGTCCGACAATTATTTTAAGACATTTTTATGTTTATACATTCTTTTTCTAGATACAAATATTTAAGTAAATGCTCTGTTTATAATAAACAATATTAAACAACATTTACCGGGCTGAATGTCCAGGAAATTTTCATAGAAAATATTTGTCCTCCGACAGGATTCGAACCTGTATCCTATACGGAACTGTCATATAGCCTGATTTTATAAACATAAAAATATCTTAAAATGATTGTCGGACTTTGTCCATTTCGTAATGTGTGACGTCATTTGTTTACATTTGGATACGCCTTGAGCAGATATGAATGTACGTGAGAGAATCATGGAAGATTGTAGTTTAAAGACAGTAAAATCGACCTTGCTAGCCGAACGCTCCTCTGTGGCCCAATCGGTTAAAGGCATTTCAGGCTATATCTCGGTTCCGTATAGGATACAGGTTCGATTCATGTCAGAGAACGAATATTTTCTATGAAAATTTCTCGGACATTCAGGCCGGTAAATGTTGTTTAATACTGTTTATTATAAATAGAGCATTTACTTAAATATTTCTATCTATAAAAAGAATATATAAACATAAAAATGTCTTTATATATATATAATTGATAAAACCTCTTGCTAACTTTCTTCTGTAAGCAGATACCTTGCAAGTATATAAAAAAATGAAATAGCAATAAAAAAATATAATAACAATATAACTTCTGCAGACAGTGAGAATCGTTCAAGAATCATTGTAAACTGTGTATCGTACTTTATTTCAGGTCACATTTTTGTTGATATTTTGAATATTAAACATTGTACAAAATTAAAACTTGGTTCACTGCAAGATTCGAAGTAGGTAAATATGCAGTGAAAATTTCAATTGTATCGATAATCTACATTGAACGTTATATTAAGTTATGTATTTTGAAGTAATTTAACTGCGTAACACTTTATTGCAGGTGTACAAAAATGTTAATTCAAGAAATCGAAATAAGCTATTGTCTTTATATTACGATTTTATTATAATAATAAAGCATGTGACTAAAGAATGAAAGCAGAATATATTGATAAAACACAATTAGATTTCTGGCGATGTACTTCATCTCTCTACATAACTTCCATGTTTAGAAATGATATCAAACACTCTTTTGTCCACAGAAACTGTTAGGCGATTAATTTGAGAAAATGTTACGGTACCAGCAATAGTTTTGATCTTTTCTCCCCACGGCATCTTTCAGTGAAAACTGCAAACCTCATTCATAAACTTTCCTCTTCATGAGTGAACAGAGCTGCTTGATAAGAAAAAAAATCAATGACTTCGTAGCACTAATAAATGATCATCATATCTGCTGAACATTCCAAAAGTACTCTTCTGGGTTTAACGCTCACTGTAGACAAAATATATCAGGGTTGCAGACAGGGATGCTCCAGTTAAAGTCATTTAAAAAAGTTGGATTGTGTGCGTTCGTGAAGCTCGATGGTCAATTCGGCCACATCATGTCCATATTGTATCTTGATCAATAAGAGTCAAATGAACATTTCTATAAACGTAGACGACCATGTAGCACTGACACTAGCTGAGACACAATGCAAACGACAGTGCAAACGACAGTGCAAACAGTTCGGCATCTATATCATAGATCAGAATAAATGTGACCCCAGGAGTGTATAGACGTATCGATCATTACTCTTCACAACTTCTTATCCTTTGTAGTTCCAAGTAATAACCGTCTCCTTACAATTCTACAATCCGTATTACATCAGTTTATTAGGTAGGTATTAGGTTGGTGCAAAAATAATGGCGTTTTCTCACATATGTTACTATGTGAGAAAACGACATTATTTTTGCACCAACCTAATAATTTTCTTTTCACTTTCCTCATCTTGCTATCAAAATTTACTTGGAGTATCAAATTCTCCAAGCAATCTTTCCTTATGTGTCCCAGAAATATCAAAATTTTCCAATTTTAGTTGTAAGTACCTTTTTCGGTCCCATTTTTGTTAAAACTTCCTCGTTACACACATTTTTTGCCCATGGTATTATTTGCATCCTTCTCTAGAACCACTCACCTGTTACCTCTTGAGCCGTGAAAACATTGTCCAGCATTCATTTACATACAGGACGATTGATATTGTCTTAGAGTTAGGCACCTTGCCGTGCATGACGAGCTTGCTAAACCATTCTCCACTACGAACTGATAAGTTCATTTTAACATTAACCGCAGGGTGCACAAAGGATACCTCAGTAATTCAATTAGGCATTATTATTAAGAAATGAAAAATTAGTCAGAAAGATGAGCCCGAATTACCCTATGGCTCCTGGATTTGGTTTGTTATAGCCAACAACACGATAAGATTTCTTGTTGGGCGTAGTTGCTTCTTTGTTGTTCCTTTGAGAGAAAGGCTAGAATCTTTATTTTAGGAAGTTTCAAAATGATTATCTGACGACGTAAACTTATTCATGTCCTTGTATGCTTTTGTTTGTTTGGTTTTGTTTTACAGCATACCAAACCCAGTTGGTCATTAAATGCGGACAAGATTTTTATTGCTGTTAATATTTTTATTTTTCAAAAATATATTGTTGGTAATATTTTTTCCAAGAATGTATTGCTGGTAATAATTTTTTTCAAAATTGTACTGCTGGTAATATTTCTTTTTAAAAAATGTATTGCTGGTAAAAATGTTTCCAAAAACGCTGTTGTTAAAACCTATTTTTATACATTCATAGTGTTCTGACTCCTTTTGGGGTGTTAACTATTTGCCCATAGCTGGGACCCTGACAGGTGTTACCTCCCTGGGTCAGAATGAATCTGGAAACACCTGCAATTATGAGTTGATTCCAAGCTCCTCAAAATCTCCTGATCAGAGGCCCTTCTGTTGAATATAGGGTATCCTCATACCCAGGACAGTTTGTATGGCTGAAGTTAATTATAATGATTATAGTCGGTGTTATTTCTATGACGTTAAACTATTGATTACAAATCGATGAATTCCGTTAAAGGCTGGAGGATTTAAAATATCATGCGGTGTGTTTCCTTTTGATCAGTTGCCTAGAGGAGGAGAGAATTTTCTCTGCATATATTAGAAACTCTTCGATCACGGTCGTGATTATAAATTGTACTTTTTCTGAAACTGTCTTTGCATGAATGAACAAATCAGCTGCTTGTCTTCTGTATTTCCAGATAACCTTTTCATGCCATTATCTTATTTGGCAAAAAGAAAAAAAAGACTTCACACCAGAAGAAAGCTATTGAAAGTAAATTGTGAAACATAGTGGGAATTGCAACAGTCCAAACCACTGATTTGAGGTCAGATTATCTATGATCTCTGAGGACGTAAACGTGTAAAGTTATCATGGCTAATTATTATTATTATTATTGGATCGTATTTCAATAATAATATATTGATATAAAGGAGAAAAAACATGCATCTTCATAGAAAATCTATGTCAAATTTATGACAACAGAATAATTGACAAGAAAGGTGAAAAACAGTGAACCTTTGAAACCGTTAAAATACGACATGTACAAATTGCGGTCGTTGAAGAGAGTGCAAGTAATGCTCGTCGTTGTTGGTGCTCTACACACCAGAAGTATTAAACTTCCAAAATTTCAAGAGTGGGCATTTACGGAAGACTGTATTCCTTGGCAATGTTCATATCTTCCGAAGAGTTCTTGAATGATGTTGGTTGTGGACAGCTACTATATTGTTGCCATCTCTTGCAAAATTTGTTGTGCTTGCAGATAATAATAATTTTGTGATGTCAACGAACACTCGTTGCCACTTTTCTAATTTCAAAGAATACTCATTGTCACTTTGGTAATGCTCGTTGTAGTAGAGACTTTGTAATCGCAGATGACAGCTATAGTAATGCCGTTGAACAATACTGGTGTCAGACGCCTTCGAATAACACTCGCACTAATAGTAATTGCTTGATAATACTCGCTCGAATAGTGTTATGATGAAACACACCTATTCTATAGTTAATAGACTCCCCACCTACTATAAGTAGGAGTAGTAAGAGAATAGAGGATCAATCGATGTCAGACGACCAGCTGAACGGTTGAACTCTCCGCCTTCGGGCGGGGAGGAACCCGAACGAGGCTACGCCGAAGGGCGGAGTCTCGTTCAGGGAGGTAAACCGACCCTGAACCCGTTTATACGGGTTCAAAGGGTATATTTTTGGCCGAGCCCACGGGCTCGGAGATCCCACGGGCTCGGAGATCCCACGGGCTCGGAGATCCCACGTTAAACCGGCCTTGTGCCACATGATACCCTCGTGGGGGTGACTAAATACTAGTCGATGTCGGACGACAGTTAGTCGAATACCAAAGTATCAGTAATCACAACAAGATTACTCTGCGTAATACCTATTATATCAAGTTCCTAACGTTTTGTACGTCCAACCTATTTTAGAACCGATTTAGTACAAATACAAGCCTCCACTGCGAAATAACACCACAACAAATAGTAACCACCGTGTAGTCATTTGAATAGAGAAATAGTATAGTGAATAGAGTAGAGAATAACGGTCTGTATAATAATAGAGGATAGACTAGAAATAACGATTCGTATAGTAATAGAGGATAGACTAGAATAGCAATCAATCTCGACATCACGCGACTTCCTACTTATGCGCTTCCTCTATGGTCACCTGGTCTACTTAATTCAATAATAGGATAACCTATGTTTGCTCACAAGCGATCTACGTTCAAACTCAAGTGTCGGCAGCGACACTTTATTCCTATATTCTTAACTACTACTACTACTACTAATTATAATGATAGAAAATAACCAAGAATAATATTAGACAAGCTCTAACAAAAACCTCAAAATGGAAATCCCCAGGAAATGACAAGATACCCAACTTTTGTCGCTATCGTCTGCGATCAATACATAAAACAATTCTTAAGCAAAATTTATCAACGCTAATTAATAACATCAATGAAATTACAGAATGTGTCATTGATAGTATTACATATGTCCTACCAAAGACAGGTGAAACACATGATCCAAAAATTTATAGGCCAATAGCATGTCTTTTCACCTCGTATAAATTGATCACGTCTGTCCTGACGAACAATACTTAACCCTTTCTCGAAGCAAACAATATTCTTCCGCTGGAATAAAAAGGATGTCGAAGGGGTTCATATTGTTGCAAAGATCAACAGCTGATAAAGAAAATGATCCTGAAAAAATACAGGTAAAAAAATACAGGTACAAATTTCAGCAAAAATTTGGATGGCTTACCTTTCTGGTAATCTATCCGAGATTTATACGTTTCATAGTGTTCTACACACTTGGATCCTTAAAGCTTTGGAAATGTACAAAGTCACTTCCTTAAATGTAACGTGAAATTTTGAAAAATCTCATTATACCTAAATGACACCAAAGGCAGTGCCATTTCGAATCACCTGAATATCTAACTCGGAATCTTTCAAGAAGATTCCCTGACGCACCTTCTGTTCTCTTTGTCCTTAGCTTCACTTTCTCATAAACTAAAAAGTAATTACTATGTTTAAAAATGTAAAAATTGTTTTAATGTTTATTCTACATATATAATATCAAACGCTTTGCCAAAGACGATAATGAGTTGAAGGCTTTCCTTAATACTGTAAAATGTTTCAGCGATGAAGTCGGCATGGATTTCAGATTAGATAAATGTTCAAAGTAAGATTCAAGAAAGGGAGAGTTACAGAAACACACTCAATAGATCTAGGTTTTGCTACGAATATTACGAAACTAGAAGAAGAAGAAGCCTATAAATACCTCGGAGTCAGCGAAGGAGATGGAATACAACATACCAGAATGAAGAAGAAGAAAGTAAGAAAAGAAAGAATATTATAGGCACATGCATCCACTGAATATAAAAGTCGGCGTGATAGAGTGTGGGCCAATATCTGCACTGGAGAATATGTAAAATGCAAAAAATTCGTATGAACATCACTCAGGCCCGTTTACAGAGATAGGATGTGCAATAATTTTATGCGACTTTACGGTACATACTATGTGATAAAAGACCACAAAAACAGAAAATGCCTTCTTATTGACATGGCAGCTCCTGCAGATTATGATGTATTTCTGTAAATCTTCAAAAAATATCAAAATCCAAGGTTCCTGAAGTAGAAATTTAACAAATGTGGGACATTCGGACATCAATAATTCCAGTTGTAGTTGGAGCCCTCAGTTTGATTGGAAAAGCTTCCGTAAGATTCACTGAAGTGAGCCCTGGTAAACCATGCCTTAAAGAAATACGAAATAAGCACAGCTGACACTTTACGAATATCACCTAGGGACGGTTACAGAGATAGGATCTATGTAAAATGTATGATTTTTTTTTAATGCTTCGTTGAAAATGTCGTGTAGCCATTTCTTACCTTAGGTCTCTGCTTGGGGCCCGGAAGGAAATGAGTATACAACACAAATAAAAGGAAATAAAAAATAATAATAATAATAATAATAATAATAATAATAATAATAATAATAATAATAAGGAACCTACAAACTAATTCCTCGAACATGCTCAAAAGATTCCAATGATTTTAAAAAATTTCAAAAATTGTTAAAATATAAAGACCTGCAAATGAAAGTAAAAAAAAACAAAAAACATTTGGAAACCTAAAGCTAAAATTATCCCTGTTGTCATCGGGGCATTGGGTATGATAAAGTTGGATAATGAAAATCATGTGAGTAAAATTCCTGGGTCACATCAGCTTCTCAGAGCTACAAAAGATTACTTTGTACTGAACTGCACATTTCATCTGAAAAAAAATCCTTCTTCATCGAAAAGAAATGCCTTAAATGCGTATAGATAGCTATCCTAGCGTGCCCTTTTTAGTCATAGACCCCGGAGGAGGTTTGGTAATTAGGCACTTAAAATTGCCCTCTGGCAAAATGATATCACAAACCCCTCCCCCCAAAACCCCCCAACCCCCCCCTCAAAACCCAACAACAACAACAACAACAAAAATAATAATAATAATAATAATAATCTAAAAACTTGACAAAAATACTAACATCTGAAAAAAGAAATTTAAAAAAACAAAGTTAAGAACGATATAAGTTATAAGTTTTAAATAACAGTTTACCTGAATTATGAAAAAAACAGTTTTTAGTTTTCAGCCAATTTAGTTGTGACCATTCATACGAAAAACAACAATGATCCAAGTTTCAACATTGCTGTAAAGAACAGTGACACAAAGGCATAATGAGTGAAAATTTCTCCCAGTAAACAAACACGATGAGTAACCCCACAGGTGAATGTCTGCTTACACACACGCATTAAGGATCAGGCTGGTTACATCGTGCAGCCCTTCCTCAATATGGTTGGATATAAACCATACATTTTTAAAAACTTTTATCAACTTTTTCTTTGTATTTTTTTCTCTATTATTTTCAATCTCTTCTAATAAAACTGGGCGGACAACAGAAATAGCGTTGCATAAAAAGGAGCGGAAGTTAGATGGGAACTCTCAAAATGTCATTAATAGTGACATTGGTAGACAATTTAGCACAGGAGTCACAGTATAACAAATACAAGTGTCAAGTTCATGTCCCTTTGTTTGAAAAAAAATATTGCCAGGAATACAGTTAAAAAGAATTATTATCAGTTATACATATTTTTAAAAGAATATTACCAGCAATGGATTTGTTGAAAAATATTAGCAGCAATAAAAATCTTATCAGCATTAAATAACCCATTGAGGTGTTGATATGCCGTAAAACAAACGAAACGGAAGCAAATCAATTTGATAAAAAGGCAATATCCTTAAAAGTGATAACTATGTCTAGCTTCGAATGGTTTGCATGACAAGTTCTCATAATGCAGGGTAGGAATTTAAGTTTCATTCGAAAAGATTTGTTTGGAATCTTGAAGCAATATCGCAGTGATAATGACGTCATATCTGCTGTTGATGAGTTTTTTGACCAACAAAATAAACGGTCTTCTATGAACAGTCAATTTATCAATTTACCTGGAAGGAAACTATACAATTATTAATAAGAGTTTAAATTAATACAGGAAATATTTCACAGTTCTAGCATCACTCTTTGATAGTCAGCCTATAAACTTTTTAGCCCACCCTCATATCAGTTCTGAAATAATAAACAAACAAACAAAACAAAAAAACAAAAACAAAAACAAAAAAACAACAAAAATGTCAATATTATTTACAAGGTTTTAAAATAGATACTTTTTTATTTAATAATCTTAGAGTTTATTTTGTCTCGGAAAAAATTTGTACGATTGAATTTTTCTTTCAAATGTTCTTTCTATCTATATTTCTATCTTTGATCGAGGAAAGAATACACATATTTGGTTTACAGCCTGATGTCTGCAGCTAAGAAAGAAGCATATGAATATTTGTATCAGTTAAATGAGAAAAACATTTTCGAAGTTGTGATTTCTGTTTCCATTGCAACAAGAGGAATAGAATGCACTGATGTCTGCAGCAAAGCCCGAGTGATTTATGGCACATACTAACTTGGTAAGATACACTGAAAAATTGGTTTGCAGTCTGCGGTTAGATAAGTAGCTTCTTGCTATTAATAGGAACTGGTATCGTTGAGACACAGCGATATGGTGCCAAGGTTATTATTACCATTTTCCGCAGAAGATGCCAGACAAGACTCCTGCCGGGAATGGAATGAAAATAAGGACGCTTAATTTTGGTAAGTGTTGGCGGATCAACACGAGATGGTTGGATGATTTGCCGCTGACATCAATAGAAAGATCTTTAGTCTGAGGATAGAAAGCGTGTTACTAGATGCCAGAAATTATCGCAGAATGGCTTCCCAGAGCGATATGTTTGAAAGCTAGTTTCAGATTCTTCGCTTGTGTACGGAGATCGATTCTAGTAGTGCGTACTACAACTGTGACATTATGCTCGCCCCAAATATGCTTCCTAAATTTTTGTTTAGATTATTTCTTTTAGAGAGATAACTACAAAAATGGATTTTTAAATAAAGTGAAAGTTTAATGAGTAAGATCTTCATGAGTTGCATCTCAATATAGTCGGAATTTTCCTCTTCCACCGGAAGCGACAACCTCTGTAAAAATTATGGAGTTATCACACTTTGAATTAATTTCATCGAGCTTTTTCTGGTATTAGTTTTTGCAAATAAATATAAAAATATGACACAAAGAATTTTTGTTTAACAGCTAAATATTCGGCTTAAAAGATAAGTAATACTGTAATGAACAAAACTACGCAGGTGTATGCTTTAAGAAAGTTTTATTCAACTGAGAATAAAATGTTCGTGTATAGTGTCCTTTTATAGTCCCAGTAAACAGAAATAGCTCTCTCAAAGAGGAGTAAAAAAAACAAGGGGAGACCACTCTTGATTATTCATAACAATGCAATTATTCTAATTAATGAAACTTTAATTTGCGAATCAAATGCAGGACAGAATATAGAATCTCTCGATGATGAGAAATAATTATGAGATCATCAAAAAAAAAAAAATAAAATTATCAATCTATTTTTCTTCCTCGGGTTTTTATATCAAAGAGGATTCTTTGATATGCAACTGCAGATCATAAGTTGGCAAATATTTATACTGCCGTAGTCCAGTCACGTTAGTTATTTTCATTTATACGCAAATACCCCTTTAGAAAAGGCAGGGATCCCTCGTTTCTACCCCAGCTATGGGTTAAATAGGAGGAACTGTATATAAAAAAATAAATTATTGTTATCGCCCAAAAAGTTGTTAAAGCAGTATTCAATCGAAAAAAAAATAGTCAAAAATATGTTTCGGCTTTAAATGACCCACAAAGGGTAGATAAGCCGTAAAAAGAAAGAAAGAAAGAAAGAAATCAATCAATCAATCGATATAAACTAAAGAAAGAAAAATTTTCGGTATCTTCGCCTTCCATAATATAATTCACTTCATCTGCGAAAGATATTGACCAGTAATTTATTGCTAATTAATACATTTATTCGGACATCGTTTCCTTGATTAAGTATTGTCGTTATTTCTGGAATCATTCCAGATAGTATCTTCATCTTTGTTATTTTGAAACTTTCATTTCGGCCGGTGGATTATCAAGCCTTCTTTAATAATCTCGAATGTGGAATTGATATTTCATTATTCCATGATGAATATTAAAATCTTTATCTTGATCTCCGACCGCCCTTTAGTTTCTTTCATCTTTTATAATAAATCATTTCTGTAATTTTAAAAAAGAGTTCCAGTATATATGTTGAATCTTTCTATATTTGATCAGTGAAGGAGGTAAGGATTCTAAAATAAATAAAATGAAGTTTGCTAAAGCCGAGTAGAAAACTTCGTAAGAAAAATAGTGATGAAAACAAGAAAGATGCAGATAATCGTTAGAATAATGCATGAAAGTTGTATTTACTTTATATTCTATAAAGTGCCAGAAATTATGAATAATTTGATCGTCCTCCAAGGGAATACACATTTTTCCAAAGTAAAGACTTTCTATGCAAAATTTTGTAGCCCCAAGTGATATGAACCAAAGAAGAAATTACTATAAAGTTATATATGATATATATTATAGATTTGAGCGTTCTCACATCTAAAAAGCAACATTAAGTTTTTCGCCAAGATTAGCGTTGATACAAAGTATGACTTTTATTTCCAAAGGATATGATGAAAATAGTTTTGCAGGAGGCTTCCACTTCTTACAAAGAACTGCATAAGAAAAAACATCGCCAAAGCAAATATCCAAGCCTTCCCTTTCAACTAAATCAGAAATTTGACGGTCGCCATTGAAGCAGGTAAAAATAAAAGGCGGCAACAGCCTCTTCGTCTTACATCATTTCGGATAACGGACAGTGAAAAACCTGTACGAATGAAAGTCTTTAATGAAAGTGAATTGACTTAAAACGAACATTCGAAAAGTGAGGAAGACTGACAACGATTATGTTTCACTTACACCTTTGTGGTTTTAACTTATAACACTTCCTTTTGGCAAAAATGCTTTAGTTGATAAGCATATTTGAAAGCGAAGTTGTAACTTGGCAAACGAGCAAAGAAGTATTTTGTTTGGAACTGAATGAACCTCCTCATGCTCAATGGCGCTTTCAATTCTTTCGTCTACGGCTTGAGTCAATTTTATATATGAGGTGAGTGTGGAGAAAGCTCCTTGTCTTCTGATACACAGCCAAACCACAAGGGGGTGTTATCAATGAACCATTGGCACCAGATAAGATGAAAAAGTACCTCCAATTTGCCAATTAAGAAAACGGCGGGAAGATTTTACGGTTTTTTTGAGCGTCATAGAACGAAAATCAGTGTTTTCGTTTCTGAAAAATAATAAAATAAATTTGTGTTTTTTTTATTTGCTTAATTTTCCAAACTCCACATAACATCATCTGGTCATTTGTCTGTTCGAGCAAAAAAGTATAAATTTATATGACTTCGTTAGTAGCCGATTTTGCAAAATCTATCATCAAAGTTGTAGGCAAATTATTTGAATACTAACCAAACACGATGTTGAAAAGAGACCTCCAAGTTGACTTTGCAACAATTTCAGCGATCTCGTGATGAACAACAAACATCGGTTGCCTATGTAATTAAAAAAGGGCAAATAAGATAAACTGGTGATTTTCCACATTTCCTTAAACAAAAGTTTTGGAAGGAAACTGTCATCGACATTAGAAAGAACTATAACATTTAGTAAATGAAAAAATATATAAAAAGGAATAATTATTCAAGAGAAAATAAAGCTAATTATTTGGTCACTGAATACCAGGCTTTGTATCGAACGATAAAAGAATTAATTCTCAAAATTCGAAAAAGATATTCAAAGGGATGTAGATTTTATTAACGATTTCACAAATGTTCAATATACGCACGACCTGTGATACGACACGCGTCAAGACAGTAGTCCAACACTTGCCAAACACGCTGTTGCATGTCTTGCGTAACATTCTCCAGCGCTAATTATTTGGTCACCGAATACCAGATGTTTATTGTATGGAAACCAGTTTTTCAACCTCTTTCGAACCGAATTTGTGTTAGTTTTAAAAGAAAACAATAGACATCCACTAAAAATAATCAAAACAAACCAGTAGTCTATATCTGTCTATATTTCTGAGATGAGGTATTCTGTACACTATTTACATTATTTGGACTATTGTCCTCATATTTGTCACCATATTTATTACAACATTTCGGCCTTTCATTATCTGTCCATATTTCTGAGATGAGGTATTATGTACACTATTTACATTATTCGGACTATTGTACTCATCTTTGTCACCATATTTATTACAGCATTTCGGCCTTTCAGTATCTGTCTATATTTCTGAGATGAGGTATTGTGTACATTATTTATATTATTCGGACTATTGTCCTCATATTTGTCATCATATTTATTACAGCTTTTCGGCCTTTCAGTATCTGTCTATATTTCTTAGATGAAGTATTATGTACACTATTTACATTATTTGGCTATTGTCCTCATCTTTGTCACCATATTTATTACAACGTTCCGGCCTTTCAGTATTAGTCTATATTTCTGAGATGAGGTATTATGTACACTATTTACATTATTTGGACTATTGTCCTCATATTTGTCGCCATATTTATTACAACGTTTCGGCTGTTGTATGCTCCAGCCTTCTTCAGTTAGTTAGATCCAGTGACAGGATCCAAAGAGTGTGAGTTCAACAGAGTGTGAGTTAAGGCAGTGGAGAACTTGGACAAGGGAATTAACTGGAGATAACTGATAACTGACATCCATTAAACATGGCACGTGAAACTAGAACAGTCTACCTCAGTGAGCGAAATAAAGGGTTCAGTTCGACATTCCAACAAACCTGAAGAAGGCCGGTGCGTATAAGGGCCGAAACGTTGTAATAAATATGGCGAAAAGATGAGGACAATTGTCCGAATAATGTAAACAGTAGTCTTTAATAAAATTTGAGTATATATGTTGTCCCCTCAACATTGACACCATTTAAAATGTGAGTATCTGTGGAACTACATGTCCCAGGCTTACAAAATTAAATAGGCTTTGTGTTGAACAATAAAAGAATTAATTCTCAAAATTCGAACAAGATATTCAAAGGGATGTAGATTTTATTAACGATTTCACAAATGTTCAATATACGCACGACCTGTGATACGACAGGCGTCAAGACAGTAGTCCACCTTTTGCCAAACACGCTGTTGCATGTCTTGCGTAACATTCTCCAGCGCCTTAGGAATTCTTTGCTTAAGTTCGTTTAGGGTTGTAGGAAGCGGGGGATAAAGACCTGTCCTTTCACATGCTCCCATAGAAGAAATCACAAGGTGAATCAGGTGAACATGGTGGTCATTTCAGCAACGTCATTATCACTGGCACACCAGATCCTTCCTCCTGGTAGATTCTCATTGAGATTACTCAACTTAGTTTTTACCCTTTTTGTTAAAAACTGAGATCTTATGAGAGAGAATTGACTATGCTATTAGTATACAAATTGATATCATTTTTTTGTGACACCCTGTATAGTGTAATGTTCATTTTTTTTTAATGTGAAAAGAATCTGTGTAGTTAAAACGATCAGAGTAAGAACAGACAGATTATATCGTTTGCTCAGTGGCCGTGAAACGTTTAGTTTCGTGTTTAGTTTCGCGTTTAGTTTCGCGTTTAGTTTTTCAACTTGTAATAAGATCTATGAAAAGATAACATGGAAATTTATATGGCTCTATACACAGAATACCGAGCACTGTATTCGACAGTATCAAGGATAACCTGCATTTACTTGGAATTATATTTCAGTTAAGTAATTATCTCTCTCACCTTCCCTATCTCTCTCTCTCTCTCTCTCTCTCTCTCTCTATATATATATATATATATATATATATATATATATATATATATATATATATAGTTTATAATATAAATTTACATACAATTTTTTCCTCTCTCTCATGTTCTGGATTTTAAGTTTAGATCATATCGTTTTTTATTGTGCGTAGTGCCACCACAGATGTATCCACACGTTTCCGGTTTTTTGTTTTTTTTTTAATTTTAATTTTAGGTCAGCGAATTATGCATCGAAAAATAATTCCTATTTATGTGTATCTCACTCATTTAAATCGTTATTTATCTTCTCTCTTTAAAACTTCTCTCTGTTAAATTTTAATCACCACCTTCCTGTCCTTCTTTCTTCTTTTACACCCTCTCTCTAGAGCTTTCATACACCCTCACACATACACTCTCGCTAAAATTTTGCTTTTTATACACGGAGTTATATTTTTCGATTTCTTGTAGGTCTGATGAATTACGATTCCAATGTAATAAATTATAACCAGTGTTTGAGCCTTTTATACTATATCATATATATATATATATATATATATATATATATATATATATATAGAGAGAGAGAGAGAGAGAGAGAGAGAGAGACAGAGAAATACGGGACTTATCTGGTATTTGAAGTATCGCTGAAGAGTTATTTCTAATATATATTCTTTCCTAATCAATGACCCACAGACGATTTTCATTTCTATGATTGGCCTACTGATCTAGTTATTTACCTATTTATATGTGTACAACGAGATACTAAATTCAACGCACGAATATTGAAAGATAGAAAATGTTATAGTAAACAGGATATTTAAAATGAAGGGCTCACGTCGCGGAAATTTCTTATTAGAAACTCTTTATCTCAAGTTCTAAAATTCTGTTAGTAAGAATTGGTATGATTAAAAGAGTTCTGTCTACTTTTGGTCAGAAATGTCACGCACTCTCTCTTTCTAGTCTTTTGAAATTGAATTATTCCTGTAAGTCGTTGGAACAGAGAATAATGACAGGTGAGCGATAGGAATAAGCACCTACGTCAAGTTTTAAATCGTCACGGCCTGCAATTAACGTCGACTGTAGTTCTCGCTTTCTACAATAATCTTTTCCGATTGTATTCGACGTTCTTATTCAAGCTATCAAAGATATTTAAAATATACCAGGCGTTCTTTTCGTATTTCTAAGATCCAGGAAACTAGTTAGTGCGTATGTATGTATGTGTGCAAGGGGTAAGGGGCGTGTTGTGGGGTTATCGAGGAGGCTTGGCAAAGTTTCACCATCATTTCAACGATTCTTAATCAGATAACAATTTGGGAAATACAAACAGCTCATTTCAAGAATTCAAGACGTTTTCACTTTCCCAGTGCCAGACAAACATTCCCCATCCCACAATACCGTCTCGATATGAGGGAAGTGATTTCAGTCCGGAAAAAAAATTATCGACTCGAAGACAATCAATTTATATTTGGCAGGTTCGATCACTTATTTCAGCAGCAGACCGTCAGCTCCACCATACCGACGGTCTTTTGGAAGTCTGTTCCATAGGGAAGTGGTTAGCGGGAAAAAGCAGTTTGCGGGAAAAAGCAGTTTGCGGGAAAGTTACTCCTCTTTCCAATGCAATAGGGAGGGGATGAGGGTGCTTTGCTACTAAGTAAGTTGCATGGCGGGTGGATCAAACCTGGATAACTTTTCATGGTAGTAGAGATTGAACAGTGAGAGACACACTACATCCCACCCTTGAGAGAGAGAGAGAGTTTGGAGTGTGGAAAATAATTCTTCTCCAACAAGGACTCCACTAGCGAGTTTTAAACAAGCATCACCAATATAGCATATATTTACACACTATGGCTTTTCTAAGACTTTGACGTTCATAGGGCGGTAATTTAAAAAAGAAAAAAAAAACTTTATTGTTCGTGACACGTTAGTGAGCCTTCATGCGATAAAGGTTTTCAAATTTTTGTTCTTTCAGAATGATGTCCGCCGGCTTGTCGGAATTTTCTATATGAATATTTTTAATTTGTCCACATTAATTTATTAGCCATTTTAGCTAATTCCACAAGTGTTCATCTTTGGTGTCATATAATGTTTTCCAGCTCTGCTATCAACACTCTGTCATCTGCATATCTTATGTTGTTAAGATTGTGTACGCAAATAATGAATTCTGTTAGAACTTCTAATTCTCTCAGAATCGCCTCGCTATAAAGGTTGAATAAGTCTGGCGAGAAGACACATCTTTGTCTTACACCACTTTCTATTTTTGTTAATTTTAATTTTTTACTATATATATTGTTGTAGAGTAGCTAGCACCCCTTCAGCAGTCTACCAAATGGCCTGGCTCATAGTCTTAAATAGTCTACAATTAAGGACTTCAACCGTTGATTAATAAGTTGATATTAAGCTGATTAATATTCAGACTGATCTTACTTTGTTTGATTATACACCATTTGCCCCTCCTCTATTCCTTGTAAGTTGTCTTGTTAATTGTTTTAACTTATTATTCTGTGTTTTTTGTATGTATCCATTAGCACCGGATATTGGTGCTGAATAAATATATTAAGCACCCATTATTCTCTGTGTATCATTTACCTCGACGATACAACATATATGTGTGTATGTGTCATGAGATAAAAAATAAATAGGAAATGCTTATCAATCAAACATGTTTCACTTAAAAGTTAAAGCTTCATCAGAGAATAGTATATGGAGAAAAACAAGAATGACATTTTGTTATTTTTGCTTTCATGTAGTTTGATTTTTATTGGTTAATCATATTTCATGTGCATTCAACTTAAACGAATGTTAGTATAATTTATGACATTCTACATTCTTGAGGGCTGAGAACAAAAGTCTTAAACACCATTGTAGAGTAGCTAGCACCCATTCAGCACTCTACCAGATAGCATGGCTTATAGCCTTAAATAGTGTACAATTAAGGACTTAAACAGTTGGTTGATTAATAAGGTGATATTGAGCTGATTAATATTTGGACTGTTCTTACTTCGTTTGGCTATGTTGCATTTGACCCTCCTCTAATCCTTGTAAGTTGTCTTGTTAATTGTTTGTAACTTATTGTTTTGTGATTTTTGTATGTATCCGTTAGCACCGGATATTGGTGCTGAATAAATATATTAAGCACTCATTGTTCTCCTCGAAGATACAACAGATACCAACTCTAGTAAGAAGTTTTCTAGAGGCAGTTAACGTTTGATTTCGTTTAGGTTGTCGTTTACAAATCCTTTGGCCAGAGTTCTACTGTTCTCTCTCACATAAGCGACGTACACTTTAGCTGCAGTCAGTCTCACAGGATATCCTTTTCCTAGGTTAAAATATTTTGTCTTCTGTCATAAAATTAATAATCGATGACGTCTTCAGTCTTTAAAATAAGCGAAAAAGACTGAATATGATTCAAATTCGGTTAAAATATGCCGAGTGTATTTTCCAGCGCAACCACTTCGCTACCGAATGTAACAAAGTGTCGAGGCTTAATGGAATTGATGAGGGGAAAATTGTCCAAAATCCCGCAGTACTTTCCCTTTTGGGGAAGCCTCAGGCGCCGGGCAATAAACCCAGCTCCTGCCCGAAAGAGAGGCACTGCAAATGATTTTCTAAGCGTAGATTAGATCTTGCATAATATCGAAAGTATGAGGCATCCAGTAAGAATCAAACTTACTATTCAGTCGCAATTGATTTAGTGAGACAAACTTGTTAGCCATTACACCACGTCAACGCGCTTCGCTTAAAATATGTCGAGAGCCATAAATTAGATTGATTCGTTTTTTACGGCTTATCCACCCTTTGTAGGTTATTTAAAGACAAAAAATAGTTTTACATTGTAAGAATTTTCTTTTGTGGATAATAATGCTTTAGTTTTACTAATTAACCCATAGCTGGGGGAGATGTGGATTCATACCTTTCCCATAGGTATTTGCGCGTTAGGGATCATAATGAACCCAACGGGAATTGGAACTCGGCTCTCCGATTAACAATTCTGAGCCATTATTTTTTTACACCGCCCGCGCATCCATCATTTTGTATCTCCAAACGGTCACCCATCCTGGTTTGACTAGGCTCGACGTTGATTAACTTCGTTTATCGTACGAGAACCGATATTTCAACGTGACATGACCGTATGTCAAATAATTTATTATTTCATTTCTGAGATGAGTTTTATTTTTTCACTATTATTTTGATTATTTCTAAATTTTGTCCTCGTCTGAGTCGATAGGAACAAAATAGCACAATAATCAACAAATACCCCATATCGGCTTAACAATGGACACCTGATGATGTCCAGCAGGGATTTGGTCGAAACGCTGTGTCTGTAATAAAATCTATATGTCGAGAGCGATATTTGACATTTTCAACGCTTTAAATATTTCAGATACAGAAGGTTTCATCGTTAAACAATTTAATTAAATGATAAAACAGAAAAAATCCCATGTAACACGTTTCAACTTTTTCTAAGTCTTCTTCAGTGAAAATAATATTTTCATTGACAGTATCATATATAGAAGCAAGGGGACCATAATAAAAAGTAACATTGTTTATAATTTAATATCGAAATATGCTTAGCAGTGGTCTTTGTTAAGAAAGTTGTTGTGGCCTGTTTAGAGGCCAGAAAGAAAGACACGGAAGACGAAGGTAGGTTGAAAGAAGTACATTGAAAATACAGATATATACAAAGCAAGAGTGTTAGTAATAAGCAGATAGAAGTGTACGTCCGAATGGTAGGGTAACACTGCGTCTCGGCTACCCTACGACTCTCTCCTAGGAAGTATCACAGTTAGTATTTGTGAGGAGGAAGAGTTCATTCTACTGTAGGAGGGTTTACCACAACAAAAGTTGAAATCTTGTCTGAATCTGGACGTAAATCTACTTCAGAAAACTAAGAAATTAGTACTTTTTCTATATATTTTCGCGTTAATTAATTATTTTCCATTTTAATTTGAAATTCATATTTTCGTTTGTTTTTGTTTATAGAGATGTAATTTTTATTTCATCCTGTTCCTATTTTCTTCCAAGCTTCATGCGTCATATTGGCGGTTTACTTGATGATATTAAAGGATGTAGTAACAGTCCTATGTATTTTTTTTTAAATAGAAGGTAATGATGACTTGCAGAATAGAAAAGAACGATAACCACGAATGCACTTGAAATCTTCCGTTGGGGAAAAGGTTAATGCGTGATATATGACAGCCGACCCCCTCTACCGCCACATGTTATGTGGTATATTTCGGTTTTAGTAGGATGTTTTTATTCTGATTTTTTGTTTTCTAACTCAATGACAGAACACTGGAGAATATTGCGATCAAATGCAAGAAAATCAACAAAAATGAGATGAACTCCCCTCAAATGTTAACTATAACAAAAGTCATTTTAACATCTCTTGTGAAGTTATTAGAAGAAGGCTCTCATCTGCTTGGGATTAAAAAAAAGAAAGATTTATTGACGCCTCTGTGTTTTTGCACCGCTTCACGTTAGAAACAGAATAATCTATAAGATTTTTTTTTTATTTTTCTGAGTCTTTAAACTCAGCTGTCGAAATGTTATATTGTATCTCTACAAAGAAACGTTAAAGAAAAAAGATGAGAATAATACACACTCCATGCAACAGGAAAAGAAGAAAATAACCAAGATTTTAGTCTTGGATATTTGGTTTGCCAGCAAAAAAAAAAAAAAATAAAATCGCCGAGTCAATTTTTGAATATTACATTTCTTTCTTTTTTTATCTTGCCTATTACACACACACACACACACACACACACACACACACACACACACACACACACACACACACACACACACACACATATATATATATATATATTATGATTATTCATTTTTTATTTTAGTGTGGTATGTTGCTAGGTGGAATATCTCAGGGTAAGGAAGACTTTCAAGATGTCATACACATACATCATTCTTGGGAAGATAAAGCGTTTACATGACGGATAGTGTTACTTGCTTCTTGAACGTTAGGAAAAAATCCCCAAAATAAAATAAAAAATAGAAAGAATATCTCGACATGGTTGGTTGGTTTTTTGATCGAGAATACTGTCAGGGAGCCGGGTTTTGCCCTTCAAGTCCATAACGCATTATTAATTGCTATAGATTTAAAGGAAATTACATATAGTCTCCGTAGATTTTCTGTATCCATATTTAGATATTAACATTCACTGATACACGCACACACACACATATACAAACATACATACATATATATATATATATATATATATATATATATATATATATACTACTACTAATAATAATAATAATAATAAACATACATTTTGTTGTCCAGCAATTGGAGAGATTCTGCGTGTGTTCAGCTTGTATAATCAGAAAAACTCATAGACATTTTGAGAATGTTTCGAGATGAAATAATGCGCATACGTGGTTATTAACCTCAGGGGTTTATTCGATGTACAAGGATCATATTAACTTATTATTGAACAAAAATACAAACAAACAACCCCCCCACCAAAAAAACAAAACAAACAAAACAACGCATTTTCCCGAATAAAACGTTTATAACCACCCTAACCTAAGGGTTTTAATTCTTAACCGAAGTTAAGCCGTTACGCGTGATAAGGAAAGAGGATTTGGGCAATTTGGCACTGACATGCCATTTTAAAAAGCAAGGGGTGTCGAAAGAAACATTGTGCAGCCTACTTAGCCTACTTAATGGGCTGCAGATCAGGGTCAGGGAGAGATAATAAAGAGGCAAGTATTGTTTAAAGATGTAAAAGCTATGAAGCTGTGGAGACACATAGATATTGAAGGTAAAACGCGTGTACGTACCAGCAAAGATTTTCTGGTAATGCCGTCATAGTTGCCGCTAATTAAAAAGGCATCCCGAGGAATCTTGGAACTTAAGGCCCTGAAATACGTCTGGAATATGGCAATAAAGACGAGAACAACAGTCCGAACAATGTAAATATTGTAAATAATTATACTACCTCATCTCAGAAATATAGACAGATCCTGAGGATGGCCGGAGCGTACAACGGCCGAAACGTCGTGAATATAGCAATGAAAACGAGAACAACAGTTCGAAAAATGTAAATAGTGTAAGTAATTGCAATACCTCATCTAGAAATATAGACAGATCCTGAAGAAGGCCAGAGCGTACAACGACCGAAGCGTCGTGAATATGTCAATAAAGACAAGAACAACAGTTGGAACAAAGTAATAGTATAAATAATTACAATACCTCATCCCCAAAATATAGACAGATTCTGAGGAAGACCGGAGCGTATAACGATCGAAACGTCGTAAATATGGCACTAAAGACGAAAACAACAGCTGGAACAAAGTACATAGTGTAAATAACTGCAATACCTCATGTCAGAAATATAGACAGATACAAATACAAAGAGTATTGGATAGAAATAATGCCTTACGAAGGAATGATTATAAGGATCTCGGTATTACTAACAATTAAAATGGATACTATAAAGCCCACGGCGCGCAAAATAGAATCCGCATGTTGCTCCTTTAAAACAACGATATTAAGTAGGCAAGATGGTGTTTGAAAGTAAGAACCGAAGTTCTCTATCCCACAGTGACTCTACTGTGTTAATATATAACATACAAAGTTAATTGAAAAATCACGTAATTCGTGGTCATCATTTACTAAGTCCGTGTTTTTTCGGGTACAAGGCTACCAGTATGGGGTATCTAGTGAGAATCGCACTCACTTCTCAGTAATAATGACAAAGCAGACTAATATGGTAACCGTTAGACAACACCGAGACGTCGCACTTCCTTTGCTGCCATTCACTGTCGTATTAATAAAAAAAGAAGCAGACGACAAAACGGTTTTGCATTGATTACTTTTTATTAAATAATATTACGTTTATTTCTTTTCTATCAGAGACGATATAATGGACAGCGAGATAAAACTCAAATCAATTTACTGGTAAGTAGAACTGATGTAAATAACAACGACATTTATTTGCTATCGACAAGTAGTGCGTAACAAAATATAAAGTCTTCGGTGCTCAATCTTAGAGTGGGGTCTAATCAGACATTAAGTTTTAGAAATTCTTGATTCTATGTTTTATTTGATCGTTTCGTGGAATGAACGTCTGCCGTCACATCACGTTGAAACAACATTTCCCGTAGGATCGCCAAAGTTAAGCAACGTCGAGCCTGGTCGCTACCTATATGGGTGACCGCTTGCGAATTCCAGGTGCTGTAAGTTCATGGTTTAATGACTCGCAATTTTTGATCGGAGAGCCGAATTTTCATTCCCGTTGTGTTCGTTATATTAACTTACGCACAAATACCCTTAAGGAAGGTATAAATCCACCTCTTCTTCCCCAATCTATGGGTTAACTAGTAAGATTTGTATCACTAAACTATTATTATCTCCCCTCAAAAGAAAAAAATGCGAGAGATTGTCCAGCATTCGCTGATATACAGGAGGGTGGATATCACGTAAAACTTTAGTACTATTTTCTTTGTTTCCAACGAAACTTTATATAGATCAACTCAATAGAATTGTTTAAAAAATTGAAGCCGTGAAGATAAATTTAATTTTCTGTTTCTTTTTGTTTTAAGGTTTCAGTGGTTACGATTTGAGTCCCATCATAGCCTTATAGCGCTGTGGATGGTAGAAGGTTATTTCACTTCAATACGATGTTCCTCCGGTGAACTAACGTTTTTATTGTTTTTAATGATTTAATTTAAGTAATGTTAAGTGGAATGAGAGAAAAATGAAGATATCTTAATTTTTTCGCCCATAAATGAAGAACACTTAAAATACGTTGAAAAGTTATTGGACCAGTTAAAAGTTGAAATCGTCGAAGTGCGATATGTTTTGTGCTGCTGGTGGTGGTGGTACGACTTTTGCTTTACTATGAATAGAGGAGAAGTATTTAGACAATAATAATGGCGAATCCATCTGTTGCTACTCCTAAAACTGTCCGACCTTGCTTTATCGCTATTATATCTTATTACCAACGCTTCATCTCAAATTTCACCAGAATAGAACTCTTAATAGAATGATCTCCTAAATATGCCAGATTCAAGTGGGCAGAAAGCTATCAGCAAGATTTTAATGTTTTTCCAAAGATACTTTGACCCTTGTCTCACTGCTAGCTTACTTCGACTTAAACCCTCTAACTTATATACAAGTGCATTTGATTTCTACTGCCGAGACAAACTTTACATAATTTCAGTTCGCCATTGTAGAGTGGAAAGAAAATGGAAAGCTATTCTCAAAACCGTGAACGCCATGGACGAAACTGTGAAACATTGAAGATATGTGAAAGAAAATAGAAAAAAATATATTTGTTCTTAGTATCAGAAATAAAGAAATTACATTTCATGGACACGTACTGATGATAGAAGGCTTTGAAAAGTTGACACGCGTAGCACTGAAGGCAAGAGAGAGACAGCGAGTAACCTACCTAATCAGCTTAAGCAAATAGGTAACAGATTTACTCCGGTCTCCCCACTGAAACGAGACGTGACACGGTCAGACAGTTATGTGCCATGCGTGATACACGCTTAGGCGATCATCTTTCGATATATGACTGACGAGGCAGATTTTTTTCCCGCGTTAAGTTGCCATTTATTTCTGCGGTAGACCAGTTGCTATCCAAGGCTATAGAACTTGTTCTTTCCTGCTACTTACACATAGCTGGAGGGAGAAGAAGAGGATTCATACTTTCCCCAAGTGAATGTAATGGATTCGACTGGAATTCGAACTCGGCTCTCCAATTCCTCAATCCGAGCCGCTATACATTAATCCACCGTGGGTCACAAGGTCTGGTTTTATGCGTGGAACCCAAACGTGTATACTCTGGTGAAGAATAAAAATTCCCCGAACTCCCGCAATCGTCCGTTGCTTTGGCCTCAGTGCGAGCACCGATCCCCTTTTCTAGTGCAATGAGAGGGTGCAACCTCAGGTAAATGTTCCCCAGGGTCAGGCAACCCAAAGTATTATTTTCCTGCCCCAAGACAGAGACGCAACTGAGAGATAATAATCCTCACATGAACCTCGGAAGACTGGAAAAGGATAGTAAAAAAAAAAAAAAGATGTTATGGACAGACATGATCACCCATATGCTGAAGGATCACAGCAAATAGAAAAGAGAGAGAAGTGAATTCTCTTTAATTTGGACAGAAGCAATGGATTTTTAAGGAAAATGGGAAAAAAGAACATTTAGCGTCAGAATAAAACATTCGAAATATCTGGCAATATATTGAGGAAAGACGGTTTGAGAATTAGACACTCTCAAGACACACATTCAAAGGAAGGAGGACAGAGAGAAACAATAACCTACTTCACCAGTGTAAATGACAGAACATGGACGTAGAGCTTTAGGATATAGTGGAGAGCTATGATCACTCTTGCTCACGTCCTTAAGAGACACGGTATATATATATATAAGAAGTGTATTACCCTTAAATAAAGATTGTATACGCTACATCTATGTCATTTGAATTTCTCGCTTGAATATTTAAGTTTTTTTTTATTTATTTTCACTATCTCAAGTACTTTGCATCTGTCTTATCTTTACGTCGACAATCGACTCATTTTTATTATTCAAATCTTCCGCACACGTAAAAATTCAACAGATGCGAGGAGTTTAACAAATTTTATAATGTAATAATTCTTTAAAAAAATGGAACGCTTTCTGCCTAGTTGAAATGTCATGAAGAAGACAATTTTATATTCAGCTAAAATAAAATAAACCAGTGATAGTCTTTTTGTAAAAAAATATACTCTAATATTATTTGATAAGTAAAGCAAATAAATTAGTATGCTAAAGAAACGTGGTATCAAGAGTTCAGAAACTTTCATCCTAATTTTTTCGGTTGGTGCAAAAATAATGTCGTTTTTGACGTTCAACGTCAAAAGAAAAACGACATTAATTCTGCACCAACCTAATAATATTGGACTTTTTTCTCTAAATTTAACATCTTATTAAGAGCGTGCATGTAGTGAAGCGGTTATCAGCGCAATTGGTGTAGTTCAAATTCCAGCCCAAATACGATCTAAAATGCGTGAATCCATCTCTTTTATCCTAGCTATTAGCTAATAGCAGGGTAGACTGAGCTTTCTAGGTTTGGTTCCCAACCAATCTAGGAGAAGGAAAAACCTCTACTCCGCAGGAGAGTCTCCATTATGTTAAAAAAAAAAATTCTATTTTGATTTTTTTTAGATGAAATTAATAATTGTTAAATTATATAAATTATTGAATGGAAAATAATTGCAGCGGTAATGAAAAGTGACCGTTTTTCGTGATATCTGTCTTGCTGTATCGCAGCGAATGCTGGACAATCTCTCGCGTTTTTTTAAAAAATTTTGTGGGGAGATAATATGGTTTAGTGATACAAGTCTTACTAGTTAACCCATAGATTGGGGAAGAAGAGGAGGATTCATACCTTCCTCAAAGGTATTTGTGCGTAAGTGAATATAACGAACCTAATGGGAATGAGAACACGGTTCTCCGATTTATGAAAAAAAAAAATCGAAAATTAGTTATCATCATTTTAATTAATTTAACGCATCAATATTATTGAAAAAGAAATATTAAAAAGATATATAAATATAAAAAGTAATATAAAAAGACTAATTCAAAGAATTACCAACACAAGTACTAAAAAGTATAACTATATTTCCAAATAAAAATCCGAAAAATGTCAGTTCCAAAATACCGGAAAATAAACCTTCTCTCTGCTTCGTTAGAATGGCAGATTATGTCACAGGATCTCATTTTTTTAAATTATGAGGCAATTAATATAAAATTAGCTCCATTGGCATTTAAAATGGCTTTCCTAAAGATTTGTGGGACGTTATAGGCCTCGCAAACACAGTAACTATAGCTCAACTGTTAATATTTGAACCGTTTTAAATCTTCATTAGAAATAATTTTGGATAGTTCCACTGGAAATATGGCATATGGGTTATAAAGATAACGCCCGCGGAGGAAAGAATCGATCATGTTAATTCATCTTTATATCACTCGCAGAGTAACGGAAGTGACATTTATCGAACGGTGCAGGTCATTTTTATTAAGCGTTTCACCCCAAGCAAGGCGGGAAGCCACTAGCGCACAAGGGGTTACAGAGAGTTGGAGCTAGAGCAAATAGTAGTGATAGAGGAAAGGATGAAGAGACGGATAGGGGATAGATCAGGGCATCTGGAGACGTCGATTGATGTTACATTTGAATAGTTGGAGATTATAGCTATTAGGGAAACAGGAAAAGGGGAAGGAGTTCCACAGGCGACAAGTGCGAGACATGAAGCTATTGGAGTAGAAGAGACGGCTACATTTAACAGTTTTGACAGTGAGCGAGATGCCAGCCTAGTAGAACGTTTAAATTCACGAAGTTTGGGAACCAGCGAAAGCAGCTCCTCGGAACAGTTACCATGAAAGTATTTGTAAAAATGACAGAGGGAGGCGACGGCATACAGGGCTAGAGAGAAAGAGAGGGAAAGTTCCAGGAACCCCTTCCTAAACAAGAAACAAGGTGTGAGCCTCTACTCATGTTCAAGAGAAAAGGGAAAAAGTATTGACCGGATTTACAGACTAGACTGACTAGTAAGGCTGGATATGTTTGAATCAAATTTTAACAGCCGTTATGTCCCATGCAAATGACACAGTTTAAATTTGTTTACAAAAGAAACGGGTCATAAAAAACAAAGAATATTTTGAAGCCGAGACGAGTGGATTACAGAAATGAGAATCACGAATTTGCATTACATGACCATTAGAGCTTTCTTCAAATTAATACAAAGCATGAAAAAGGATTTCAGTAAATACAATAAAATAGAAAGAGGCGTACGACAAGAGTGCGTCTTCTTAACATATTTTATAACCAGGCGATCCTAGGAGAATAACAAGTCTTACCCAGATTTATGATTAGCGGACACAATCTTAACAACATAAGAGGTGCAGATAAGAGAAAGTAGATATATAAAAATATGTAAAGGAATCTATAGGAACTCCTACAGAATGTAGTAAAGAAAGGGAGAAGAAAGGTCTAACTACCAATTGTAAGAAAAGACAATCAGCAAAAGGAACAGTCCAAGATGCGAGCTCTAAATTGGAAACACCAAAATGAAAAGTGAAGTGTTTGAACAGAAAATGGGACACCGAAATCTGAAAGCGCATTGAAATATGCCTTCCAGAAGCTAAGCGAAGAAACAGAAAAATTTCATTAGATGCAAAGAAAAGAATACTTCAATGTAGTATCAATTCTTTCTATGGCAGTGAATGTGGGACATTCTCGTTAAACATGAAGAAGAGGCATGAGGCAAGAGAAATGTGATTCTACAGAAGGATGATGAGAATCACATGATTGAATGAGTGAGGGACAAGTTTTAAGGAAAATGGAAACTAAAAGGACACTTAGAATCAGAAAGAGATTTAAAACTTTTAGGTCACATAACGAGGAAAGAAGGTTTAGAGAATTTAACATTTGCAGTATTTAAAAAGTGGGACAGAGGAAAGCAGGTAATAACAAACGTTCCCTGTGTTGTGCGAGACAATTTTTCTCGTAGAAAATCTTCTAAAAGATAGTAAAGAAATGATTAAACATCAATTGTAAGAAGCGAGAATATAAAGAAGAGCAAGAGGAAAAACCTAAGATGGAAAAGGATGAATTTGAGAAATGAAACAAATACTAAAATTAACAGAGAACGGAAAATGTGACACTGAAGGCCGATTGGCCCCTCAAAGTGTGCCTTCCAAAAACGAAGGCTTAAGAAACAGAAAAAAGTTTGATAGAAAAAAGGAGTACTGAACTGATATGCAATATTAGTTCTTTTATATAGCTGTGAATTCTGGACAGTTAAAACATCTGGAATATATAACGAAGACAAAAGTCTTGGAGAATTTGACACTCACAAGGACAGACTGAATGGACAGATGAAAAGCAGCAGGTAACCTATCTAACAAGCTTGTGTAAATGGATGAGAGAACGGGATGGTTATTAGGAAGACCAATATTACTTAAAGCTACGAAGGATAGGGTGTTGTGGAGAGCCACACCAACTTGCCTAACGAGCTTGTGTAAATGGATGGCGAAAAGAGAAACCTTACTAAGTGCTACAAAGGATAGGAAGTTGTAAAGAGCCATGATCGCTCACGTTTCTGAGGAGATATGACGCATAGCAGAAGGCCTAATCCTAGAAGTAGCTTTGTAAAGACTCAGCATTGTTCAATCAGGTTAACATAATAATAATAATAATAATAATAATAATAATAATAATAATACGGTTTTGTTACTAACTCAAAACTGCCTCTTCTTAATTATTCGTGATAGAAGCAACATAATCATTTTCTCTCGGCGATGTTTCTTCTATATATTTCAACAGTTCGACTAGCAATCAAAACTCATTCTTGAGTGTTTTAGCCACAATCCCCACTCTTGATTTTGATTTTAAAGAAGTAAAACGGGAACTCCATTCGTGCGCTTAACTCACTATTACTCCTGCTCAGCTGGCAACTAGATCCCAGTTTGGGTTTCTCATCATGCCGATACGTGAATGATTCATCTCCTGCCGGGTCCTAACTGCCTCATCAAAATGTGGCACGTATGTTAAAAAACAAACTGGTTTTGTTAATATAAGATGGATAATCAGAAACATGTTTCTTTTATTTTTTAGATTTCCCTCCGTCCTTTAAGTTCGTGATCATTCATGTATAGAAGTATTCACTCTTACATACATAACGACCACCCACTCATAAAAGAGGCGAGGCTTGCTATAAAATAACGAGATTGGACATTTCTAATTCGAATTACAGTGCACATGGTCGAAGCACATGATCAATGAACAAACATAAACAAACCTTGAGAGTTTCAACTCCAGTCTTCAATTCGCTTGAAGTAAACATGTTTATCTGAAGTATGGAAAAATTGCCCAGTTGAAAAAAAGTCAAGGAACCTGTGAAATATTTCACGATTTTAAAAGGCGTACAAAGTTAATTACTGTAATTAAAACAGACGTTAAAACAACAAAGAAGAATAACAAAAATTAAAATTACCGTAAAGTGAATTAATTAACAAAAGAAAATAAATTCGCATAAAAAAGGCCTGTTTCCCCTCTCGCTCTTAAAGAGCGAGAGGGGAAACAAAAATCGGGTACAAGAAACGTGAACAGCAAATAAAATCTAAAACATAAGAAACCAGGTGTTATAAAACAAATACATAAACATAAAAAGCCATCTATTATATTAATTTCAAAGAGACAATACTTATGTTTAGAAAAGGATGGCTGAAAAGACACCATATAAATTGACGTTAAAAAAAAAATAAAAGTGAAACTCCTCAGTATGAAGAACATGTCTTGATTTTTGACCGGCACATTGATTCTTCTTTATGTGCTGTGTCACCTCAGAACGTGGCGATCATAGCTCTCCACAACTTCCTGTCTCTTGTAGTTCTTAATAAACTGTCTTTCTATTATTTCTCTTAAGCCCTGTTCCGCCATCCATTTATTTAAGCTCATTATGTATGTTATGCATTGTTTTTTCTGTCCCTCTTGCCCTCAATCTGTCCTGTGAGTATCAGGTTTTCCAAGCCCTCATTCCTCATTATGAGCCCCAGATAGCTCAAATATCTCGTTCTGTTGTTTAGTATTAGTTTCCTTTTTGCTTCCATTTTTTCCAAAATTTAGTTGTTACTGACATGTTCGGTCCACGGTATCTTCAGCATCCTTCTGTAGAACCACATTTCTGGCTCTGCTATCGCCAACCCGGACGTATTGATGTATGTATAGAAATTGTCTAAATTGTCTTTCTGAAGATTAATTGATAAATGTACATTTATTCTTACATTCAAGCTGTAGACGTTTCTACTTATGTAGTCAGCGACACTGACATTTTAAATGATTACTTACGGAAGTAATGTAGTGTGGAAGTAGAAGATCTTTTCGGTCAAATCTTAATATTGGCTGGACAATATTACATAATGCGTAAATAGGTAGACAGATAACATCTTTTCTCATCAGTAGAAATCTTTTAGCAAACTAACATCACCAATCTACGATTTCTAAAAATAGGGATGACTCTTTTGAGGTCCTATCAACTTGGATTTTATAAATGGTGGCATTATATTTTTTTATTTGGCTTTTCGATAATACGACTTTACGATTATGTCAACTTTTTTATTGAACTATTAATTGAAGCTGGGCTGTTTGTTTTGTTTTACGGCATAAAAAACTCAATGGGTTATTTAATGCTGACGATATTTTTATTGCTGGTAAATTTTTTCCCTAAAAAATGTTTTGCTGGTATTAAAACCTTTTTACACTTTTATAGTGTTTTAACCCCTGTTTGGGGATTAATTAGTTGTTCACAGTTAGCACCCCCAACAGGTGCTATCACACCAGATCAGGGTGGACCTGGGAACACCATCAGTTAAGAGGTGGTTTTACGCTCCTCAAAACCTCTTGATCAGAGGCCTTGTTGTTAGATGTGGTTTATCACCTTACCCAGGACGCGGATGTAGTTTAACGTCTTACCCAGAACGGGATTGAAGCTGGTCTAAAGCAACAGTTCTGCATGTAATCCGAAGTAAAGGATAACGTTCATAATTGTTGACATTTTCTTGACTTTCTTAAATATATTGTACACGACATGCACTTCACCGCAATAAATTTCTTCGAATGCACGAAAACATTCGTATTTTCTTTTATATGACTGACTGGCATATTACATATGTTTGTATGATATTCACTCACCTTTGATATTAACTATAGATTTAAAAACAAATATTAAATACAGTTCAATAAAAGTAATGAAATTAATGTCTACCTTGAAAATGAATGTCAAAAGAGGTGTATAAGGGGCTTGAAACCTTTCCCATTTGTATTTCTGTGTAAGTAAATATGAAGAACTCAACTGGAATTGGAACACGGCTCTCCGATTTCCAATTATAAGCCGTTATTGGTTACACCACCTGCACATCAAAGCTCACAGCGCCTGGAATTCGCAAGCGTTCATCCATCTCCGTAATGCCAGGTACGATATTGCTTAACGATCGTACGAGAGCCGGTGTTTCAACGTGATTTGGCCGTAAGCCTAGTGAATTTGGAAAGAAAAATATTGTGAAAAATAAATAAGATAGGTATAAATTATTACGGAGTGGCTTCGTGACGAATGTTTTGCCTGTTCCTCCAGGTGGAATCCAAGAACATACAACATTTCTGTAGGCGAACGGAGTCGAAAAATGGTATTGCAAGCTAACTTCTGGTCCTTAAGCAAGTTCGGCTCGTTTTCATTGACATACAGTTCAAGCATGTCGATGTTGTAGGAAGCTTCCTGAATTATGCCTGTTGGAAGAGTCTCAGCGAATCTGGCGCAGGCCGTAAGTTTGCAATGAAACAATCCTATCTTCGATGACAATGAGAGCTTTTTGTAAAATCGTCATTAAATCCTGCGTCAAAGCCATGGATCATTAGTTGCCGATGGTATTTGAAGTTTTCAGAGTCTTTCTATTTCTCGCATGAAGACACAGGATCACTGAGCTCACACGTGTGCAGTATCAAGGTAAATATATGTCGAAGTCTTCTTGCTGTTCGCATTGCAGCAGCCAGCGCGAGAGATGCATCCCACTGAGCATCATCTTTCAGTTGCCCATAATTGAAGCAGACCTTGTGGTACGTGCTTAAACGTGCCCATTAAAACTTTTTATATTTAACCTTTTTGTCGGGACACTTTGGACCGCTTACCTCATGTAATAGAAGCCGAAGGTAGAAGCACTCTTGTTGGCTGTGGTGGACTGTATATACTCTGCCAATGCTATGGTCAAAGCTGATGCCTGGGTATCCATCAACAGTTTCTTCTACCTTAGTATGGCACTTGAGGATATAGGAGTATCTGAACCAATGAAATTCTGTCCTCAAGAATTGATTGGACAATTAGAAGTATTCACGAAAAGAGGGCAAAGTTCGTGTTCGCAATTTATCCCTTATTGTCATGCCATGGCCATAGAGGGTTTAAGTGAGTAAATACTAAGGACGCAGTATAACCAGACGTTCACACGAATTAAGGGTCGTCTGAAAGGAGGGCATTATTAGTGTTTACACTCACTGGTCAAAGGTTGTTTTTGCAGTCATCCCCTTATCAGACAATGCGGAAAATTTATTAAGGAATATGGTGGAGAAAAAGTGGGCATTATGATCGTGGGCGGTAATAAGGAGGAGGGGAAGTGAGTAAAATATTCGTAGGACTCCGCCGGTCAAGGTTGACCATGGGTAGCATCCTAATTGCCTCCTTGGCTGTAGCATCAACATCTGTGACTGTAGAGGCCGGTGTGGGTGGGACAATCTCTGTTGCAGTGGTCGATGTGTGTTCTGACAAAAATTTCTCTGGTCTTTTGCAGCTGTCATTTTGCTTTTTGTGGGCCCGCCTTTCTAGGGCGGCTTGTATCAGATTCTCCTCCTCTGACTTGAGGTGTTTGGTCAGAGTTCCTCTCCATTTGGATCATATGGCTGCTAGGCTCTCTCGGGAATCTGTGTTGATGTCCACAGTTTTCATATCGCGTTTCACGGTATCGCGGTACCGCAGCTGTGGCCGCCCAGCGGTTCTCCTTCCAGCGTCCAGGTCTCCATACAATGCGGCCGTCTGGCATGCGATGGACGTGTCCCAACCAACGAAGTCTGCGTTGTCAGAGCAGTCTGAAAATGCTGGGCAAACATGCTCGAGACATGAGCTGAGTGTTGGGCACCTTATCTTGCCACGCTATTCCTAGGATGCGGCGGATGCTTCTCATGCGAAAGGTATTTAGATGCCTTTCTTACCCGGTGTATCTGGTCCAAGCCTCGCTGCCATTAGCAGTGTGCTGATAACGCAGGCGTTGTACACTGCCATCTTGGTTATCACCGACAGCTTGAAATTTGTCCACACACGTTTTGTGAGGCGGGCAAGTGTTGTGGACGCCTTCCCGACTCTTTGCTTCTAAGCAGTGGTTGTCAGTGATGGTAGAGAGCCAAGATACCAGAGTTGATGGACCGCATCAAGCTCATAGTCATCAATGGTGATGGCTGGTGGTGTTTCTGGTGGTGTTTCTGTATCTTGCCCCAGGACGTTTGTCTTTTTCAGGCTGAAGTCTCTACAGGCCTGAAAGAAAGTTTTTTCTTTCTTTTTTATTTTTAGGAAAACATGTTTCGCAAGTGAAATTTCTCGCTAAGAGTAAACAGAAAGAACGTGGTTAAAGCAGAAGTTTACACCAGATAAGACGCCGAAACGGGGGTGGGGTGAATTAATAGTATTCACGCTCACATGTCAAAGGTCATACAAGTAAAGTTTAATCAGTTTAATCAAATAAATAGCAAATTTAAAGCGAATAAACTTGACAAAACATGAGTTTAAAGCAATCCCTTAAGCATGGATAATATTCTTGCCAAATTTGGAACGAAGTAAAGTTTAATCAGATAGCTTCATTTTAATCAGTTTAATCAAATAAATCGCAAATTTAAACGAATTAAGTTGATGTAAAATTAGTTCGAAACATTCCCTGGAGCATAAGTAATGTTTATTCACAATTTGGAGCGAATCGGTTAGAAACTACGGAAGTTAATGGCAAAAATAAATGAATTTTACGCAATTATTCACGGATTTTTCACGATTAACGCGAATGATCTTAAAAAATAATCAAAGTAATTGCCGTGTCATAAGTAATGATCGTGTCAAATTTGGAGGAAGTCGCTTGAAAAATCAGCATGTTATGGGCAAAGAACAGGTTTTCTAAACACTTTTTTTGTGTTTTTTTTTTCGTTATACGCTGGATAAGGTTGGTCAGCACTAGTCTTGCGGCAACAGCTCTCAGTGTGTCAAGTTTGAGCGTAATCGTCAGAAAAAGGTTTAAATGTATAACCACCATACAAACATGTTCTTTTATATATATATATATATATATATATATATATATATATGTGTGTGTGTGTGTGTGTGTGTATATATATATATATATGTGTGTGTGTGTGTGTATATATATATATATATATATATATATATATATATATATATTATGAAATGGACAAAGTCCGACATTAATTTTTAAGACATTTTTATGTTTAAACATTTTTTTATTGATACAAATATTCATCAGAAGATATGAATGTACGTGAGAGAATCATGGAAGATTGAAGTTTAAAGGCAGTAAATTCGACCTTGCTCCTCTGTGGCCGAAATGGCTAAGGCACGTCAGACGGTTCCGTATAGGATACACGTTCGAAACCTGTCAGAGAACGAATACTTCCTATGAAAAATTTCTCGGACATTCAGGCCGGTAAATGTTGTTTAATACTGTTTATTATAAAATTACTGAAATATTTCTATCTATAAACAAAATGTATATATCAATATAACTGAAATTGGTTTGTACAGAGACGATGGACTTATGGTTATTAGAAACTCAACGAACTTCAAAATAGATAGAATTAGAAAGCTATTATATAAAGAATTTAAAAGCATGGGCTTAAAGATTACGGTTAGCACTAAATTAAAGAAAGTGAACTTCCTAGATATAACATTAGAATTAAATAAAAATACATACACACCTCATAAAAAACCCAACACCAATCCTTTATATATACAACCTAAATCAAATCACCCCCATCTATAATTAAACATATACCGTTATCTATCAGTAAAAGAATTAATACAAATTCAGCAAATTACAAGATTTTCAATAAGCATATCAATTCCTATAACAAAGCTCTAAAAGAGAGTGGCTACAAAAACCCAAAACTAACTTATATAAAAAATAAAAATGGAAACCATAGAAAAAAACAGATGTAGAAAAATAATTTGGTATAGACCCCCATACAACAAAATGGTAAAAAACAAATTACGACAAAAATTCCTCGCATTAATAGTCAAGCATTTTCCTAGTGGAAGTAAACTAAGTACTATTTTCAATAAAAGCACACTAAAACTGAGTTACACCTGTACGGAAAACTTATAAAAAATTATTAAGAAACATAATGCTAATATCTTAAATAGACACTTATACCAAAACCAAAAAAATTTAGACAATGGAAAAATAAAAATAAAAACTGATGAAAATAAACAAAAATTATGTAACTGTAGAAACCCTGAAAATTGCCCTCTACAAAATAAATGTCGCACTGAATCATTAGTATACCAATGCAATATCTCTTCAATTGAAAATCCTGAAAACATAAAAATATATATCGGTTGCACTAGCCATAAGTTCAAAAAAAGATTCAACCAACATCAAAGTTCATTTAGGCTAAATAAATATAAAAATCAAACATTTCTCTCGAAGTACTTCTGGCACCTAAAAGAATCAAATAAAACACCTACAGTAAAATGGGAATTACTAAGAAAAGCTAGAATATGTAGGTCATTAAATGACCCATGTCCTTTGTGCATACCTGAGAAACTATATATTACAAAGTTTATAAAAAATCAAAAATTTACTGAATCAGCGAAATGAAATAGCTATTTTATGCCGTCATTGTCAAAAATTTTCCTTAAATAATATTTAAAAATAAAAATAAATTTAAAAAGTGTGACCTCGTAATATACGTACTTATATTTAATGGAAAAAATATAATTTTATATACTGTAAGTAATTCTATTACATTTACAAAAAAGTCTATTAAAATAACAGTGAAAATACTTTAAAGTAGTTTTTAAAATTTTAGTTAAAACGAATTCTAATCTAAACATCTTTTAAAATTGTAGTTAAATAACACGTATTCTAACCAAAACACCTCTCTCAAAGTACTACCGGCACTTAAAGGAATCCAATAAAACACCTACAGAAAAATGAAATTATGATGCAAAGCTATAAGATGTAGGCCAATGAATGTCCCATGCCCTTTCTACAGACATGTGAAACTATATATTACTAAGTATAAAAAAATAAGTTTTACTAAATCAGAGAAATGAATTAGCTATTTTTACCGTAATTGTCATAAATTTTACTTAAATAATATTTAATTATAAAAATTTTAACAAAGGTGATATACATACTTATACTTATTTTTTATATAAAAATAATTTTACTTACTGTAAGTAATTCTGATACATTTACTTCTTTTAAAAAAGAAATATAGTCTATTAAAATTAACAGTGAAAATCTTTTAAAGTTGTATTTAAAATTGTAGTTAAATAAAAATAAATTCTAACCTAAACATCATTTAAAATTGTAATTAAATAAAACGTATTGTAACTTATAGATCTCCCTCTAAGTACTACAAGCACTTAAAGGAATCCAATAAAACACCTACAGTAAAATGAATTTAATATGAAAAGCTAGAAGATGTAAGCCATTGAATAACCGATGTCCTTTGTACTTACATGAGAAACAAGATATTACTAGGTTAATATAAAAAATAAAAGTTTACTAAATCAGTGAAATCAATTGGCTATTTTTTGCGTCATTGTCATAAAGTTTAAATTAAAAAAAATTGTTACCTAATAATATACATACTTATAGATGATGTGAAAATAACTCTACATATTGTAAGGGATTCTAATACATTTACTTGTTCTTAAAAGAAATATAGTATATTAAAAATTAATAGTGAAAATATTTTTCAAATTGTAGTTATATAAAACGTATTCTAACCTGAACACCCCCTCAAAAATCTTTAAATGTACAAATAGAAAAAATGCCGTAAGAATTCTTGCCGTTAACAATAAAATTTTAAAAAATCCAGACGACATGCATTTAACGGATGTCAGATTTCATCGAAGAATACATCCCTACCCCCTACCAAAACGTAACTAATAACGGATACATCAAAATATAGACATATAGAACACGCAAACACCCCTGTCTAGTGGAAGTGAATTTATCTGTAACCTTGGAAACGTGAATTATGATTTTAGCCGTGTCTTTATAACCCAGTAATTTTAAAAGTTCCTCCAAAATTCGCTTGAGGATGAAATGGAACTAATGTCTTTAATTTAATTACAAAATTAAATTCGGACCTTCCATTTTTGAAACATGGTTAGAACTGTGTAGCGGAAAAACCATATTTTAAATCAATTAATTTATAATATTAATGCTCTGTAAATTTACATTGAGCACTATTTTGTAAAAATAAAAATATCTATAAGAACACCGGATTATATATCTTACTGTCCTTTCTTCTTATTTATATATACATACATTATATATATATATATATATATATATATATATATATATATATATATATATATAAGGTGTCCAAGTGTGCTTTTTTTGTTGTAGCATACCTACGGACGATAAAAGCTGTGTCATCATTCACATAAATACAGTAGTAAATACTGTATATTTGTAGTGCAGTTGAAGATTCATTGTGGAATTCACTTGGCTCACTTCTAGCAGTTGACTACATCTTTTACGCCCTGCTGGCATATCCTATATGTGTTATTCTTGTCCTAATTATTATCGTTCATTACCAACGTTCGTTTGATTATTCTATTTAGGAACGTTCCTTAAGTTATAAGATTGCTATAATATGTAAAATGAAGAGGTTAGTCAATAAAACAAGGACAAAATAAAGGGCACCAATATAATCAGTACGATAAACATTTATTAAATATTAAATATATAACAGAAATGAGGCATGGAGAGAAAGGTTTTAAGTTTAAAATTTTCGGACACGCCTGTATCCTTCATCAAAGGACCGAAGATTAAACAGAGAAAATGAGATTGTAGATGGGGTATTTTTTTCAATGAAATCGTATTATTAACAAAACCCCGATTTTTCGATGTACGAAACATTTTATAAAACTAAACTGTTTAATGGATGTCAGTTGTCAGTTATCTCCTGTTAATTCCCCTCTCAAAGTTCTTCATCGCCTTAACCAGGTATTGAACTCACACTGTTTGGGTCCTGTCATTGGATCTAACTAACGCCTTTATTCACTGTGCCCTGTGTCCTTAAACAATTACGTGGAACTAGAACAGTCTACCCCAGCGATCGAAATAAAATGTTCAGTTCGACATTCCAATCACCTGAAGAAGGCCGGAGCGTACAACGGCCGAAACGTGTTAACAAATATGGCGAGAAAGATCAGTATAGTAGTTCGAATAATGTAAATAATGTACATAATACCTCATCTCAGAAATATAAACAGATATAAATACATCTACAAGATTAATATGTAACTACACAAACCTTTTACACTGCATAAGTTTATATGTAAAGGAACTATAGTTTTTTTTATGGTCCGGGTTCCTTGTACCACAGTCCAAGGTAGAACCAATAAAGAAGTACTCGAACACAGGTATGGAATAACACAGATATATTACAAAAAGGAATATATACAGAGAAGTAGAAGTGTTAGTATGAACAATTAGGTTTAGTAGAGAGAACAATGTAGTCTCGACCAGTATCACTATTCCAATGTCTGAACGCGACTGCCTCTGGCTCGACTCTTGGCTCGAACTGAACTACTGGCGATATTCAGTCACCCGACCACTGGGTCTTCATGTGGGACTAGGCCGTTTTTAACGTGGGATTTCCGAGCCCGTGGGCTCGGCCCAAAATTATGCCCATTGAACCCGTAGAAACGAGTTCAGGCCCAGTTTACCTCCCCGAAAGAGACTCCGCCCTTCGGCGTAGCCTCTTTCAGGTTCCTCCCCTCTCGAAGGCAGAGAGTTCAACCGACCAGTCGGTCAAGAGTTGAGCGACTGACTGAACTGAACTACTGACGATATTCAGTCACCCCCTCACGAGGGCGTCATGTGGCACAAGGCCCTTTTAACGTGGGCTCTCCGAGCCCATGGGTTCGGCCAAAAATATGCCTATTGAACCCGTATAAACGAAAGCAGAGAGTTCAACCGATTTTCGTTCAAGAGTTGAGCGACTGACTGAACTGAACTACTGACTCCTTGCCTATTCCTGAGGCGCAGTATTTATTAAGTATGGGATAGTTCATTATTATTATTATTATGGGTACGATCTCATAACAGTTATAGAATCAAATATAGCATAAAAAAGGGTGACTGGAAAGTAACCCTCACTGTACAGGGAAAACTGTGTAATGAGTAGGTGATGACTGTTAAAATGAGGGTGGAGGGTTCAATATATATATCTATACAGGGTGTAACAAAAATAACTTTACAAATTTTTGGGATGTGTTCCTAACACCAAACCAAGTTAAAATGTGTATATAAACATATGCACATCGTTGGCCATCGTTAGGTTCTTCGTGGTCAAAAATACGAGCGGATCTCAGTCTTCCTTCTTCCATAGTTTGTAGTGCCATGGGTCCCGTCTCTGCAAAGCGACGATAAACAGAATCAAGGGTTGGATGACTCGATTGCGTTCGGTCTGGAAACGAAATTTGATACAGCCTCGGGTCCATTACCATTCGCGCGGCCATATGTAAAAATCATATCTACCTGCTCACGATATAAATATCCTGCTATTTTTAAAAGAAACACTTCTCAGTTAACTTAATACTACACACGTTAAACGTTGAAGACAGACTACCCAGAAGTGTACACGAATGACAAATGTAAGCTAGTCTACATAGCAACACAGCGCCATCAACCGTAAACTTTTTCTAGACTTAATAACTCAAAAACGAAGGATTTACAGAAATTTGCTTCTGTGGACTTTTGTCCATTTTTTGGTGAGGAACGTCTCCCCAAATTTTGTAAAAGTATTTTTGATATACAATCTATCTCTCTAAAACACAAATGTGTCTTTCATTCTGACTTGCAGACGCCTAACCGACTACCTACCGAAGGTAGAACGAATTGTCAGTAAAAATAAACATTTATACTTTCCTTTATTTATGAACGTTTTCGTATTCAGTATCCTACTAACAAACATACACATGTATGTATTTTAGGATATTAAAGCAAAAACATGTGAAAAATCGCCGCACAATAGCAATTATGTTTCATTTTACGCACACACACACATATATATATATATATATATATGGTGAAGATGAAAATACAGAGTGGAATTTTTTTTAACAAAGACGGAGAAATCTTTTATTCTCTTTGCCTTCATCATTTTTTTTTGTGTTTGCATGTCTGTTTTCAGGATGGATAATCGTTTCCAAAACAAAGGTGAAAATGAAGAGTCAAAGTGAAAAGACGCGTTTTTCACTTTGTCACCTCATCTTCAGTTTTGTTTTTGACACTCTGATCAATCAAGTATACAAAATGGTAAGCAGATGAAATGAGTCACCTTGCTAAAAACCAGTTTCCTTAAGAGGATCCAAATATGAAAGATCCAGTTTGAAACGACAATAAAACAGTAAAATGAAGATTCCACACTTTATCTCAACTGTCTTTTGTCATTCAATATAAGAAATTTGCATTCATATCTTAACCTAGGATAATGTTACTCTTGAGGAGTGTCAAGTTGCTCGTCTCTTTTGCATGTCTTATTTTCAGTTTCACGTTTCGTTCAGGTCTCTGTCTTTTCCTTATATATCCTGTTCATCTGAATACGACAACTTACACAAAATAAACACACAAATAAATTGCATTAAGTAAATTGATATTCTATCTTGGTGGTTTATTTATTTTTTCTTGTTAGTCTTTGCTCTCTATATGCTTATGCATCTATTTAAGTAGATTTGTAAAGGCCTATTGGTTGGAAGATTTAGTTTTGGAACTTTGTGGTTACCAATTGTAAAGGTGTCCGTTTGTAGATAGACCAATACTATTTATATTATTATACTTTCAACGTACGGGATTCAAGTAAACAACAATAATTCCAAACTGTGAATCAACAAGTATATATTGAAATAACATACAAGAACACATATGCAATAAAATTGTATTCAATGTATAGATTAAGGGAAAGGAGTTGTTCCCCTTTAATTGTATTTTTGATTTGTAATTGATTGTTCGAAGAAAGTTCTTTTTGAGAGAAAAATGTTCAGGAATTAATATTAGAACAAAGATCTGTTTGTTAGAATAGATAACACAAGAATACAATTGATCAAAAATGTGTTGTGTTATAGAATCGTTCGAAATCAACAGAGTTCTGGTTGATTGAGCTTGGCTAAGTCACAGAGAGAAATGTAAGTTTATATTACGAAACGCTGTGTCTGTGTGTGCGTTTGAAATGTTATAAGCAAGATCGTGGACTTGAATGGACAGGCGAATTTTACTGGATCTTACTGACGACTTGTGAAAAAGTCGCCTCTTAATCTTGCACTAATATATGTGATTGGTTTAAAAATTAACCAATCACTACATTCGTACTAACAGAACAAACAAGCAAGCTCAAAACCGAAGGATTCAAAGAAACGACTGCGATGGCTAAATTGTCCTATATAAAAGTAGTAGTGATTTATTAGCCAATCGCAGGCGAATAAAATGTGGGCGTGGAAAAACATAGCAATCCCTACCGATCGTATTTTTATCCAAACTGAAGATATAGTTGAAAATATTTTTTAACTCCACGTTTCGCCGACGACGTGTCTTAGATTCGAAGTTTTCAGGTTGAAATATATCACCGAGTGTAAATTATTACCAATGCGACGTAATGCCCTTCAACATAATAGAAATAAATATGGAAGATTTGCTTCCTCATTATTATTACTTGCCTGGCTTGATTCAATCTAAGCTACATCTTTCCCGATCATTGTGGCATTTCTAAAAAAAACAAAATCAGGTGAGAAGAGGGTAAAACTGATATTTCTCGATTCTTTGCATCGATACCTGAATAAAAATCTACTTGTGTAAACAATTTTTTAAATAGATAGGAATATTTTTTACATTATTTATTTGCGGTCTATGCTTTTCATCTTTTTTCTTATCACAAAGTTTCAGACATTTGGCCTTGCGGACTTTATCAGATGTTCGTCGATGCCGGTTTCATTCAAAGAATTAAAAACTGAACACTTTATTTAATCTAAGAAAGTAAACCGTTCTCATCCCATTGTCTATGTTATATTTTGCTTTGTTCTTATTTAGTAGTGTTCAGGGATATCTCGTCAAGTTGTATTGTAGTAATGCTCGGAGATTGTTTACTCTGTTTCCACTGAATAGAAGTACACATTACCTTGGGCCTTGGTATAGTATAGAAATAAAAGCGATATAGAATCCTTTATCAAATAAAGTGAAATGGCAGCAAGGCCTCAATAACAAGAGTAGCAGCAGTAAAAATGAGTGAGTACAGTCAAACATGAAAAGGAGTAGCAGCAGCATTCTGTTAGCACTTATGTTTGAAGATTTGTTGATTTAGTAATTGCGAGTTAAATCCTTGGATCGGGCGGTGCCTATAGGCAAACAATAACAGAGTAGTAATAAAATAAGAACTAGACGAAATATCTCAGGACATTGTAACGAGAAAACTGTACACCCGATTAAATAAAGGGTTTAGTTTATCGACAAGTACCCGAGATAATAACAACGAAAATAAGGACAATTATCCGTGGGGAAGAAAATATTTATCAGGACTATTGACATCATCTTTGTCGCCATATTTATTACAATGTATATGCTGTTGTACGCTCCGGCCTTCTTCAGGTGGTTGGAATGTCGAACTGAACCCTTTATTTCGCTCACTGGGGCAGACTGTTCTAGTTCCACGTGCCATGTCTCTACGTGCCATGTCAGTTACCAATTATTTCCTGTTAATTTCCCTCTGAAATTCTCCACTGCCTTAACACTCTTTGGGTCCTGTCACTGGATCTAACCAACGCCTTTATCCACTGTACCATGTGTCCTTGAGGACATCTGGGTATGAATTTCTGGGTATTATAAACCTAATGTCTTCAGCAACCATTTTTACTAGTGCTCATATTGCAATTTTGCTGTTATCATTGTATGTTTTTACCAGAGCTCATATTGCATCTTTGTTGTTATCATTGCTTTTCTCTGGCACTCCTTATTACTGGTTCCCATATTGTATTTATTTCTATGCTTGGTCGGCTCAGGAGATTTTTGTGGCTTAGCATATGCGCTGATTCCTTAAGTTTACGAATTTTCCAATGGTGTTCCTTGTCTATGATCTCAACATGATCCCACAGAGGGCTGGGATCTCCCTTCTCTCTCCATATGTGGTCAGCCACGTCTGATTTTTCCAATTCCCCTCGTGTTACAGCTTTCTGGTTTTCTTGAAGCCTTACCTTGAGGGGGCGGCCTCTCTCTCCTTTTATTCCTTTCCACAGCTGCACGGGATAGCGTACACACAGTCTTTAGTAATGTTCTCTTCTATGGGTGGGGGGTCTTACTCGGGAGAAGAAGAAGGCCGGAGCGTACAACGGCCGAAACGTTGTAACAACTAGGGCGACAAAGATGAGGACAATAGTTCGAATAATGTAAATAATGTACATAATACCTCATCTCAGAAATATAGACAGACTCCAAATATTATCCTGATTAAATGTATCAATTAAATCAAAGAATAAGTGATTTCTTTTCCATCTCCGATGTCATTTCTTTTCGAACAATTATATCCATAAATACGACAGTAATAGCATCATGCACATTAAAAAATAGGTTACAAATAATAGACGCATTAATAATATGAAAGAAAAAGCTAACACTCAATAATATCAACTATGAACATGGCCACAATGTGCTGACCGTGTTTGGAAAATTAATAAAATAATATTCCCATGATTACTGATACACATATTTAAAAAAAAAATCTACCTATTCACTTAAACAAAATAATTTTGATAATGGCTAAACTGAAATCGCTTGGTTTGCAGAATATTTGAACAGTTTTTACACACTGTATGTCCTGAAATGAAAACACTTGTACAAACGCAAATGAAAACGAATAGCGGTACCTAATCATTTATCTTTAATGAGATTTTATAAAAGTGTGATCGTCATCTTCAGGGCGCAATTTTCCCACATACAGGCAAACACTAAGACGAAATATGTGTTGACCAAATGATGATTTTTTTTTTAAAAAAGCTTCTTTCAGTCTTCACATATTTAACAGCAACAAGGATACAAGTGATTTCGTCATTAATGACATTAACATTTCTATTTCTTTCATCGTATAAATTGTTTCTTTATGATATAATATAAAAGCTGCACACAGACACACACACACACACACACACACACACACACACACACACATATATATATATATATATATATATATATATATAATTATTTATTTAAAAATATGATTCCAACTCGCTACATAAGAGGTCTCATGTTTCAAAACAAGAGCCGAAAACTTCTAAATAATATTTGAATTAACTTGAGTTAAAGGTGGCTCTGTTCCATCTTCAAGCGAAATTTTTTGGGAATGACTTATTTCTGAAATTTACGAGTTTTAATAGTATGGTCAGAATTGAAATCAAAAATTTCCATGGTAACATCAAGGGCGGATTGTTTAGAATCGGCAGGGGTGGGGTGTTAATAATTTGTATCAGTATAGAGTTACTTTCATAGATGCCGGGTCACGGTAAGGTGGGGGTGGCTAAATTTACGACGGAGGAAGTTTTCGCATAGTCTGGCTTGAGCACTATTTTTTTAAAATAATTACAAAAATACTAAGGAACTTTGGATTATTTACCAAACCAGTTTCTTTCCTATTTTCTGCAATATTTTCACACACACACACACACACACACACACACACACACACATATATATATATATATATATATATATATATATATATATATATATACAAAGCTTGATATATACTGGCTTGAGCGTCTACGGAGATTTATTTATTTATTTTTTTTTATTCTTTTATTATATCTCTTTATGAAAGGGATTTGTGTATATGAAAAGGCCGTAACGTTTGTTATTTGACGACTTCATAAAGGGTTATCAATTTTTGTAGGTTATTAAAACTATGTATATGGGCTATGGATTTTAAAATTTATTTTTTTGTATGCGTGTTTTTAGCTAGTTATTCAGAGCGTAAGTTCGGTTGTGTCGGCAGAAAACCGTTAATTCTTGCCGGTTGTTTAATAGGTTTTTATTGTTTAGAAGCTTAATAATGTGTAGTATCTCATGGAGGCACAAAGGGCATGGGTCATCCCAAGTTTTGCAAGTTCTAGTCCTCTTAATGATTTTCCATTTTACTTTAGGTGTCCTATTTTTTTTTCTTTCAGGTGCCAAAAATATTTAGATAGAGAGGTCTGATGTCTAAAGTTTATGTTGTTGAAGGAGCATTTATGCTGCCTCCATCTGGTTTTAAAGGCATTTTTCGTGGACCCAATGTATATCATATTATTGTTAGGGTTCTCCGTGGATGATATAGTGCATTGGTATACCACAGATTTGATGCAGCACTTATTTTCTAACGGGCAGTCTACCGGGTTTCTACAATCGCATAATTTTTCCCTATCATTATCTTATTTAAGTGTAGAGTTATTAAAACTATTCAGGTAAGGGGGTTTGTTCAGGATATTATTATTGTGTCTTCTTATTATACCTTCTAGATTTTCAGTGCAGCAATAACTCAATTTTAGTGTGTTCTTATTGAATATATTACTAAGCCTACTTTTGGTGGGAAAGTGTTTATCGATTAGAGCTAAGAACTTCTGTCCTAGTTTAATACTAACCATTTGGTTGAACGGAGGTGTATACCAAATGATGTTTCTTTTCCTGTTTTTTTTCTTTTGGTTATTGCAATTGTCCCTATATTTAATGTTAGCATTTTTATAACCACTACTTTTTAGGGCAGTGTTGTAGAAGTCATTATGTTGGTGGAATATTACTTTGTTAGCGGAGTTACTGCTAATTCTATTTTCTATTGATGAGGGTATATGTTTAATTGTGGATGGAGGGTGGTTAGACTTCGGGTGTATATATAAGGGGTTAGCATTTGGTTTTCTATAAGGTTGGTACGTGTTGCTCGGTAAGTCTAGGGTTACGTCGAGGAAGTTTACCTTTTTCAATTTAGAAGAGACTGTTATCTTTAAGTTAAGTTTTTTAAATTCACTAAACATAATTTTACGGATCTTCTCTATCTTAAAGCTAGTGGAACTCCTCACCACCATGAGCACGTCATCACTATACAGTCCGATGTCCTGGATATCAATCTCGCGGTGTGCCGTTAGGTTGTACAATATTAAAAGACCAACCAAGTCAGAAGACTCTGCAGACTCTACTGATCCAATTGTGATGTCAAACAGGTCGTTATTGTTTTTTATCCATTGCTCTTCATTATGAATGAGGACGGATTTTTTGCTCTGAGGATAATGTCGGTTTCTTCCTTTGTCAGGTTAGAATATACAGCAGCAAAGTCCAGGGCAGTCGTAAAAAGATCCTTCGAAATTGATGGGTAGTAGTCCACGATATCGAACTGTAGTAAGGTGCAATTTGTTTTATCATCAATATTGTTGAACCAGTTGATGACATCTTTAGTATTGGTCCATAATTTTAATTTGAGTTGTTTTTTTATTTGGTAATTAATTTTTTCCAGGATCCTTTTGCTGATCTTTCCTATATCGGGTCGGGTAGGGTTAATTATCCTAGTGGTCGGGTTTTCCAGAAAGTCAGGCTTATGGTCCTTAAGGGTTACGTAACATTCCTTTTCTGCAAGTTTGCCTACTCTATCGCTAATTTTAAATTTATCAGTTATTTTTTTACTTGCTGTCAACCATGTTTATGTTGTTGTTGCAAGCTTTTTTATAAGTCCTTGTTAAGTTTTTTTTAATTAAGTTTTTGTAGTCATCAGCAGCCAATTTGTAGAAGTTGCCGGTTTTGTCCGACTTAACTAATATTTTGTCACAATCATTAATGCTTTTAACTATTTGGTCTAGCTGTTTTTGGAAGTGGTTTTTCCTATTTTGAAAGGAGATGTTGTTGATAAGGTTGAGTAGGTCTTTTTCAAATTCGTATAGTTGTTTGTTGAATGGTGCGACTCTTTTACTTTTAAAGCCGTAAACTTCGCGTTCTTTATCGGTTGAGTTATTCCCACGAAAGTAGAAGTATGCCTTCCATCTCATCCTTCTGATTAATTCCTCTGTTTATTATTTTGAAGTTTTCGGCTCTTGTTTTTTTTATTATATATTTTGTATGCGTGTTTTTAGCTAGTTATTCAGAGCGTAAGTTCGGTTGTGTCGGCAGAAAACCGTTAATTCTTGCCGGTTGTTTAATAGGTTTTTATTGTTATAAAGCTTAATAATGTGTAGTTTCTCATGGAGGCACAAAGGGCATGGGTCATCCCAAGTTTTGCAAGTTCTAGTCCTGTTAATGATTTTCCATTTAACTTTAGGTGTCCTATTTTTTTTTTCTTTCAGGTGCCAAAAATAATATTTGAATTAACTTGAGTTAAAGTAGGCTCTGTTCCATCTTCAAGCGAAGTTTTTTGGGAATGACTTATTTCTGAAATTTACGAGTTTTAATAGTATGGTCAGAATTGAAATCAAAAATTTCCATGGTAACATCAAGGGCGGATTGTTTAGAATCGGCAGCGGTAGGGTGTTAATAATTTGTATCAGTATAGAGTTACTTTCATAGATGCCGGGTCACGGTAAGGTGGGGGTGGCTAAATTTACGACGGAGGAAGTTTTCGCATAGTCTGGCTTGAGCACTATTTTTTAAAAATAATTACAAAAATACTAAGGAACTTTGGATTATTTACCAAACCAGTTTCTTTTCTATTTTCTACAATATTTTCACACATATATATATATATATATATATATATATATATATATATATATATATATATATATATATATATATACAATGTTTGTGTATGCGTGTGTGTGTGTGCGTGTATGGTGTACCTCTCTTCTTCAGTGCTGAGCCGAAAACTTCTACACTGCTTCATATAATCTTTTGAATTTTTAAGCGGTCGCCCTTGATCGTCAATTTTAAAAGGTAACTAGCAGCATGTGTTGCCCGTGCTTTATTCAAAAATCGTACGACTCATGCAGCCATTGCTATCACTTGGATTAAAATATTTTTGCCCTTCCTTACCCTTAAAGAAGTGTCCTTTGCCATGCTGATGTTGCTACATGCCTTACTTCTTGCCTATCTCACACTGGGAATTTTTTCTAAGCTCTATACTAAACATTAAATCTATTACGAAAAAAGAACTAAACACAATGAACACAAAACGATCAGCTTTAAAAAAGGACTCGTAACTGGAAAAACCGAATGAAAAAAGAATGTTAACAACAAATACTTTTTCACACCCAACCCAGTTCGGCGGAATCAGAATCAACGTTGAGTTTAAGCAAGCGAATGAGCCAATTGGAGTAAAGTCCCACTTGTGACGAATGCAGCTATCGATTTTTTTTGCATGCTAGCATGCTAGTTAACATTCGTGTCAGTCACCTGTTGGCTCTCACGCTGGCCAATAGAATCTTCCTACCTATTCGAGGTAGCCAGCTATTGGCTCTCACTCTGGCCAGTAGAAAATGGCCGCAAACTACATGAAAACTGCCGTAGAAGCATGAAAAAATAGATTATTTCCACTATCGATGGGAGTTGGGAAAAACAAAGTTGGTCTTAGCCTTCCTGCTAACTTGGAGCATGTGCATGTAAATTTTGGCGCAAATCCGTCGAAAATTGCGGCCGTGTATTCGTTACACACACACACACACACACACACACACACACACACACACACACACACACACACAAATCCTGCCTTTTATAGATTACAGATTAAAAATGGTTTGAATATTTAAAAGTCGATGACTTTTTAGAAATAATCGTGTGAGACTGAACCCAGACTGTCATCGAACAATTTTTTTTTTATTAAAGAATTCCCGTTTGCCCTGAAATAGCTTTGCTCGAATTCTGTCGCTGATAATAATTTAAAAAAAAAATTTTTTTTAGAATTTAAAACTCTTTAAATATTTTCCTTTTTCTTCGCACATTTTTAATTTTCTTTCACACCCGAATCTCAACAATTTCGATTTTCTCTCAAAAAATCACACATTTTTCAGTTAAATATTTCAATATTTAAAGTACAGAGATATCTACACGGCAAAGTTTTTTTTTTAATTTCCTATAAAATAAAACAAAGAAAAATGTACAAAATGAATTGTAAAGAATTAACAGTTGTCGGTTTTTCACTACATGGTTGTTATAATCTTTAGGTCTTCTTCTCTGAGTTCCTTTTAGCTGAATCCAGATAAAAAAAGAACAAAGAAGAGTAAGGCTGGAGAGTTACTCAACATAATTGTTTTGATATAAATACATTATTTTTTTTTAGAGAAAATGTATCAATTTCTAATGATGTCAAAAAAAGGTTTTCTTTTTATTTCTTGTCAATAGACTATTATAAATCACAGAACATTGCATTCGAGCGAATTACGAGCGATCATGAAAATCCTAAATTATCTCCTTAGTCTTTTCGCATCAACAGATAATTTCAAAGAATCATTATTCAAAATAATTGGTCATCTAAAGTAAACTTTATTAACGTGAATTTGACATGGCTTGTAATCCACTTAACAACGAACTGATCAAGCAAGACATTGAAAGTGAGATAACTCCTCACTGAGTGACCTTAGTATGTTGACTTCCCGTAGAAAAAGCTTGGTAAGCTTAGTATGCAAATACAATTTATTATAATAATATCAATTAATAATTGTTTATCGTCAATAAATTACTAATTTCCTCTCGACCTGGCATTAGCGGTTGAGATCAAGAAAACGTCGGCTGTGCCCGTTTAAAAAAGAGACACTTGTATACACTGTAGCTATGTCTGTCTTTTCGCTCATGTGTAAACCAAATCCATGGTTACCTTTTAAACTCTTGTGAAAGTCACTTTTTGTTTCTCATGCGAAGCAAAACTTGTGTTTAACCTTTTGACCTTCGCTTAAACAATAACTCAGTTTACCATTCTGATTTTCGTGTAACTCAAGCCTATGTCTGCCTCTACACGCAAACGGAAAGCAAATAAACTAAAGTTTAAACTATTGTGCAAAAGCAACCTATTTTAGGACACATGGCACAGAGGATAAAGGCGTTGGTTAGATCCAAAGAAAGAACCCAAAGCGTTGCGAGGTCAATACTTGGTTAAGGCAGACAAACGTCGCAAGCCTCTCCAAGGGAAAGGTATCAGACGAATTACATTCCTTATTTCCACCAGTTCTAATCTTCAGCTCTAAGAGTCACCATTCCACATACATTCTAGCGATCCACCATCATTTCTTTCATATACCATTGGTAAGATTCTACATGAGTAGCTTCTTCACGCGTACTGCTGCTTTGTGTAACCGACTCCCGAGGGAATGCGCACGATCTTAACCTGTCCAAATATAGGGTTAGCTGTTATCTTCCCTACCTACACGCAGAAACTGTGCCTCTTACTCTGCAACCCTTTACCTAGTGTGGTCCACGGGCTCTGTGCAGGGTGAACATCACTATTGAAAACTGGCAGTATAAAATAAAGAATCAGATAAATAAAATTAAGAAATTGAACTCGAGTAAAATCCTTTTCAAAAAGGCAAATATGTTCGGGGTCAGCCCAACGATCTTACCTAATTTTTTGTTTATTAAAACGACTGCATTCCGCAATAAATAACATGTAAAAGATTTATATACCAAAGATCTAACGAAATCAAACGAAACCAAACTTTCATCTGGATATTAGATAATCGTGGACTTGTGCCAATGGAAGCAAAATTATTAAATAAACACGTCAGCGATTCTCGTCTGGTTTCCTAAGTTGATTAGTATCGAAGTTGATTAGTATCGAAGTTGATTAGTACGTCAACACTAGTGGATTCAGTATATCTAAAAAGCTTCAGTCTGTAGAACGAGAACTTGCTCACAATAACTAGTGTTCATAAATTGCTCACCATCTTTGTTAGATATCACCTGGGAATATAGACAAATGTAGTCTTTTGCTAAACTAAACACTTATAAGAAAATAAGCATTATTATTATTATTATTAAATGTGGGAGCAGTATCTCACTAAAGTGACGTTAAATCATAAATAAACAACGCCTATTGTACCCACCATGCCACGCAGTCTAATCAGACTCTAACAGGTAAATGCATCATTATCAATTGTGTCGGTATATAGGGAGAGACTTTGATAAAAACAACAAATAATCTAGCAGGTTAGACTCAGAGACACATCTTCAGGTCGGACGATCAGTCCACTCACTGACTCCGACTGAGGTTGTGCCTATGTCTCCCAAGTCGCTTTTACTGTCTCATTCTTTACATCTAAAATTAAAACAAAAACCCGACCCTCATATTCCCCACTACACCCCCTCATGAACAGAGATGTATAGGAATTAAATCCTATCTTTCTTTTTCAACCAATAAAATCCCATCAGAATGTGGGTTTGATAAACAAACATTACAAGAGCAACTACCACATGTTATTTTTGACCATTTAGAAAATAAAAATAATACTTCTTTTCGCCACTTCCGCAAATTCGAGAAAAAGATTTTCACGAGCCAGTGTAAAATTACTTTTTTAACCAATGAAAATCATGTATTCAAAAAGTTCAAACGTCTATGTGAAGTTAGATTTTGAATCCCTTTACGGATGTAAAAATGAAATCATACTTCTTGTGACTCAGAACAATTACGAAGTGCAGTTTGATGTGCACGTGCGCACTCACACACGCGCATAGAGTGGAAGAGATGCCAGCCAGCAGCTACTGATTAAGTCCTTATAGAATAGAATAGAAGGGATTAACCAGCAGGCGCCTACTAAGTCTTTGTTTACGAACACACAAAAACATTAGGCTGACCATCATAAAGTAAATCTATTTAAACATTTCACAAAGAGCCACGCACATTTTACAATTACTTTATAAAACAAACTTCACTGCAGGGGAAAAGGAACATTTTGTTGTTACTGTATATTTCTGAGAAGAATATAGAACTGACGTTTTGCTTCTACTTTTCCTTCGTAAAAAAAAAACCTTTTTATGTTTCATTTAAAAGTTGTGTTGTTTTTCTTGTTCTTGTAAAATGTTTGGAATCCCGACAATTAATCTAATCTAATCTAATGATTAGAACCTTGGTAAATGGATCCCAACAGATGCGTCCGAACGCTAACTCCTTGGCGATATACCCAATTTGTCGAATGGTCAACGGCAGGCAACTGAGAAGCAAATCTGTCGGACTGAACGAGCTGTTTATTGTAACCCACCTTAATCCCCAAGATAAAAAACATGTACATGATAGGACCTCCAAGGATTTACGATCAGATGACATGAAGGCTAAGCCTGGTGTCGCATCAGGGCATAGACGTTTTCGGATTGCACGTATATTACCCTGAAATCATTCGTTCTCTAAAGTTAAGCATCATTGTAACTAAAAGACGCCAGAGAAAGGTAACCATAGCAGTGGATATTAGTTATAATTTGTTACTCAACGACGCAATACTAAACTGACATGCGATAATGTTAAGAATCAGGCTAAACGATAAAAAAGTGTTACTAGGGGGTTGAGTTTAAGTCTTCCCCCCCCAAAGAAAACCACAAGTAAAATCAAAACGGCGAATATTTAGAGTAAGACACTATACTATACTTAAGGAAAAGGTTTAAATTTAGGAACGTTAGATTACCTCCTCGGTTATCCATTGAAATTGCTATCCAGCGAAAAAAGAAAAGAAGCCAGTCCCCGCCGTGGACCATTTAAAAGATAGTTCGCGCAGCGGATTGCTTGTTACAAACATCTAATCGGATGAGCCGAAAACGTAGTCTTTCTTCGTCTAATTCATTAAAAGGCCAGAGTAGCTGTTAGCGTTTGATAGTGAGGAGGAATCAGGGATTGATCTCCCCTGATTGGATCGACTTGGTGATGGGGAGTATGATGTTGAAAGACTCGAAACTCCCTGATGAACCAAGTCAAATAACATCACTGACGACCCCCTCGGGCGCCTACTTAAGAGCATATTTTTGAATTTTGAATTATTCATTAAACATTTGTTTTATATTGTACATCTTTTCTTCCTATTCCATTTCAATTCAATTTCAATTCAGAAAAATATTTATTCGCGGTATGAAAACGATTATTTCTACTTAACACCTTCAAATAATTTCACTCCATTTTGTAAATGTACATTCGTTCTTTTGGCGTTATGTATAAAACTTATCAGTTTTGAAATGGACATTAGCGCCACACCAGGGGACATCACTTATCTTGACACTCAATGTAAAAAAGAACAAATATTTTGTCATTATAGAAAAAAATTCACGTTTTTGATAAGTGATGCAAGAATATCTGCATTTCTGTCGAGGAAAACAAAATAGGAGGAAAGCATTATGAAGACAGCATTCCGCATCACGACAAATAAATTTCGTTTGAAGAACATGCTGAAGACTTTTCTATGTCAATCATTTCTTTTTATTTATATCGTCATGTCATGTGAAGAAGTGAAAAATTATTTCACAGCATCCGATATTAAAATATTGATAGGCAATATATATATATATATATATATATGAAATACAATAGGAAAACGGTAATATTAGCCGACGCGTTTCGTCCAATGTGGACTTTTTCAAGGAAAACGAAATGAATTAAACTTGTTGAATCAGTCGACACAACAATAAAAACAATATCTCCACACGTGACAGTACTTGACGTAATTTTCAGTTAACAGTATGAATATAATAGCGTTCTCTAAATTCTTCCAGTTGCTAAGGACATTTTGTTTTGTTATTATTAGTTACTTTGTTTAATAAATTCGTTTCGTTTTTGCCTTGAAAAAGTCTACATTATACGAAACGCGTCGGCTAATATTACAGTTGTCCTATTGTGTTTTACATTTAGAAATATTGTCTTTTTCTACAGGTTAACACTGAAGAATTTTTCATATATATATATATATATATATATATATATATATGGGAAGACCTCATGGTCGAAACGAAGGTAGTGCTTTACATTCTTTTGTATTGACTTGCTCTACATGTTCGTCATTCTGAGCGCTGCATTGAGCACTTTTTTGTATGCCCATTTATTTTAGCACGGTAATTTTTCTGTCCTTCTCACATATAATTTCTTTATATATATATATATATATATATATATATATATATATCGCACATAGGCAGCTGATGTTAATAAAATAGTGCTCGATGTAAAATAACGGTAGCAAAAATCGGAGTTTCATGCACGAGGCAAGCTTCAGGTGCTGGGTATATATATGTGTGTGTGTGTATGTGTGTGTGCCTGTGTGTGTGTGTCTAGATGCATAACTGTGTATTTGGCCAGCAATCCCTATTTTATGCAAGTTTCATTAAAGACGACTGACATATTCCGCGATTAACAGTTGTATTCAATCTTTCTTGGGTTCGTATAAGTGTTTGCTTTCCCGGAAAAAAGTGCGTAAAAACTGTAAAGTGTGTATTCTACTAGTCATTATCAAGGATTTTGTCAATCTCTAACTATTTTAATATGTAGACTTTTATATGTGTGTATTGAAAATGATTGCAATGTTTTCTTTTTATTTTCCAAACATGGTCAGCACATTGTCGCCGTGTTCATAGTTGAGTGTTTTTTTTTTCATTTTTTCTATAAAAGCTTGAATTATTTTTAGCCTGTTTTACATACAGATGAGACTATTATATTCGTATTTTCTACACACTTTATGCCCAGAAAAGTAATTGTACGAACACAAGAAAAACATGATAAAAAGCTTAATCGTAGTACCTTGTCAATTGTCTCTAATGAAATATATATATATATATATATATATATATATATATATATATATATAATCACCGCCAATCACACCACGATCTACCGCCAGCCACGATGAACAGATGTCTCCTCGAGGAGGCTCCATAACTTGAAAGAACTTTCGGTCGCCAACTGAATCCCGACCTCAAGTGCAACGCTTATATACGATCCATCGTTAAAGATGCAGATAAAATGATCAGATTCCAGTACAACTCCGGTAAGTAACTGATACCACATGCTAGCCTCTACTTTTATGAGAGCCAGATTAAGCAGAAAATGGAGTACTGTTGTCATATTTGGGCGGGAGCTGCCTAGCCCTCACTTTATAGTCTTGATAGAGTTCAAAATTGTCTTTGAGTTCTTTTTGAATAAGAATTAATCCCACCCTCTAACCTCTCTGTCACTGGCAGGATGTAGCGAGACTTTCACTGCCCTATCGCTATTTCCACGGAAAATGTGCAGTCAAACTACATTCCTTGGTTCCGTCAGGTGTGACCTTCACGGTTAGAATCCGTCAAGTAAATTATTTTGTAGAAAACGATCCACATTCCCTCTGTGTTCCATCGACGAGAAGTGAGAAAGAAATTACAATAGGAAAAGATTTCTTTAATTCATATCTAAATTCTCACACAAAACACGAACACATACAGACATCTAACCAATTTGACTCATTCTTAGAAGAATGGGGTACCATGCAAGAAGAAAATCACTAACAATGGCTCGCGAGTCAAGCTTAATAATAATCTATTATATAATTATACGTATTTTCTTAATTCCTTTCAACACAGACAAGGCAATGAAGTCACTACCTTGCAAGGGGTTACTGAGAATGAAAGTATATGGGAAAACTCCTATTAAGGAGGGAAGACAATAACTGAATTAAGACAAAAGATAACGATTAACATTGTATTTCAATCTCTGAAGATGAAAGGCAATAAAGCCACTAGGATGCAAAGGGGTTACTGAGTGTTAGAGAATATGATAAAACTACTATAAAGGAGGGAGGACAATAAAGGAAAAAGATAACAGTTAATACTGCCTTTAAATCTCTGAAGGTCAAAGTTGGAAAGCAATAAGCCGGAAGAGAGGTCCACAAGCGAGAAGTGCGAGAGAAAAAGTTAGCATAGAAATGACGGCTAAATCTCACTATTTCCTGTATAAAATGATGAGACGTAGCTGCTAATCCAGTACATAAATACATTTATTGAACTTAATATTACTTAGTATGACAATATATCACATATAGAGTGCACCCAATGAGGATCAATCGCATTTTACATTAACTATTATTCGACAGTACGGTGAAAAAAATAATGGATAAAGGGATAGGAGTTTCTACCTTTTTTAAGTTTCATTTACATTTTGTGTTTAGATAATGATGACTCTATAAATTCCTTTTCTTTGACACCTCTGAGATTGTTACGTCTACACTTGTTCTTGTACAATCGCCGAAGTTATCAACGTCGAACCAGGTCAGTATTTAGATGAGTGGCCGCTTGGGAATAAGCTTGAATATGCGGAGTGAAGTAATGGATAATGGCTCGAAATTGTTAATCGGACATCAGAGTTCTAATTCCCGTTGGGTTCGTTATATTCACTTATTGGCGAATACCATTGAGAACGGCATGAACCCACCTCTTCTCCTCTCAGTTATGTGTTTATTACTAAGACTTGTATTACTAAACCATTATTATCTCCGAAAAAATCCTTACGATCTCACAATATTTTCAGGCTCTTAAGATTAGACAGGTTCGCCTATCATTCCGTTTACACCCTCCGGTTTTTTGAACAGGTGTTTTATTCATTGTTTTCTGTTTAAGTTTTGGTATCCGGTTGCTTCTAAAGTCTTGTTGCCTTTCACTCCCAGTAACTTCTTGCGTCTTAGTGACATTATCGCCTTGCCTGATGTGAATCGATTAGAGACAAAACATACAACGAGTTGATAAACCGTAGAAAACGAATTCATCAATTAACACTTGTAAAAGTTACATTGTCATCATTGTTATTGTGAAAGGTGTTGTTCTTTTTTCACGGTTTTGAATTGTTTTTCTCCTAAACTTGTTAACAATCAAGACAAGAGAACCCGCTTTGCCTTGCCTACTAGATGGAGTTATAGCTTTTCCAAAGCTAAAGCAAAGTGAACCTAATTTGCTTAACGTAGTAGAGACAAATGGAAGAAACAGTTGGGAGTGGTGTTTTCATACCCAAGGGGATTATTTCGATGGTGATGATGGAAACTACTTTTGTCGGCATGAAAAGTTCAAATTTCTTTAACTCTTGGGTACACCTTGCTTATTTGTTCATATATCCAAAACTTAACACTTGATTTGCTTCTACAAAGTCTGCTAATTCTAGTCCATTATTCCATGTTGTGGAATTGCCAAGTTAGAGAAAACAAAGAGTGACGTTCGAGAAGATTCCATGAAAGTTACCTAATTACCATATTTTCCGGCTTGCAACACGCACTTTTTCCTGAAAAATACGTCTGCATCTTTTAAGACAAATGTAACGCACAGGATCAATTAAGCTTGGATGGTCAATAAATCGGCTTGACTGATAGGGACGTGGATTTGTATGTTAAGTCATTACAATATAATGTTAGCTGTCTATCTAATTCACTCATTTATATGACGTAGCCTCAGTATTTAGCTGTTACAAATATTTGCAATAAAATAAACCTTCCTGGAGCCGAGACACAACCTTAAACATGCTCTGTTTACTAGCATCGGTGAGAGCCTTTCTGTTCTTGACTCGTATGTCATTGCCATACAAACAAAATCGGACGAGTGATTAATGTAAACAATACATGGCGCCAGTATGTGAGGGATGCATGGTCAATGTGTTGTTGTAGGGGAATGACTTTTTTTTTTGTTTTTAGAAATGTCTTTCCAGTGTTACGGTGTGTCTTCCTTGGTGCAGCGTCTTGTAAGCCGGAAAATAGGTAATCATTAACTTAGTCTGACATCTATTTGTTCGTTATAATTTTAGTCATTTACCACATTTAGTGCAATTCGGAAAAAAACAATGTACTCAGATGTTATCTGTTAAGAAGAAAACCTCACTCTTTAACGGATATGTTGAATAATGCGTTTCAGAAACTAAGATAACATATTCTGGTAATTTCTCTTAAACAATAAAGGAACATTACTTTTTAACGGATATGCTCTAAACAGGTTTCAGAAGATAAGACAAATTCTTTTCTCTTTAAACTTTAAGAAACAATGAATTTCTGACGGATATATTCAAAATGGATTTCAGATCTTATGCTTTCCTATCATCTACAGAAAATGTGAGCAAAAGAAAGTTTTAAGGAAACGAAAAGACTATATTATTTAGAACTAGCAGCCATACCCAGCTGATCAATCAGAAAAAAAGCGTGCAACTAGAATGGAGCAAAAACAGCATCATGTTTAGATGCAACACGGTCTATCTTCAATTACTTTAAAGTGCTTTCATTAAAAAGCATTTTGAATTAATGTAGTTATTGATATAACAGAAGTAGCCAAGGACACGAAGGGGTAAAACAGGCAACATAAAAACCCACTTCAGACCACAATTATTTTGGAGTTTTTGAAATTCAATTTGTCAGTGTGCTACCAGAGATGTAAAAGAGGATACATTTCTAAAGCACTTGCTAAGTTTAATGAAAATTGGTTGAAATATCAACGAAAAATAAGTAAGAAAGCAGTAAAAATCGACATTTTTCGCTATTTACGCGGGTTTTCAGTATATGGGTGGATTCAGTTATCAAGTTAAATGACTGTTAAACAATTAACTTATTGTTGGCTACAATTGAGTGAAGTTTGTATTAGATTGCTTGAAAATTGTGGGAGATTTTAGTTTAAAATTTCGGTTGTGTCTTGAAATTGATTTTCGTTTTTTGCGGTTTTTCGCTAAACGCATTGGTGTAGAAATAAAAATCAGGTATCGTTGAGTTCGTCATGATGTAAATAAACAACATACCGAGTTTGAATGAAATCGAAGGAAAAAAGATGAATTTATCGATTTTTGATCCGCTTTATCGATTATTGATTTTTTAAAATTATCCATTTTTATGCTAAGAGCCTATCTCTTATATTTCCAGGATCAGCTGCTTCTAATGCTACAGCAGGAATTGGGGACTGTGGTTGGGAATAAGTGGTGGGATATATTAAAATCCCAAATTAGGTCGTTTGCTGCTGATTATAGTCGCCGACTCACTCTAACTAGATTAGCAGCGCAAGCGGCATGTGAAGCGAAAGATGATCGGGCTATTAAATCGCGTTATAGCGGTGAAGAAGACTTAGGATGGATCTGGTCTCCTTGCTTATCAAGAAAGATCAAGTTCTTGTAGCTAGGTTAAAAATAATGTCTGCCGAGGCATCAAACATGGATGCTGAATTGCGCGCAGAGGATGATCGAAATGCATCCAAAAGACAAGTATCAAGTATCATATTGTCGGACAAGAGGACCGTAACTAAAAACGCGGGCATTTCTGAGGTTTTTCGGGACTACTTTCAGGATCTATTTACCAGGGAGACCGGTTTGAGCTCTGCTTAGTTCGACACCTATTTGACCAACTTCCATAGCCTCAAGGCGGCTGAAGCGGCTGGGTGCGAAGGTCCAATCACAGAGTCTGAGATCTGGGAAGCGCTGAAGCTGGTTGGAACTGATTTTCAATAACTGGATGAAGCAGAGGTTTCATCAGGGGTGTGGTCAAGTTGCCACGCAAAAACAAGAACGATGGGGATGGGATAGGTAACTTTCGGCGTTTGACAATGTTAAATAGAGAGTTGGAGATTTTAGCCAAGATCTGTCTAGTCTGATTAGCTCTGAGTAGACTTGTGCTGTGAAAGGTAGGACTATACAGAATAACCTTCATTTGGTATGTTTGATCATCGAACAAGTCGACGGCGAAGCCGCGCTGATAAATTTAGATCAATCGAAGGCATTCGTTAGGGATGACCATCGATTTCTAGAGACTGTACTTTTGGCTGCCGTTTTCGGGGCGTACTTTCTCACTTGGATTCCACTTCTATATGCGTCCCCAGGTGTTGTGGTAGAGGTAGATGAAGTAGGATCAGAATCTTTAGTATTGTCTCGTTCCCTTCGTCAGGATTGTTCACTTTCGACCTTTTTTAGCAATGTAGTAATGTCATTGACTAAGGCTCAGCGCTATGTGTTTTTGTGATTACTAGGTGTTATGCTAGTCGTGATATGGACGGCTCCACAGAAGGAAGACTATGGAGACGAGAAGTTTACCTCTTCCCAACTCATTCTCTAAGCATTAGCTTAAAGTCAATCTCAGGACGTAAAGGCGATGACTACCTGCGTCAGATTTTGGCAAAAGATGGATGAGTCTTGCCCATTTGTGTCGAGTAAAAAGAGCTGACTTAGAATGGCATTTTGATTCCCGTTAGGCATCAGCATATTGGAAGTCCTGTATTAAAAATTGCCAACCTCGCCCAAAATAGGTTATCTGTCTATATTTCTGAGATGATGTAGTATATACACTCCAAACATATACCACACATAAAACCTATTGTATTAACAAACAGTATACATTGGTTAAGAACAATGGAAATTCTGCTTTCGAAAAAGGTCCCTCATGTAAACACAGAAGATAAACAGATAAGTCCTTTTTGTCTGACCTTGTCCTGGAAGCGAAAAGAGACCATATCTCCTGAGTCTGTCTATATTTCTGAGATGAGGTATTATGTACATAATTTACATTATTCGGACTATTATCCTCATCTTTGTCGTCATACTTATCACAACGTTTTGGCCGTTGTACGCTCCGGACTTCTTCAGGTGGTTGGAATGTTGAACTGAACCCTTTATTTCGCTCACAGGGGTAGACTGTTCTAGTTCCACGTGCCATGTTTGATGGATGTCCGCTATCAGTTATCTCCTGTTAATGTTATCCACTGCCTTAACCAGATATTGAACTCACACTCTTTGGGTCTTGTCACAGGGAACACCATTGAAAAATTCGTAAACTTAAGGAATCAGCACATATGCTAGGCCACAAAAATCTCCTGAGCCGACCAAGCGTTTAGGTGTGGGTTAACTTACTGCAACAGTTTACTGATATTAAATAAAAGGTGGTCATAGAGAGCCATGACCCCCCATGTCATAAAGGGTCATCGCATTATTTTCGAAGTTATTTCAACTTGTATATATTTTTAAAACTGTCTGTTGGACAATCATTTTTAGTTCGTTGATATAAAAATACATGAAAAGAATACTGAAAAATAAAATACTGGTAGATGAGAAAAAGAAACAGAAGAAATATAAAAGTTCAGCTTCTTTCAAACATTTTTGTCATTATTTTTCATATATTTACTTCCTGTGGTTAATTCGATTGCAAGGTGCTTTTTAGTCGTTACTCTCCGATAGAGATTTGGCGCCGTTTCGCCTCGACGCATTTTATTCATGTCCAAGAAGAATAGTAAATCTGAAAAAAAAGCATTTAGCTCTATATCCTGATAGCCAAGCAGTGCAGCTGTTAAGTAAGCGTATCCCGAGGCTAGTGAATGTGCAACAATCAAATACTGCTTTAGGGGGCGTTAATCGCTTCAGCGTTCATCTATCCGTGGTAGAAAATCACCATTAGTTGCTGTTTTTTTGAAGCAGTTTGGGACGATTTACAATCGCTGTTCTAAACTTTGAGGATGATATCCAACCGCTACGATTTTCGTGAACGGAACAGTAAAGGCGCAAAAGGAGATCCGACATCAAAGTTCTTCAAAATGCATTATTCTTAAAAGACGCCTACAGTATTAGGATGCAGGTAAGTTCCAATGTTAACTGCTAAAAAGTTGGTTCATTGTATCTTCCTAGATTCTATCTCATATATCTATAAGCCTACCATTCGTCTATGCTTCGAATATTGCTGCCACATGGTCCGGTGTCTCTCTTCCGTTCCTTGAAAAAATCCAAAGAAGAATCTGCAATATTATTGGTTCTGACCTGGCGGTTCGGCTTCAGTCATTTTCCGATCGCCGTAAGGTTGTCTCTCTGCGCCATTTTTTTCTATAAATGCATTCATGATAATTGTTTAGATGAGCTCTTGGATATGGTACCTAGACATTTAAAAAAAAAATTAAGCGCAATATTAGACTAGCATCAAGATATCAGTAGTTTACAGTTGATCTGGCAGGATGTAGCCGTAAGTTTTAGGCTAAGTTTCTTTTCTGGAAGTTCTTGCTTGTGGAACTCTCTTCCGTCTGCACGATTTCCAGCTAAATTGAATCTGCAAAATACAATGTCATTCGCTATCTACTGTTCTTCTAATTACTATCTTCTCTTTCCGATTATTATTAATGTTACTGTTCTTAATTCTTCCACACCCAGGAAATCGTTATCGTAGTGGCCTTTTACTGCTTTGCATGGGGTGATACCGATTAATAAATACGTCGGCGCTATTTAGTGCGCTTCTCATTAGACACGAAAAAAACAAAAAAAAAAACTCTAAATATTCTTAGGTTAACCAAGATATGAATCTAATTAGACACACCCGTTGGTAAACGAAAAGACATGCAAGTGTACCAGAATACAGCAGTTGTATAATCAATATATACTGTATAAACAATATATACAACAGCTGTATAAACAACCACTACTAGTTACTTTCTATTACACACACACACACATATATATATATATATATATATATATATATATATATATATATATATATATATATATATATATACTATAAACATTATATAAACATTATAAACTATATATAAACATTATATACAACAGCTGTATAAACAATATATACTGTATAAACAATATATATATATATATATATATATATATATATATATATATATATATATATATATATATATATATATATATATATATATATATATATATATATATATATTAGCTGATTAGCCAGCTGTTGTAAACTCACGTGTCTGCCAACTGGTGTGTCTACTTACATTTATATCTTGGTCAGCCTATGAACTTTTCAGTCGACCTTCGTATATTGTCTGATTTCTGAGAATCTCCTCATGGCCGATATGTCAGGGATATGATTTCTGGATACTATCGGTCTATGGAAACGATCCCAGAGCCTGGCACCTTATGAGATTAGCCGGAAACCGTAGCAAGCGTCGATCCAAACTGGATGGACGTATCTGTGCGGATCCATCGATGCTTTTGCAAGCACGAAGTTACACGACATCATGACCGCTGCTTTGAGAAGCTAACCTTGTTCAAAATGTCGATTATGCCAGATTTTGTGTTCAATTCTAGAAACTGTAACTAAGGCCCCGTTCACCCTAATTGCATTAAATAAAAAATAAAAAAATCAGGCATCTGTAGTAGAGTTGGAAACTCGCCGGCCATTTATTTATATTTACTCTCATAGATCACTACTACTCCGTGCTCTATTCGTTTGGGCACTGTGCCAGGCTATGCCAATTAACAATTATCTATATTAATTATAAATAAGAATAAAAATTGCAATGTATTGTCGAGGGATTTTTTTATAATTAATATAGATAATTGTTAATTTGCGAAGAATTAACTTGTCGATAGATATTTTTTCAAAGTGACAACGACAACTTTATCATTTTTCTTATTATATTAGTTAACCAACGCCGTCAAAAATGTCGGACTTTTAAGCATCTTCGAAATTGCATTGTACTTCTAAAACTTTAAAAACATTATGTTGCCGTGAATTTTCTTTTATATGTTCAATACTTCCTAAAATGAAATGAAGATAATCGATGCACCTATCTGGTCATCATGCTATGAATAAAAATATAAGCCAAACTAATTCTAAAGCCATTCATTTATTTAAATATTATTTATCTTCAAAAGCAATAACAATTTAAGTGTTTTTTATTAACACAAAATATCTTCTTAAATGTAGTGTGGTAACACCTTGATATTTATCATCAACAATTCAAAATAAAAATCCTTTAAAATTAAAATAGCATACAATTTTATTTCTACATCATCAGGAAAGTCAACATCATAGTGTATTGCATATTTATAAAATTTAACACAAGATCGGATGAATGATTGACGGTTTTGTAATAATCTGTTAAATAAGCGTAAGTCCTATCTCTTCTCTTCACTCAATTTGAGGTTTTATCTGATAAAGAACTATGCTTTGTTTGTAAATTCTCTTCCAGGTCTACATTTAACCCATCAAAACTATCTTTGCCTAAATTTTCACTTATAACGGAGTGATTGACTATATTTCTGAGATGAAGTTTTATATATAATGAAATTTTTAATTAAAAAAATGGATTTCTATAGTCGCTATAACTGGGAAAACTGGTAACACAGTTTTATTCCTATTCTCTCATGACTGGATTTGTGCTGAATAAATTACGCAGAATAAATAATTTAAAAAATATAGCTTCTGTATTTCGAACCTTTATTTCCACTTTCATAGCAAAACTAAATTTCAAAAGTAATAAACATTTGGAAAGGATATAAAGTAAATTTATTTTTCAAAATATGCCCCAAGATATTTCTAGATTTATTTTATTTTTTTTCAAAGCACAGCTTTCTTAACAAGTTATATTTTTGGTGGATAGAGTTGCTGTTGAAATTATTTGCTAGACACCATGTCTGCTTGAATATTTTTCGATATTACGAATTCCAACGGCAAAGATAACATTTCTTACTAAATTTATATATATATATATATATATATGAAAATTTCTCCGATTTAACCAGTAGAGAAGACAATATTCATGAATAAAAATCACAATAGCAAAACTAGTAATGGCTGACGCGTTTCGTCCAATGTGGACTTAATCAAAGCAAAATACGAAATGAATTTAATTGAACAAGGTAACTAATAAAAAAAACAAAAAAAAAAAACAGAATGTACCTAGCAACTGGAATGTAGAGAAACGCAATAGAATATTACCCAAATATTAATCTACGCCCAGGTTTTTTCCCCATTTCACCTTTATTAACAAAATTACTGCTCTATAGGTTGAACAGGTCAGGAGAGAAGACGCATACTTGCTTTACGCCCCCTTTTTTGGCAGTTAGCGACACATATCGGCAGTTTTAGTTTAAGTTTCTCTCGTAGATTGTTACCACCCTAGTATTTTGAACAGAACCCTGTATTTAATAAACTGGGATAAATAACTCTTATTCAGTTGTCTATTTGAGAAGATCCCTTGTAGTTCCTTGTGATATCTACACTCTCTCTCTCTATGTCTCACTCACTCTGTGTGTGTGTGTGTGTGTGTGTCGTCTACTGAACCAGGGATTACGTATTTTTTTCTCCCTATCTGACCCAGGGATTTAACCAACACACTCCTAGATAAGACGATTCATATGATCACACATCTCTTGGTCGATAAAAAGCGTTGATAGAACCGAGTTTACCTGGCGGTCGTGAGTTGAATCCATTTATTATTTTTATCACATATCAAGTACTTAGAAATGTGGATCAAGTAACAATAAATCTTTTATCATTCAAAACAACATTTACAACAATTTTGAAATCGATTTCATTTTTTTTTCTCTCATTCTTTTGAGTCAGTCCAGAATTTTCGTCAACTAATTTAGTTGCTTTACTTTTTATCACATTATTACCAACATTGTGTTTAGCTTGAAGCTCTAATTTTCAACTAATTAGTTAAAATTGACTAACGACAATCGATTTCGCCTTATTTTCAATCAAAATCAATGATAATCAATTTAATAAAACACCTGCTTTTTATGACAAAATCACCAAACAGTAAAAAAAAAAAAATGTTGATATCTATTTCATGCCGGGGATAATTAGGGGTTTTCGAGACTTAGTTGTACGTTTTTTAATTTTCATTTTTTACTATTTTTTTACTGTTTTCTATTCATAATGCTTTCTTTGTTTTCTGGCCACTATCAATCCTCTTTGGTCTGATTATTTCTATGTAGTTATAGAATAAAATTGTTAAGTGATCATCAAACTTAACACGTCATTAATGCATGAATTAATCGCTAACCACTGATAATTCGTTTCTTAATGATTTCCAGTTGATTTCATAAGCTTTGCATTTATATTTTACATATAATTGCCCACTAGTCTGCAAATGGGTCTATTTTTTTTTCATTACTATCTGTTGTTAAATCATTTTCTTTTTCCGAAAACCCCACTCAAATAAAGTTCAAATAAACAACGAAATATTTTACTTTCTTGGCTATTTATTATCATTATTATTGTTTTTATTTCCTTTGATTTCTGGCGTTTACACATTTCTTTCCGGGTCCCGCCCGGGGATCTAAGGTTAGAAATGGCATCATAACACTTTCCACTGATAAAAAAACAAAAACAAAAACAAAAAAAAAACGTAGATAAAGCCCTTCATAAAGTCTGTGCTGTACTTGTCAGAACAATTTTTTGTATTTCTTTGAGGCATGGACTTCTAGGAATCCCTTCAATTAGTCTACTGGGATCTTTTCCAACCAGTCCTAGGGCTCCAACTACAACAGGGATTGTTGATGTTCTCATGTGCCACATTTTTGAGATTTCTATGTCAAGGTCCTTTTAGTTTGACACCTTTTTGAATATCTGCAGAGACTTCCATGTCAATAAGGAGGCACTTTTTTGTTTGTGGTCTTTAATAACAATGTCTGGGCGATTGACTTTGATTGTTCTGTCAGTGTGTATTGTGTAGTCCCATAGAATTGTAACAGGTCCTATCTTCGTAACCGGGTCTGGGTGGTTTTCATACCAGTTTCTTTTAGTTTCCTTCCCGTAACCCAGTGCTCCTCAGCCACGGATGTGTTTTCTGTAGGTTCACATCTGTTTCTTTCGTTCTTTTTAGGTATTTGCCATGCAACGCCCTGTCTCCGCAGTTTTTTGTAATTTCATTTAGGCAAGTTATTTTGTTTTCTATTTTAATTGGCGTAAACAATTTGCAGGTGGACATCCACCCTGATTTGTTTCCATGGTTTAGGCTACCCTGCTTCTGATGCTGGCTTAATTACACGGGAATCTTTTCTTGCGATACATTGGTGCCAAGAGACTTAATGAAAAGTCTATTTATTGCCAAAGCCTACGTAGGTACTGCCTCACGCTCCTCAAGTTATGACTAACGATGTACATATCTTATGGTGGCCACTGTCAACAACACAAAGTCCCGTGTCACTAATCCAAAATAGTTGCAGACTAGTTCAGGTGGTACATTAATGATTTTCCGTCTTAAACTGGCCTCTATAATCATCGGATATCAAGAGCAACCTTAGGATGTGGTGGAAAGGGAGATTTGATTCCTAGATGTACAACCAACCCAAATATGGAAGAATTGCAAAATGGCATAATAACAGTGTAGAATCTAATTTCGAAAGAGTGATTCCAGAATATCGTCGAATACTTATCAAGAAGATCTGAAGAGGTTCGAAACGCAAAACTGTTTACAAAATGGTGTTATAAGAGTACACAAAATAAAGTGACTGGTGAATGTTTTTTGTTATGTGTTTTCTGGTGTTTATTTTTTAAAAATATATTTCTTCACTGTGAACCATTTATTTGGCTTTCATATTGTTGGTGGTCAATACGCATTTCATTGTACTCCTAAAAGAGCAATCCGTTGATCGATTAATTTGTTATTTATGACTTGTCAACACATTGTGGGTCATTTAAAACTGAAACATATTTTGGTTTCCAAGAATGATTCTTTTTTGTGAATGAATATTACATTAACATTTTCTGGAAATAACAATGATTTTGGCACATACAAGTTGCACTGTTTAATTCATAGATGGGACGTCCTCACAACAAAGTATGTTATTAGATATGAACAATTTTGCTGTTACAGCCGGTATATACACACACACACACACACACACACACACACACACACACACATATATATATATATATATATATATATATATATATATATATATATATATTTAAATGTTTTTGTGGTACAGAATTTAATAATAGCTAGGAAAAGGAAAAATTTATAAGGCATTTTTTATAAAAAAAAAAAAGCTGAAAAATAAAACAACCGGTTTCGTCCAAGGACTTATCAAGTTTATTTTTCAGGGAATAGAAATATTTTTCTCTTCCATTCCATTACATTCGTTAATTTAATTTACACGCTTTTATAAATTTTCTATTCCCAGAAAAATAAACTTCATAAATCCTGGGACGAAGCCGGTTGTGCTTTTTCGTTTATAAAAAAATGCCTTATAAATTTTGCCTTTTCCTAACTATATATATATATATATATGTGTGTGTATATATATATGTGTGTGCGTATATATACAGAGGGGAATAGAGAGACTATACAAATAAATCCTTGTGCATTTTGATGCTACTTTTCCACATATTCCCTTCTAAGATTGATGAAGTTTTCGACCGGCGAACGAAAGTATAAAGACATCAAGAAAGTGGAGCCGCCCTTCTATTAGGTTGGTGCAAAAATAATGACGTAATAATGTCGTTTTTTGACGTTAAAAATACGTCAAAAAACGACATTATTACGTCATTATTTTTGCACCAACCTAATACCTCCGCGTCAAAAATAAAAGCGCCATTTCTGTGGAACTTCTTCCCGGATAAATGTCATTTGAGTGACCCAAATGAATGATAATAGGAAGAAATCCAGTGCCGAAAAACATTCCAAACATTTTACTAGATACATTATTTTCGTTCAGCGAAAGAATTGATAGTGACTGTGCCCTAGGGTCGAAAGGTTGCGATGCTTGGGAATATTATATTTGTCTAATCCTGAGAAATACTTTACAAACGGAGGGGGAAAGCTGTTCAGCAATAAAAAACAGGAACGTTTAACAATTGTGTCATTCTGTTGCACGATTATGTCACACCCACCCTCGCCCAACAATTCTAACCTCTTCAAATCTAAGTCTAACTCTTATCTTCCTCACATATCCTCATTGTGATTCTTACTTTTATCGCGCATGAAACACTCTCCTTCTGTAAATCTCTATCTTAGGTGTTTCTTAAGCTTGATATAGGGTGAACATTATAAAGATTGGCACCATTCATTGTGTGATAAGTTCGAGTCTCACTTTTTATTTTATTACTATTACTTTATACCAGATTAAGCTAAGCGTTATTTATACATAGATACATGCATATATAGCTGGTCACTCGTATTCGATAATACCTGTCTACAAAGGCGGCTAGCCAATCTCTACTTGTGTTTATTCAACATAGCCCACCTGAGGTTTATGCTGAGCAGACCTTAGTTACAGTTTCTGGGAAAGAGCGTGTTTTCTAGCGCGATAAACAATTTGGACAAGCCCTCGTCCACGATGACTTGTGACTTAGAGCTAGGATAAGCTATCGAAGGCTTCCAAGGATTATGTCTACACAATTTCACTCACAAGGCTTTGGTCAACCCGTTGTATGGTTTTCAGGCACTTTCCAAAGGTGATGCACACCGGGATCGATCCCTCCAGTCCGATAGCAAATCGATATCTTAATATATATATATATATATATATATATATTGCAATAAATTGTCGACTAAATTATGCAAAAATGAAAATAACACTGACATCTCGTTTTAACAGATATATTTTCAAAAATTACAAAAAAATATCTTGAAATACTAAAGAGTAATTTTTTCAATAAAATTGTCATTGGTTTCAAACATGGCCTCCAGGCAACTTCGGCGTCTCCTGCAACTCTTCTGCAGGGTCTCCTTGTTTAACTTGGTGAATGCTGCCATAACCCTTGCCTTCAGTCCATCTCTGGTGTTACAAGGAGTTATCTACACATAATAATGAAGCGGAATGCAGTCGAGATGAGTTAGGTGACCAGATGTAAGGGGTGATGTGATCGCAGAAATTGTCTGACAGCCATGACTGGGTTCTCCTTTTGCAGGGCGCAGCTACCGAACATTCAGCAGTCATCTTCTTGGCCCAGTGTAGCACTACCATCTCAAGGCAATTGATGTAGACCTCCATATTAAGTCTGAGGCACTCACCATCATGTTAGGGAGCTCGTTTCTTATCAGAACGATCAGAGTGAGTTTTTGAGTTGCCGTACCTTCGTCATCAGCATTAGACTCATCCAACTCTTTTCGAATATTCTGCTCTATACTCAGATTGACACATAAACACTCTGAAATGCTCGTATTGGATCTTTCGGCACAAATGCCACGGAGTACAGCATGCCGTTTCCGGAGTTACCGTTTCCGGAGTTGCCGTTTCCGGTTTCCGGAGTGGATTGCGTCATGGTGCTCTTTTTTTCACAGACAGTGCACAACTGACGCTCCTATATCGTGAAGTCGACAAAACCAAACCCCCAAAAACGCGCATGCGCAAAATTAAAAAATAAATTGGCAACTATTTACCCATAGCACCATATATATATATATATATATATATATATATATATATATATATATATATATATTGTAACCTCTCCAATATTAATATAGGTAAATACTTCATAAAACTGATAGAAAAACACTTTAGCAAAAATGCATCTCTAAAAAAGATATTCAACAAGATGAATCTAAAGATTAGCTATTCTTGCATGGATAATATGGAAAGAATTATTAGCTCACACAATAGTAAAATCTTGAGAGACCTTCCTGATAATCTAAGACAAAATCAGGATACAACACGAATGGAAAAAGCAACATGCAACTGCAGGACAGGATCAGAGTGCCCAGTTGAAGGAATATGCATGGCAGAGAACACAATATATGAAGCAACAATTTTCCCCAAAGAAAAGGTTGAGGAGAAAAAGATATACTTAGGAATATCGGCGGGAAATTGGAAAAACCGGCTATACAACCATCGCCAGTCCTTCAAAAATAAGTGTAAGAAGAACCAAACGGCACTATCAAAACATTACTGGGATTTGTTGGAGAGTGGCCTAACCCCACAAATAAAGTGGAAAATAATATCAAGAGCCAGAACTCAAAAAATCTTCAGAGATAGATGCAACTTATGCATAAAGGAGAAAATCTTCATAATCAAACATAAAGATCCAGACATATTACTAAATAGACACAATGAACTAATTTTTAAATGTCGGCACAAAAACAACCTAAACCTAAGCAAATACATTGAGAAATAATTATATAGGAAGAACAATATTGAATGATTTTTGTTCCCATTGTTTTTAGAAATATTACTATGCACGCATGAGCGCCAACACATGACTATATGTATACAACTATGGTGATGTACTTGAACACTGATGCACCTGTTGATATGTACATGTAGATGTTTTATATGGAAAAAGAGGCACACCAGGTTTTTTTATGTGAGTGTGGAGGTGTACATTTAGATGGGTACCTATATGTTTTACCATAGATATGAGAGAGAGGATGATATATGTGTAAAAATATGGATAATTATACGATTTGGGGATCCAAAATTTTATTAAATACTGATATAGTCTTCGAATGCAGGCATAAGTGGGTGTATGGGTGTATGAGGATAGAGACATGTACGTTTGTATATATGTGTACGTGCAGATTAACGCATATGTGTATGTAGATATGCTGCATATTATGTATGTATATGCATGTATGTGTGTGTAGGTATATGTATGTATGTGTGTATACATAGGTATATGTGTGTGTGTATGTGTATATGTGTATACACATATATATGTATGTAAATGTATATGTGCGTATGTACATGGGTGTATATGAATATGCAGGTGAATTTATGTGTATATATGTATATACGTAGGTATAAGTGCATGTGGAGATATGTATGTAGATGCGTGGGTATGTGTTTCTCTGCAGGTGGATATGTGTAAATACGGGAATATACATATAGTCTTTGGTGTGGATGTGTGTGCAGGTGTATATAAGAACTCATAGGTATATAGTGAGATATAGGTATGTGGATATAGATAGGGGTTTAGGACATGTGTAGAAGTGTATATGAGTATGGATATATAAAAAATTATAAAAGAAGGACCTAATTTTCTCCTAGTGACATTTTATACAAATCTCTCCTCTAATATTCTCCAATTGGAAGTGAGTTTTGGATAGAACGGAGGTAAAGTTTAAATTGGTAATTTAATTCAAATTGAATGATAAAATTATTTAAATTGGAATAACAGTTGATAATTGGGTACCTAAAAACAACCACGAGTTTATTTAATGAACAAAAATCAAACGAAGAGATGTCAACTTAACAATCAATAAGACAAAAGTTTTTTAAAAAAAGATTACTAAATATAAAATGGATTACTCTTTCAATGTACTGTCTATAAGTTTCTCTAATCGACTGTTTCATAGAAAATACCGAAAACTCCAACGAACTTCAAATTAAATTCTTCGTAGATTGTTTAGACATTTAGATTTACATCAAACCATAACCTCCCAAATATGCCGGTTAAAGTAACGCGAATTAACAGCGTCTAAGAATTTGAATGAAACCTGTCCTCGTGGAATGTAATTTATTAGGGTTGCTGTAGCTTCTTCCTTTAATGTCGTTCTCACCCCTTACCCATCGATATTTAGAGACAAGACGCGTTGGGCTTAAACAACGTCTAGCCGACAGACAGGGGGGTTAAGAATAAGGAATTGAAACGGTACACCTAACCCACTCATATCTTATCTTCTCTCCAACCTTACTTCCCCACTTCGTTAATTTTACATATGCTTGATGAGGTTTCATTTTTCATTTCAACCTTTGGAAGTAAAGTCTGATGATCCAGAGCCCTGTTAAAGGGGTTGTGGTGAAATAACTTATTACATGGAACCTTAAAGTGGTCTATTTTTTATTCAAACATATCTGCTCTGAATCTTACATTGAGCTCTCTCGATATCATCCTCCTTGGATCTACCCATGCGGATTACCTAGTTTTGCATAAACTATATATATATATATATATATATATATATATATATATATATATATAAATATAAAAGTGAACATAGAAGTCAACACTTAGAGGCGACAGTCTGTTTCATGCTATATGCAATCGTCAAGCCATATATATATATATATATAAATATATATATATGTACAAACATACACGCGCGTGCACGCACACACACGCGCGAGCACACAAAGACACACTGATATATATATATATATATATATATATATATATATATATATATATATATATATATCAGTGTGTCCTTCCACCACCCGGAGATGATTCGATATGCCACATACGTGACAAAAAATGCAGATCGATGGCTGAGTTTATGAGCCACTGTCTTTCACACAAACCATGAATGCAGTGTTGTGAATAAGTGAAGGCTGGACATGTCAGTGATAGCCACACTGCCTTTGTGAATCGACAGGCACCACACACACGCACGCACACACACGCACACAGATATATATATGTATATATCTACTGGAGTCTATTCATATCAGTTTTCTCAAAACCTTCTCTGTGTAAAGAGCTTGATTGTTTGCTCGGTCTTGCTATGATAAGTTTCTAGTAAACCTCACCATTTTTGTCCACTCATCAATTAATTTATTCACAATTTTAAATTTGTTATATTTTACTTTGCACTCTTCCGATTAAGAAACCGGGAGAACGGGGGTGAAACCGTTTTTTTTTTTACTCTTTTCTTTTTCATTATGCCTAGTAAGATTAAATTGTTTTTTTAAAGCAATACTCAATTTCTGTACTGCTAAAATGTATTTAAATATATATATTTGTATATTTAGGCAGCAATCCTTCCTTTATGCATGTTTCATTAAAAACGACAGACAAGGCACTACGGTTACGCATTTTATTTCATTTTCTTGTGTTCTAAAAAGAGCTTTCTTTTCTGGACAAAGGGTGTGTAAGAACTGTCCAAATATTTTATATTTCCGAGCGCTTTCGGCTATACCTTTAGCCATTATCAAGGATGATTCGATTTTTCAGCTTAATTGAGTGTGTGCGTTCTGTGTATGTCTTAGTGTGTGGTAGGAACATACTAGTAGAAAACACAAATTTATTAACTGCATCCACCTGCAAAAAAAGATTAAAAATAATGGAAGCTTTAATAATAAAAAAGAAAAAGCCAACTCTTAACAATATTAACTACGAACAAAGCCACAGTGTGCTAACCGTATTCGGAAATTAAAAACATCCCTACCGCACGGAAATATAAAACATTTGGACAGTTCTTACACATCCTTTGTCCAGAAAAGAACACAATAAAAATTAAATAAAAAGCTTAACCATAGTACCTTGTCTGTCGTTTTTAATGAAACATGCATATATATATATATATATATATATATATATATATATATATATATATACGGAGAGGGAGGTGAGATAGTTTTGTTGAATATTGCTTTCCTGCATGAAACAGACTGTTGCTATTCGGTGCCCTCTTTTATATCTACATACACTTTATCACTAACATTTATCACTTTAAGCCCATAGATATGTCATAACTTAATACTATATATTTTTATCACACGTGTACGCACACACACACACGCGCACACACACACATATATATATATATGATGAAATATAGTCTTATATTTATATGTGTATGCGTGCGTGCTAGTCTGTTAGAGCGAGAAAGGGAGAAGGAGAGGTAGGGTTAAACTGAGAAAATACTTATCGAAGTTTAATTTTCTCTCGCTTTGAAATAACTACCATTTATCGCCTCGAGTAAAAGTGTTTTTCTTTTTCATGTCACATTCAAAGTACACGAGGGAAGAGAAATCCTTACGGCATCTTTTGTATCCGTTAAGCTTTCCGGCAACATATTTACTAACATACATATATATATATATATATATATATATATATATATATATATGTATATATATATATATATAACTTTTCGGTTTCTCTTTACCCCTGGGTAAAGTTGAATTACACTCTCTAAATTCTTTTTTCGGCTTATTTCTATGTTTTTTTTAAGTACTTAATATATTTAATGACTGATATTATTGATAATAATATCGGTTAAACTAAAACCAGCAACATTGTTGCGACCCCAAAATTACCGGTTAATATTGTTGCGACCCCAAAATTAGGGGTTACTTCAATGTATTTACGCAGGTTTGATGGTTGTTGATATTTTAATCGGAACTAGTATCCCTACTAACAGCTTGCGAGATTAATTTGGTAGCTATTGTTCCAAAACTATTTTCGATACAAAATAATGATAACTTGGCCCAAATTCAAAGGATCAATTAATACCTGAACTAACTTGAGAGTTAAAGAACTTAATGAAGATAGATAAATAAGAGCTGACTAAAAGAAATAGATATGAACGGAAAGCGATATAGTTCGGTAGATAGATAGATAGATAGATAGATAGATACGCAATAACTGAGAGTGATACATAGATCGAAAGAGAGATAGATACGTAATCACTGAGATAGATACATACTTCCTGCGCGAAAACTGCTTCAAAAGCCGAGATGATGCTGAATCGGCCTTCAATGACTTCATCGCTTCCAGAACTCCGGATTTCTATGCTAATGGGATAAATAAACTTGTTTCTCGTTGGCAAAAATGTGTCGATTTTAATGGTTCTTATTTCGATTAATAAAGTTTATTATGAAAGGAGTTGTGATCTTTTGAAGTTGAACGTCTAAAAACGACATTATTTTTGCACCAACCTAATAGATACGCAAAGACTGAGATAGATAGATAGATGTACACTGAGTTAGAAATACATAGAAATAATCCCAGATAAACATGCACGAGGAAGTGCAGTAAATCTTTTCACGCCGAACATGAAGTCCTTCCTAAATATAATGTTTTGTCATTTAGGAAGTGGAATCGACCGAGACATTTTTTGCATCTTTTTTTTATATAATATTGCTTACAATTCGATATATTTACGAGAGATCGTGTTCTTTGTTGGGCTTAGTGCCCTTATAGAAATATAAAATGTTGACATAGATATAAAAAACCATATAGTCTCTTGATCATTTCAAGCGTGAAACTGTCAGTCATCAGGCAGTGTTGATTTATTTTGCCCCCAACTCTCTCTATAGATATATTTCGCCTGATGCAAAATAAATAAAATATGCATTTCAACTTGCTCAATATTTAACCTACAAGAATTATAGCTGGATTACAGCACATGATCTCATATATGTCGATCAATAAGTCCTTAGGTTGCAAAATAACAAATTGATCAAAAGTGCACACATCCCATTTTAATAGAAAATCAAACCAAAAAACAAAAAGTGACTAGTCCGAAAATATTTGCAGAAAACACAGCGGAAAGCCACGTTACGTCTATGAGAAAGTGACTGGTGTCGAGATGCCAAGTCAGGATCGATTACATTACAGATCCTTTTTTTTTTATAGATGCCAGATGATTAGACCTTGGCTTGGTATATAATGGATTAGTATTTGTTTTCTTGTATGGTTGGTATATACCGTTTACTAAGTCTAATGTTACATCTAGGAAGTTAAGCTTTTTTAATTTTGTATTTATAGTAACTATTAGGTTTACGGTTTTAAACTCTCTGTGTATTAATTTTCTTATTTTATCAGTTTTGAAGTTGGTGGAATTCCTCACAACTATATGGCCATCATCCCTATATAATCCTATATCATCTATACTGATGGTCTGGTGGGCAGTAAGTATTTATAAAATAAATAATCCAACAAAATCGGAAGACTTCGCAAAATCCAAAGATCCCATAGTAATGTCAAAATTGTGTCTTGAGTTATTTTTCATCCACTGTTCCTTTTTATGGATAAGAACTGATTTTTTTCGCATTCATAATGATATTCAATTCTTTCTTCGTTAAGTTCGAATACACAGTGGCAACTTCAAGAGCAGATGCAAAAAGTTCCCTTAAAATGGAAGAGTAATAATCATTGATTAACGAAAAATTGGTTTTATTATTTATGTTACAAAATCAATTTGTGACATCGGTGGTTTTGATCCATTGCTTTAATCCAAGGTACTCCTTAATTTGTTTATTTACCCTTTCGAGTATGATGCGTACCGTAACCGAACATTCCCCTGTAAATATTATTAGTATTTAAAAGAAATCAATAAAACCCCCACAGTTAACTGGAAAATATTAAAAAAAACGAGCATTTGTAAATCCTTAAATGACTCATGTTCCCTGTATCTACATAAAAAGCTGCATATTATTAGGTTTCCTAAAAATAATGATCTCCGAAATCAGTGCACTTCAGGGCGGATACATATACATTTATCACGTGGATCGTGTATTGATTAGAAACTGAACATCGTTGCAAGGGTTAAGATGATAAGAATGTGTTTTCAACGAGAAAGAACGAGAGAGACGATCTTGTTTACAAGATGAAGCTGATTTGTCGTTGACAGTTTGATTTGGTCGCCATATTATTTTGACACTTCTACACTGACAGATTGACAGTTTATTGCACCTTTCACGTCTAAAACAAAACAAAAACGTTCTCTTAAAAATAAACCTTTGCTTGTCTTGAGCGTCGTTTGTGTTTTTTTTCCCATTTGAGTACAAAACGACGTTTCGTTTTCCATTCTTTTCCTTTTAGTTCGTTAAATTATCCGGATCGAAGCATTCGTTTGAGATAATTGTCTTGTTTACTGTTTGTGTCGATCACATTTTTTGGTTCCGTACCGAGTGAGACTTGCCCAGTTAACAACCAGAACTTCCAAATCGAAATGCGCGATATGAGAAAAGGCGGCGTAGAGAGTCATGTTGAAGGCAAAATCCCCAGCAGCCAGAAAGATAAGCTGTAGGCAAAGGTGGTCAAGCGTATCGGTAAGGCAAAGACGACAGTAATCGCAGCCTATAAGAATATTTTGTTTTCCGGCTCACAGTTCACGTTTAGGATTCGCCCACCGAACAACAGCCTAGTGAATTAAAGTGTTGATTCGTGAATTTGGGTGCATTGTGAGTTCAGTTCTTGAATAGATTAGTAGAGACACAGATTGGCAACAGGACGATCAATGATTGAAAAAATATCAAGAGACACAGAGAGTGAAACAATAAGAATTTATCTCAGTTAAATAAAGGGTTTAATTCAGAAATTCCTTAAAGGTTAGTTCGATCGAAAGACTCCTGGAGAAGACCAGAAAAGTTGTGGTAACAAGATAGGTGAGGAAATTAGTCCGAATGAAAACAATATAAATAGTATTAAGGTAATCTTTATTTTATGTTAAGGTTTCGACATATATAGTAAAAATGCGTATATTTGTAGAGGTATATTTACAAATACATAAAGTTTAGCTATTAAGTCTATCCTTTTTTAATAGACAATAACCATAGACCATAGACTGTGAAAATAAACAACACATAGAGATACTTGGGATTGTCCACCATGTGTGCAAAGATTGCCAGTGCCAATCATTCTATGTTATTCTCCCCTCCTAACATAGGGCCATGTCATGTTTCCTCCGATATGAATACATAAAAAATAGGCCTATCTATGTACAAAACTATATAATCCATGCCACATATAGTTTCATCATTTGAAAGACATTCATTTCACACACACACACACACACACACATATATATATATATATATATATATATAAACTAAAGACACATAAATAATCTAATCAAGTGTCTCCTTACTTTCTGAAAACACTCAATTAGTACCTCTAGGCAGACAATGATCTTAGTAACAGTTCGCCATCTTCTCCTTCCTTCTTTGTCTGTCTCCATCACCTTAAGCCTTACATCTAAGAGTTTGCGCGCTCTAGAGTATGCCACATAGAATTTGCCCGTAACTAAACACTGGCTGAGATAAGAACAAACCCCATCTTCTCAAATATCTGTCTCTGTGACTTGTTAATAGTCATGGTATATTACAAATGGACAGGAAACTGTGATCTCTCTAAGATGAATGACAATTTCGAGTCACTTGGAGCCAGCTTTATTCTGATGTCAATTAGTGAGTAACTAATCAAGGAAGCCTCAATTCAATGTTGATGCATGCCCACCACTTCCAGTCTTGTACCATTGCAGAGTTCATTGTAGATAGAAATGTTACGAAGAATCATTAATTTTGAGCCGAGTTTTTAAACTCAATTTTTGAGGCATTCCTGATGATGTCAAAGAGTTCAGAAATTCAAGTGGATAGCGCTCAGCCTGAGCAGGATAATCTGTTCAAACTTTATCTGTACTATAATGGGTGCAGCAGTCACCTGGAATTTACCTCAAAGCCTTTTCATTGATCAATAGACAGTCGAAGTTCTTTGGAGAAAGAATTACTCTGCTCCTTCTCTCTTCCTCACATGTATTGTTGAAAATATCATTCACCAGAGAGAAGTGAAATTTGAGGCACTTCTATGTCATCAACAGCAAGTTTAAGATTTTGTGAAGCTGCTGATATTTAATTGCCAAGATGCAAGAGGCATGCTGCAAATTCCCTTTGATCTGCTGTTGTCCTGATGTTTTGTCTTAATATATATTAGATGAAAATCAGCCATAGAGGAGAATTTTTAATACAGATTTCAAGGATTGCTTCACGACTTATTCTTGGCAATACGGGCCAGACTTGCCTAAATTCTCCCCCAAGAGCACAACTCTACCGCCAAAAACAGCAGCAATGCCAGTGATATATCACAAGGCTTTATCAATAGCATGGGAAGCAAATGAAGGAAACATAGAAGCCTCATCCAAGATGATCAAATCTAGGTTTTGTAAAGTGGCTAGCACGTTACAAACACTGGCCTCCGTGAGTGGGACTGACAATCTGAACACCCAACAGTAGTGTAAAGGCAATGCCTGTCCAAGCCGTGCTGCACACGTTGCAGTTGTTCCTTCGCAAATAAATAATTATGGTATTAAACATATGGTTTACCACAGCCTTCTGATGCATCTACATAGAAACAGGAGTAGGTCGGTACCTCGGTTCTTCTCTTCTTATCTACAGATTCAAACACTCATTCTATGTTCATCAGTAAGTGTTGCGATGTCTGGGTGATCGAGGTCTTCATAATGATCAAACTACGGTACTCTAATAGGTTCAGGCATCCCAATTACTAAACAATTCTCAATTAGAATTGCATCATTTGAGTGCAGTTCCATATTTTCTGCAGGATCTGCATTAAAACCTTGGTGCAAGAAATCTTCAATCATGCATTCCTTGTGAGTGGTCCACACGTGAATATAATACTAGAAGTGTGAACACACGGCGTTGAAAACATTTGACAATAACTAAAATGAGAAAATTAATTTCAAATGCGAATGATATAAAGTTTAAAAATAATTAAATTAAACATTAGATTTAAAATTGAATTCAATTTTATCTTTAAAACGTTTTTGTTTCAAAGCAACTCTAACAAAGATATAATAAAAAAAGAAAACGTAAAATAAAAAGTAAAAACAAAAACACGTTTTTATGAAATAAGAGTTAAATATAAAATAATTTGAAAGGAAATTGCATAAAATAAGTAAAAGTTATTTTTCTAGAATTATGTTCTCACTAGTTAAATGAAGCTAAAAATAGTAAGTGGTTTGTAACATCTGTAAAAATATATATATATATATATATATATATATATATATATATATATATATATATATATATATATATATATATGTTTACAACAATTTTCTGAAAAACAAAGAACGCGAAAATAATTTAATTCATTTCCGAATAAGTCCTGAAAGTTGTATTAAAATCCGACCATTATTTGATTTTTTCAAGAATTTCCAAATCAATGTTGTTTTTTTACCTAAAAAATGAACGCAAAAACACTAACGTAAATGTGACCCAGGTCGCCGATTTGAAAAAAAAGAAAAGATTTTACCAAAATTTCAAACGTGCTAGAAAGGATTAAAATTTGATAAAATCATCATAAAATATTTTGGTCTATTTTCTTAATAATGACAAACATTTTGATGATAAAAATTTGTTTAATGTTTGGGGCTTTTTCATTTGCTATGCTGTTTTTCGGCAAAAAAAAAGTGGAGGTACACAAATAAAAGAAATACAAGATAATATATATATGCAAAACACGAAGAAAAAATTGTTAAAAATGAACTGTTGTACGCATCCTCCATTGCCGCTCTTCTAACTGCTTTGGAGTGGGTGAGGGTGAGGTTGTTTCTTTGAAAATCGCGGGCATTTCTTGACGGCAAGAGTAAGATGGAATGGTTGAGGGTGTTTCTTTGAAAATCGACGTCAGTGTGACGCCGAATAAAGATCAGTACTGAAGAGTGTAACGGACGGACAGAACAAGAAGGAACAAAAAGGAACAAGCATAATAATAATAATAATAATAATAATAATAATAAGAAGAAGAAGAAGAAGAAGAAGAAGAAGAAAGTTAAAATTTAGATAAGAGTTTTTAGATAAGTTTTTATCGAGATTCTGGGAGAGGAAAATTGGTGAGGAGAACAAATCATGAGTAAATGTCCGAAAACATCTGATGTATTCTACTTTGTTCACGCTCAATATTTGCCGACCGAGGAGGCTGGACACTGAGTCAAATAAAGCCTGTATATTTTCTTCCTCATATCACGAGTTGTTGTTTTGTAGGACAGACGGACTTCGATAAGAATGTGATAAACAAATTTTGTTATCAACAATAATAACTATGAAGTGGACGGTTAGTTTCTGCTTGAAAATAGAGAGACATGTAGTTGCGGAGAATTTTGCAAAACTAATTTTCATTGTGTATTTATTAATATTATTGCATAAAAAGAATAGTGTCAGGGTGAAATTGAGAAAAATAAGTTTGCGCGAATAGAGAGAATTCAAGAGCGAAAAGAATGGTAAAGTGTAGGATCCTCCAGTTTTTCGCTGGAAAACAGATAGCGTAATGAAAAAGGCCACAAACTTAACGAAAATATTTTTTTTATCGTCAAAATGTTTATATTATTATTAAGATGAAAGACCAAAGTATTTTTTAATTATTTTTAAACATTTTTAATCCTTTCTAACACGTTCGAAATTTTGGTTAAAGTCTTCTTTTGTTTACGTCATCACGGTTACATGAAAATAACATTGTTTTTTTCTTCGCTTTTTCCGTTAAAACATTGATTTGGAAATTCTTGCAAAAATCAATTAATTGTCCGATTTTAATTACATTTTCAGGACTTATTCACAAATGAATAAAATTATTTTTGAAATGTGTTTTTAGAAAATTTTGGTAAAAAATATTATTTTTAGATATGTTACCCCCTCTACTTACTTAATTTCATGAAATTTCGCACAAAACCTTTCTATTTTCTGAAATATTTTTTGTTAAAAGAAGGAGTCTATAGAGATTGCAAATCACCTACTTTTTTTTTCAAACTTGCACTATTCTAACTGAAAATCTGCTCTGAAATGAAAAATAATGAATGCAATAAAACTATGACATTACTTAATTAGAAAAGCTTTTAATTACTTTTGTAAATAAGTTATGTTAAAGACATTATTGTCTGAAGAAATAAATTTTTTCTAATGAATAATGAAGTTTTACAAGAATTTTTTTCGTTTTTTTTTTAAATTTTAATTATAATAATTTATAATGGTTTAAAATCGGGTAAAATTTTGTATTGGGCTATTTACTGGATTTGATATAGTAATTAAGTGGAAACAAAATTTACAAATCCAAAATTGAAAAGATTAATCAACTTAGTTGTGCTATTCTATTTTTAAGATAATTTTTTATTTTGTATTTTTTACATAATACGTTCATTAGTTTCATGTACGGTAGACTGAAATTGCCATTATTATGATCTTAAAGTTTTGTTCCTTTATTATGTCGCTTCAGTTACGTTTCAAAAGGTTTTCAAAATTTCGATCCAGCTTTAAATGACTAAGGCTTAAGCTAAGTTTTACTTTTTTAAATTACTATTTTGCTAAATATTTTTATTTTATGGATTTACATTAGTGTGGGACATACTTCAATTGAGTAATCATGGTATTTCATTTGGTATTAAATTATAAAATTAATTGAAGAAAATTTTATAGTATATTAAATTTTTTATTTTTGCATCTTCGAAAGGTAAATAAAAGTCAATAAAATATTAAATAATTGCAGAAAATATATTCATTTGTAACAATTACTAGGTAGTTAAAAACCAAGAATATGCGTCCACTTAGAGTTCTGACAATTGGGTCATCCATAGTAGCTGTCATCGCTTCGTCTATCAGCAGTCCATCAAACGTTGGACCAGATGAACAGGACCAATCGTTAATAATTGGTTGTATATTATTTTTTATGTTATAAGTAAGTAATATTTATTTCAAATCAGATTAATTTAACTTTAAATTTTGTAATTTTACTAAAATAACGTGTCAGAAATATATATTTATCTTTTGAATGAATTTTAAAATAGAAAAACTTTTTTTGTTGAAAAATGTCTTAAAATTAATAAAATGGCCGCTTTTAAGAAAATTTTAAGAAATCAAAATTAAATTTGACATTCCAATCTATATAATTTCTATCTGAAATACTCCAGAATATTTTACTTAATGGAAATAATAAATTTAATTATTAAACTTTCAATTAAAGCTAAAATGAAATCTTCAAGAAAGATTTTTCCTATCTATCTATCTATCTATCTATCTATCTATCTATCTATCATACGCTGTTCTTTATCTATCTATCTATCTATCTATCTATCTATCTATCTATCTATCTATCTATCTATCTATCTATCTATCTATCATACGCTGTTCTTTATCTATCTATCTATCTATCTATCTATCATACGCTGTTCTTTATCTATCTATCTATCTATCTATCTATCTATCTATCTATCTATCATACGCTGTTCTTTATCTATCTATCTATCTATCTATCTATCTATCTATCTATCTATCTATCTATCTATCATACGCTGTTCTTTATCTATCTATCTATCTATCTATCTATCTATCATACGCTGTTCTTTATCTATCTATCTATCTATCTATCTATCTATCTATCTATCTATCTATCTATCTATCTATCTATCTATCTATCATACGCTGTTCTTTATCTATCTATCTATCTATCTATCTATCTATCATACGCTGTTCTTTATCTATCTATCTATCTATCTATCTATCTATCTATCTATCATACGCTGTTCTTTATCTATCTATCTATCTATCTATCATACGCTGTTCTTTATCTATCTATCTATCTATCTATCTATCTATCTATCATACGCTGTTCTTTATCTATCTATCTATCTATCTATCTATCATACGCTGTTCTTTATCTATCTATCTATCTATCTATCTGTCTATCTATCATACGCTGTTCTTTATCTATCTATCCATCTATCTATCTATCATACGCTGTTCTTTATCTATCTATCTATCTATCTATCTATCTATCTATCTATCTATCTATCATACGCTGTTCTTTATCTATCTATCTATCTATCTATCTATCTATCATACGCTGTTCTTTATCTATCTATCTATCTATCTATCTATCTATCTATCTATCTATCTATCTATCATACGCTGTTCTTTATCTATCTATCTATCTATCTATCTATCATAAGCTGTTCTTTATCTATTGTTGTGGTTTCCGGGTTGAAATCCGATGCCAACGAATGAATATAGGAAAATAATGTATTAACGTAATAATACAAACTGGTAAAGCAGGTTAGTAGTTCCAGGAATACGTGTTAGTAGCAAAATATATATACAGTCTTTGGTATTGAAGTATCGCTGTATGACTTCTTACTGAGTCTATGTGACTCCTACAACGCTGTTACCTCACCCTCACACTTCAGGTTACCTACAACCTGTTACTCTGTCACTCTGGACTGGACTGGACTCGACTGGACTGGACTCGACTCGACTCGACTCGACTCCTCGGTCTTGCTCTCGTCTTCGGGTATTCACTGGCAGTTGTATAAGTATACACTGGGTGAGTCCATTTGTATAAAAATGAGTAGACCCCTCGACATCTATCTATCTATCTATCATAAGCTGTTCTTATCTATCTATCTATCTATCTATCTATCTATCTATCTATCTATCTATCTATCTATCTAAGACACTTTTAATATATCTCATTCTATTTTAGCTACCTAACTCCGTGTCATCAATATCAATAATAACATTTTTTTTTATCCTGATCTATTCGATGACATAATATCCCTTTCGATCTGTGCCTCTATCTTCCTGTCATTGTTATTCAGACACCTGATACGTGACTCGTAGCCAAATCCGATTCTGCCTAATCTTTCCCAACAATAACTGTTTCGTCTTCGACAAATAATAGCCTTTGCTTTCATGCTCCTAGGCTGACCTATAATTTTTAGCTTCAAGATCTGCCTCCATAACAACGAAACAAGTGACAATGCCACACGCGCACGCAATGACACTGGAGTCTAAACTGGAAGGAAACGAAAAATGTGATATTTTACCCAAGTTTTAAGTACAATTCTGAAAAATATAATTTCCGAAAAGTTAAAGATGAATATATCCAAATTTCTTATTTTAAATTGAGGAGAGGGCGACTGAAAAGTTATCTGCACAACCAACTGATATTGGATGTAACAGCTTAAGTGCTTGGACTACATCGGTAATAATTGTAATACTTCAAGTGTGGTTATATTAAATGATAACTTTACCTCCAAATATTTTCTAAAAAATTTAAAAAATTGCCCTATCATTTTTAGAATCTTGGAAATTTTAGTTGAATTTTTTTATGTCAACTCAGAATCCTAAATGTATAAAGAAAATTTGTGCGTTTTATTTTTAGGAGTAAATCACATTGATTTAGAAATTCTTGCAAAAATCAGATAATTGGTAAATTTTAATAAAACTTTCGAAACTCATTCACAAATGAATGGAATTAATTTTGAAATGTTTCTTTTGTTTTTGAAAAAAATTTGGAATTTTCTCTTTTCCGTCTGTTACGTTCTCACTTATCTAATTTTATGAAATTTCAATAAATTTATATTTTGTATCAATTAATATTTCTATATTTAAGAACAATTCGTTGGAAAATTTCAATCTTCAACGTTTTTTGTCAAACAGCGCCCCCCCCCGTTACACACACAATATATATTTAATTGCTTAATGTTGATATTTGTTCTAAGGGCAAATCCTCAGAGAATTTAAATCCACAAATCTTTTTGGTCAAATAAGACGCCCAGTTGTAAAAATTTCATCTATGAATCGTAAAATAAAAATGCCATAAAATGCATTTAAGATTAAAAAAGCCTTTAATTGATTTTATGAATATAATATATTATGGATACTAATCTCTTAAGAAAAACAAATTTCAAGGAATAATTATCTTTTACAAGAATTGTTCTTACTTTTTAAAAATTTTAATTGCAATATTTTGTAAATTTTTAAATCTTTTAAAATTCTGCATTAATTTGTAGTCCTTAGATGATGTTAACAAATTAAAACCTTAATTTCTAATCACAAATGGTAAAACTCACTGCAAATCATCGACTTCCAGTATTTTGAAAAGGATTTTGAATTTTTTGTGTATATAAAAGTATCAATTTTTAAAAATACGAACGTTCATACATATTATTAGAAAGTAAGTATCTAAAATAGATTTAAAAATATTGGTAATTTTTTAACATTTCCTCAACAAGCGTATTCGTAAGTAAGGCTATAAGGTCAAAGTACCTAACATACAATAAAATATTAGAGTAGAGTTAAAAATGATATAAACAGGCTGTCATGTTGCATTCATCAAGTAATCTTTTTAAATTATGTTCCCCTTATTTAAATTTATAAAACACCAGGCTGTCAATACATTATTCAACACATGTGAATAGCATCTACCTCATTGTTAAAAATATTTTTCATCGATATGTTAAACAAAAAAAGTAAGTAATGTCTGTTTCAACTCAGGTTAATTAAATAAAGTTTCAGAAAAGTACATTTTATTTTAAAACATTTTTTTCATGAAGAGACTTATATTGTTGTGACAGATCTATTTTACTGAAAAGTAAAACAAAAGATTGCAAATAACTTAAATTCGGTTTTAAATACATCAAGGTATTATTTTATCGTGAATCTTAAATTTAATCTCGGAATTACAACTAAAATTAAAGCTTCAAAAAAGATTTTTCATTTTTCTAATGCATTTTAAACTTAAGTATGACTATTTTTTTTTAAATATATCTACTGTAATGTGGTCCCTGATTGGATCTAAAGAACAGATTGCAGGGAGAGTTATACTTTTGCCTTTCTAAAGGAAATAAGTTCCTACACGCAGCCACACGCGCATATATATATATATATATATATATATATATATATATATATATATATATATATATATATATATATATATATATATATAGCGTAAATTGCGGTGTACCTTAAGTATATGGAATTTCTGTGTTAATATGTTAAATATGTTCGCCAACCAAACACAAGTATTAATGGAATACATTTGTGGCTGTTCCACTTATTTACAACTCGGTGGTAATGGTTTGCATTTATACCCTCCATATAAATCGACCCCACGTTTTCGAAATAATTTTAGACTTGAAAACTCGACTTGAACACCGCAATTTACGGTATAAATAGTTAGAAACACACAGACACACACACACATATATATATTTATCATTTATGCAGTGTTACATTAGAACATGCACATGTTCTTATGTAACAATACATAATAAATAAGTATTTACGGCTCTACTTTCACAGTTAAATTTCAATTTCTGACATAAACTCAGGCCACACCACAGTTGATAAGGCAGACGCCCGATATCTTCTGCCGAAATAGGCTAATATCTATCTATCTATCTATCTATCTTAGTCTGTTCATATCTATCTATCTATCTATCTATCTATCTATCTATCTATCTATCTCGCTATATATATATATATATATATATATATATATATATATATTTAGTTAATGAAAAACTAGGTAATCCGTATGGGTAAACCTAAGTAGGATAAAATCCAGAGAGCTCAATGTAAATCCAGAGCAAATAATTTTAAAAAAAACAGACCACTTTAAGGTTCCATGTAATAATTTATAGCCCTTTTAAAGGACTGCGAATCATCAGACTTTGCTTCCAAACAAAAAATGAAAAGAAAATTTACACATTTTTGATGGGCCTTATTAAATATATGTAAATTAACGAACTGAGGAAGTGAGGGCGGAGAGAGAAGACATGAGTGAGTTAGCAGATATTGACACATTTAAACGGTTAACTTAACGGAAGTTATATATTTATATCGAAGGGGTAGAGAAGAAAATACCCATAGAGAGAAAAAGTGAGAAGGAAGTTATGAGAAAAGTTGTCACTAATTTTCTTTCTAAAAAAAAAAAGGCTAGAAACAGACGCTGTTATTTTGTTTTACTTTGAAAATGTTATTTTGGGGGTTCATTAAGATTGTAATGTTTGATATAAATCTGAATGTCTCTAAACTGTCTACAAATAATTTAATTTGATGTTTGTTAGTGATTTAATTTTTTTTAAATTTTGGGGATTTTCTATGAAATAGTCGATTAGAAAAATATTCATAGAAAGTACATTAAAAGAATAAAATTTTATTTAAAAATATAAGTTTACTTCTAGTAATCTTTTTTTAATTCTCTTGAAAAAATTTTATTATTGATTATTAAGTTGACATCTCTATCCGTTTGAAATATATATATATATATATATATATATATATATATATATATATATATATATATATATATATATATTCATACACAATAAAATCCCAATCACCTCTTATGGAGAATAAGCTTATTTCGACAAACGAAAAAATAAAATTCGTCAGTCTTATTCAACCCCGGTATAGACTGAGTTCGTGACGGAATTACAGATTTAACTGTGAAAGCTACAAAATAAATAAAAAAAACCGTCGAAAAACTAAACGATTTCAGTGTTTCAATCAGAAAGATTGAATGCAAATTGAATGAGTGTAGCGAAGGGTATGGGTTGTTGTTACACAGAGTATTCAGGGCAGAACTAAACCATGATGGTATGTTGTAGTGGTAGTTAGAATTTCCAGATGGATTTATCCCGAGAAAGCTTAACTATAGGAACTATATATGAGGTTGGTGCAAAAATAATGACGTAATAATGTCATTATTACGTCATTATTTTTGCACCAACCTAACAGAAATGGTAATAACTCCGTTGGTATATAATCCAATATATATATATATATATATATATATATATATATATATATATATATATATATATATATATATATATATAGCGTAAATTGCGGTGTACCTTAAGTATATGGAATTTCTGTGTTAATATGTTAAATATGTTCGCCAACCAAACACAAGTATTAATGGGATACATTTGTGCGTGTGTCTGTGTGTGAGTGTATACAAACATATGGAGAGAAAGAAAAAAGGTGAGATGAAATCGCTAAAAAATAGCATAGCTTCATGAAAAAGACAGCAACCTTCCCGAAAAAAATTATCGTCTAAATGCTTATGTTATTATTAAGAAAGTTTTTTAAAATTATCTTTTAAAATTTTTCCTTCTTTTTAGAACATTCAAAATGTTGATTAAAAAAAAACCCTTGTTTCTCTTTGTATCACCGGAACTAGTAAAATAACAGACAATTTTTAGCACGTTTTTTGGCATGACACACATTAATTTGGAAAATCTTGCAAAAATAAAAATAATTGTCGGATGATAATGAAACTTTCAGGAACTATTCACAAATGATGGAACTTATTATAAATATGTTTCTTTCTTACTAAAATCATGGCAGAAATATTTTTTTATATTTATAACCCCCCAAATAATTTTATGAAAACCCTAGAAATTCGATCGCATCGGGTTTAGTGATTACATTAGTTAAATGCACAAGGCTTTGAGGAATGCAAATCATGTTTTTTTTTTGAATATCAGCTCTGAATTGTAACATACAAAACTCAATAAAACAAATATATTATTTAATTTCAAATGTTTTATTTGCTTGTAGTTGGTTTTATGAATATGGACAATATTTTCTGAAAGCTAAATTTTTTTCAATGAAAAATGAATTTTTAATACAATTATTTGTTATTTCTTAATTATAATAGATTTTTACATTTAAGTTCTTAAAATATTATGAAATTAGTTAAAAGCCGCATCGGGTTTCCTAAGTGTCCTTATGAGATAGATCTTTTTTTAGCGCGTTGTAAATTGTATCATTTTGACTAATCAGAAGATCCGCAGTAATTAAGAAATATAATTTAGTCTTTAGAATCGGGCTGTAATTATAAAGTACAGAAGACCAACTAAAATACAATTAAGTTGCGTTATTTGAGTTAAGCATTGTTCTCCGCTGTTAAGGCCTTTACATTTGCGAAACACGCGTGGAGAAGTTAATTTGATTTTTCAATTTTAACTGAGAAGGGTACCTACAATTATCAGTATCATCTTATCAAATTTATGATCTTCTTTTTATATTAATCTCAGTTATGACATTTTTCCATGAGTTAAATATCAAAATTAATAATAAAATGAATAGAAATACAAATAACACAGTAAAATGTAATAAATGGAGATAAAATTATAGTATTTTATGTACACTTGTGATAACATTTCATAAGAAAGGTACCTACAAATTAATTAGATACTTTCTTATGAAATATGAAATTTAATCTCACTCTTAACAGTCTTATTTTATTTTTTTTATAATATATTTTCCATAAAGCATCGTAAACGTAAAGGTGAAAGTTAAGTACAAAAAAAAAAAAACAAAAAAAAAAAATTAGCGCGCTGAAAGTATTTCTTAAAAATAACGAGGTAAATAATTTGTTCACTTTAATGTAAATTATTTCAATTTTCTCCTTCCGTAGAACAAATTATCCTCACGGAATCCGTCAATAGGTCATTCATCACCTGTCAAATGGCGTGAAAGCTTATGACCTGCTTTGTTTTATTTTAAAATTACATCTTTTCGACGCAGAAGCTAAGTTAAGTTTGGTTCAAAATATTTTAAATAAACATAATTTCTGATTTTCTTAAAATAAGTTTTGAAAAAATGAAAATTGATATTTAAAAGAATTTCAAAGTGAGAATTCCAGTTTTTTTTATAAAATGGAAAAAATGATTAATTAGGCTGACTCAAAAAAAAAAAAAAAAGATTTTTAACGAAAATTTCGGACGTGCTAGTAACGATTAAAAGATGTAAAAAAATACCACCAAAATACTTTGAACTTGCCTCTTAATAATAACATAAACATTTAGACGATAAAATTTTGTTTTTGTCAAGTTTGGCGTCTTTGTCACCATGCTATGCTCTTTTTTTAGCGATCTCGTTGAGGTACGTAATTTAACGTCATGTTACATTTTTAACATGCCTTGTTAGCTCCCTTACATTGTGGGCACTTTTTTACAAAAGAAAAACATCTTAGCTACAACACATAAATGTAAAATTTTAACATAATTATAACAAAGTGCGTTCACACATGTTTACAAAATCACCATCACAACGATTACAGTTATATTAAGTTTATCTTCTCTGAGGATGATCTTGCAGAAAATCAAAAGTACTTGGGTTTGAAAAAAAATTACGGGACCTTCCTTGATAAATTTCATCTTAACATCAGGAAACTAATTAGAGAACTAGAAAAGACATATATTTATATCATTCAATGAAACATGTTTGAATAAAGATATGCTGCCCCCAATACACACACACACACACACACACACACACACACACACACACATATATATATATATATATATATATATATATATATATATATATATATACCCGACTCTCCTGTCGAATACGACGTATGAGGGTTAAGCAGATAAGTTCCAAGAAACCGACAGCCTGACAACAGCAGATTTGATTATAGATGTGAAGGTTTCGTGCAGGACCATCCACACATTTTTAAGGGCCGAATACAGAGACCTGGTGCACGACGTGCCACAAGGACCCCAAACGACCCTCCGCGTGTTTTTGAATTCAGAGTATATATATATATATATATATATATATATATATATATATATATATATATATATATATATATATACACGTGTGTTTGTGTGTTTACAGAAATAAATTTTGACAAATATGATCTAGTCACCAGCATAGGATGATTGATAATGATAAACAGATGCACTCATTCTTTGCGCCACAAGATCTGTAACTTTTTCAAGCGGCCATGTGTCGTAAATGCTATCCATCGATCTATTCGAAAAGTCTTCTCTTGCAAATTATCTACTTCATTTAGACATATAGATATATCTAGCATCAAATCAATCAGATGTATGAAATATAACAATATAAATAACGATTAGTTTTAAAACGTTTAATATTTTATACATTACTTGCACACAGATGACGTATTTTGCAAATGGCTGTTTGGAGTCAGATTAAGAATTTCACAATAATTGTCTGACCTAAACGAATACATAAATAGGAATTTATCAAAGTCTTACGTCAAAATAGTGGCAATCATTCCAAGGCAAACAATTCACAAGTAAAAGATATAATTCTCAGAGTCTTATCTTTCATCAACTGGGTACTTTTATTAACACACACACACACATATATATATATATATATATATATATATATATATATATATATATATATATATATATATATATATATATATATATATGTTGTTATCTTTTATATTCCTGGTTATCTGTAAGTTGACAACCAAAAACGGAACTTGATTATTTTAGCATCGTTTCGTTGGCACAGAATGAAAGAATATTCTTACGTGGATCGTCATTTGATAAAATCTAAAAAATAAAACTAAGACAAAAAACAAAAACAAAAACAAAAAACAAAAAACAAAAACAAATAAACAAAAGTTCATCACCAATTTTTTTGCTCCGTTTTCTTATTTGAATAAAACATTATTTTACATTTCCCGTAAAATGATTTCCAGTTGTCAATATTATCTCCAAATGAAAATAAAGAAAGATGCTTTTAGGCTCGTAAGCGAGGGCGTTATCAAATGCATCAGTACTCGTTCATAGAAGTCTGTAAACATTCTTTACATACACAGGATTCGTTTGAAATAAACATAAAGTTACTGAAAAAGAGTAAAAATTGTAATGAAAATAAACAATTTTTTGTATATATATATATATATATATATATATATATATATATATATAAGTCATAGAAATTATTTGGAGGATTTGACAATTATAATTAAGTAATTCATCGAGTCTGAAGGAAACCTCAACAGAATGCAGAAAGCACTGGACGGCCGTTTGGTCCTATATTTGGGACTCATCAGCAGTGCGCATCCACTACCGAGAATTGAAACCCTGACAGTTACGTTATCATGCAAACGTCACACCAATCTCTGTAATCGGCCCTTTAAAAAGTGTGGATAGTCCTGCATGAAACCTTCACCACTAAAATCAAAATCTCATGTCTTATACATGCGGGTTGGGGACCGCTTGTGAATTCAAAATTCCCATGAAACTCCAATATTGGAGCTGGCGCAACCCACCCCGAGTGAATGCCATTACAGGTAGGTAGGCATGTTCGTGCAGCGTTACAATTTTCGTACGGTTCCTAATCGACAATCGAGACAATAGTATTCGAGCATGATGAAAATCTGATGCAATCATGTGTGATGCAATATTTTGTAACCCTTCTATTGGTGAACTATAAAATGAGTCAGCACATTTTGGCTGGCTCACTAGTATACCAGAGTACCCCAAAATTCCAACACTCTCTGCCGAAAGAAGAGAGTTCGACAGGATCTGTAGAACAGTCTATATCACTGTTTCCCCGAGTCTTACTTTCCTATTAATTTTATAGTAAGTGGTAGAGTCCACAATAGTCCACAACAGAGGGAGGATACCACAACAGTTACAAAGAGAAGGAAGCTGTAGTGACCATGATCGAACCACCTCATGAAAAAATACGACACAGAGAAATCTTTCTAGTTTTCTTCTAAAACATAAATAATTAAATGATATTTTTTTTCAAAATAGCAACGGCTTATCTCTTGACGAATGTTTACAGGCTTAACGCCAAAAGGCATTCTTCGTTTTTACGAATTTCATCAAAGCAAATTCATTCAGAACATATTGCTATACTTTTCTCTATGCAGAGATAGTTTATTCTATCAAATGATAACATGCAGCTCTCTCAAAAGAATTGGCAAAATCAAGGAACTCGATAAATGAACTCAGGGAAAGTCAACGCGTTCGACATTTTGAAGTGTGTTCGATGCTGAGGATTACCAACAACAAAAATGGATGGCACATGTAACTCGAAGAGAAAACAATAAAATAATCAAGATGTTGATATCCAACATTTCTTCAAATAAAAGTTTAGGAAGGAAACCCCATCGATACTGGAAAGAGCGATAATAGCTAATTGAATTGAGAAACTTATTTTCCTTAAAAATCGTTTTAAATTGAAAGCTTTTAGAAATTTCAACCAAAAAAGTACTGGCTGTTTGGTCAATGAATGCCAAATGTTTCTTTGTGGAGAAATGGCCAAGTACATTAGTTGCTGTTTTTCTCTCATTTGCTTGCTTTCAATACGTCTTACGAGTGAATTATTTACGTTCTCTTGTCTATTCCTGATCGCACCGGTTTCCTTTTGATTTATTAAAAGCTTACATATTTCTCACATGTTCAATGAATGATATTCTCAGAATTCTTCAACAGCAGCATATATCTGTCAAATGTGAAGACATTCTCTAACATTCACTCTCACATACACCCTTGTGCAAATTAATAGAAACAAAAGGAACAATTCCTTATTATTTATGTTTTTCTTTGTATTTTTCCAATGAAACATGGCCTAGTGCACATGGTATTACTTTGTATGTCCATTCCACGAAGTCATTTCTTGCAGATTGGCCACAGATTCTAGATTGGATTTAAATCAGGAGAGTTTCCGAGCCAGTCGATAGTATTTTGATTTACTCACTGGTAAGGCTTACCGTTGTGTTCGTGCTGCGTTAAAATTTTCATACGCTTCCTTCGAGTAACGTCCATCGCAGATTATGGCTGTAGGACAAATAATTGACAGTCGAGACAATAGTGTTTGGGCGTGATGAAAATATGATGCAATCACAAATGACGTAATATTTTTCAAGGCCAGAAAAATTTCATCATGTACCCCTAAAAAGGATTCATATTACTGCACACCACTGCAAATGATGTAATCTGAGGCAAAAATAGAAATCGATTAAAACGTGTCATTCCAGTGAGTCTAAAACTGACCGTATGGCGAAAGAAAGTAAAGCAAAGCGGTTGTTTTAATTAATTTGCATAAGGGTGTAAGATTAGATATTACGTAAAAGTTCAGCAGTTTTTTTTCTTTTGTTACAGCGATAATTTCTTAAAAATATGTTGAGGCAATATTCATCCACCCACCAAAAAAAAAAAAAAAAAAAAAAAAAAAAAGCAAAAAAAGAATTACAATCCTAAATATATTTCGGTTTAAAATAAGCAACAAGCGGTTGGTAAGTCGTAAAAATATGTTAATCATTCAATCAATCCCGTCTCTTGAAATTTGAAATCTGCTTTACTACCACGCCTTCGGATTTCTGTGTCATATTTCTGTAGAGGTTATGACACTGAACCTATCGTTACCATCATGAAAATAGGAATATATAAACCATTTTGGAATTTTGGTTGTAGCTACATATTTTAATTTTGCACTCATCTCCCTATGCGAAGTTCCATTGTCGAATTTCTGAATGCCTCGTCGGTGAAATGCCAGGATGGTCAAAGAGAAAAAATGAGTGAAAACTTGAAAAGCCAGACATTTATTACAGTCCTTAATGTCCAGGCTGTAGTGCAAGGTGAATCTGCTCTAGCCATCGCCCCTTCATTTAACAAAGAAAACATTTTTTGTCGGATATAAAAGTGAAACGCCAACAATAATAACCCCTCCCCAATATTTTCTTAGCGAATGACTCTGATGCATTTAGAAAAATGATGGAATACCAAATATTTTGTGTGGATTCTGTGTTACTGCTAGAAAAATCTACTCTTCAAAAGTTGGTAATCACTCAGATTTGAACACTAGTTAAAAATTCGATTCCGAAATCAACGTGCCCCTCCAAGCACGCTATGCATGTTGTTTGCAAATATTTGTTTTCTTGGCACCAGCAAAACTAATTATTTCTTTCGAGTCTAAAGAGCTAGTTCTGATAAGACGAATTCTCAAAAGCACACGACTTCATGCCGGGTGGCGCACCTATAAAAGCCTCTTCCAATTTAGGATTTCGCGAAAAATAAAGATCTAAGATATACCGACTTGCCTGTAAATTATGAATTTTCTGTTTTCCTTCAACTAAAGATATTTTGCTCTCGTAAATCAAGAATCAATAAATCATGGTTCGAAGAAATTGGTCGCCTTCACGTTCCATAGCGATGTAAAGAAATCATGATGGTAATCTATATGAGGTGGTGATGAAAAGTTCTGGGTCCAACGAACATGCCTTTATAAATAAATTCTGATATATATATATATATATATATATATATATATATATATATATATATATATATTCACTTGTTGCTATATATATATTTTTCCTCCTCAGTAGCACGAATTTCTTGCACAACGCAATGTTAAGGTATAAGAGTACACACACACGCACACACACACACACACATATATATATATATATATATATATATATATATATATATATATATATATATATATATATATAGTTAAACCTAGAGAGCCAAACAAACCTACCAAGGTTTCACCTAAGCGGATCGTCAGGGAAGGCTGGAAGTTTTGTGTACTCTCATCGGGTTTTTTTCTTTGGGCCTTGGACTTGCATGCTGGACGATTATTTTCGGTTAACGTACAAGTTTTGGCTGTTTCTTTTTTTATACCTTTTTTTCCCTTTGGAATTGGCTTGTTTATTTGCCAATCAAGACACCGAAGATTTTCCGAGCGAGTATAGTTACTTATACTTATACGATTTCTATTAATAATAATAATAATAATATACTTTATATATATATATATATATATATATATATATATATATATATATATATATATATAGAGAGAGAGAGAGAGAGAGAGAGAGAGAGAGAGACAAACAGACACATATATAAAGAGAGCGCGATGGATAAATTGTCGTCTAAATTACGCAAAAATGAAAATAATACTGACATCCCATTTTAACAAATATATTTACCAGAATTGCACAAAAATATCATGAAATATTAAAGAGTAGATTTATTCAATAAAATTACAATTGTCTTGAACTATGGTTTTCAGACAACTTCCGATTCTCCTGCATCTCTTCTGGTCCGTCTCTTTGTTTAAGGTGATGAATGCTGCCGTAATTCTTACCTTCAGTTGATGTTACAATGAGTTTTGATGATCTCTCGCTCAACTACGTCATAAATATAATAATCTAAAGGGTTAAAGTCTGGAGAGTTAAATGGCCTGATATAAGGGGTGATGTGGTCGCAGAAATTGGCTGACAGCCGTGACTGGATTCTCCTGCTTGTGTATTCCCACCCTCCCAGCAAACGGAAAAATTATAGGAATGTAAAATTTTCTTTGTCCATCATTTTTAACGAAAAAAGTTTAAAAGAAAGGTTGCTGCCCATATATATATAGAGAGAGAGCTTTTCTAAAACTGAAAGGTGATTCTTTAATCACTTTTCAGGTGTACACATTTCAATCTCTACTATAAGTTTCCTGCCTTTATGCAATCGTTAGGCGATCGGCAGCTATAATGCGAAAATGGGAGCTTTTTTACCCAGCGGAAAGACCAAGAAAAAAATATGGACGGTGTTCGCGCACCATGCACAAGCCAATCAGTCTCACCTGACGGGGGCAAGGACACATGCGATCAAGATGAAAATAATTCCGTAAACACACAATTAAGCCCATTCCCACTAAAAAAATTACTAATAAAAAATTTCTCGTCGGTGCGTCAAAACAGTGCTCAATTCCACAGAGACTATTTGACTTGTGCGAACACCGTCCTTATATTTTTCATCTGCTGTCCGCCTGACGATTGCTTAAAGGCATGAAAGTTATAGTAATGGTCACACTGTGTACAACTGAATGGTGATTCTTTGTTTATATATCATACATCATCATCAGTGGTGCAATTGCTAAGACAAAAACTATGTGTAGCTATCAATTACTGAATTTTTTTCTTTACGTTTAAATGCTATGGCTGACAGTTATGCTTTAGAGTTCATTAAAACCTGAATAGTTATCCATTATGGAATTTTCTTTTATGTTTGAATGTCATGCTCGAGCGTATAGCATGAAAAGCATAATAGTCAGCCATAGAATTTAAAGGCAAAAGAAACATTCATTAATGGATAAATACACTGACTTATGTCAAAGCCATAAGTATATATATATATATATATATATATATATATATATATATATATATTAAAGAAAAACAGACCACTTTAAGGCACCATTATAATAATTTATTTCACCAGAGCCCTTTTAAAGGACGCCGGATCATCAGATAGCATATGATGCTATCTGATGATCCGGCGTCCTTTAAAAGGGCTCTAGTGAAATAAATTATTATAATGGTACCTTAAAGTGGTCTGTTTTTCTTTTAAATATTAGCTCTGTATTTACATTGAGCTGTCAGGATTTCATCCTCCTTGGGATTACCCATACGGATTACCAAGTTCGTCATAACTATATATATATATATATATATATATATATATATATATATATATATATATATATATATATATATATACGGAAGTTATTATTAGACACATACACACTTTAGGTATCATTTAAGTTGTTAGTTTCCTTTCCTTTTTAAAACTATTGATTCATTATCTATTTAACGACTGATACTTGTCCGGCAAATGAATGGTCACAGATAAAAGCGCATAGTCTGATAGTCTGCTTGTGCTTTATTACCAACCAATTTCTGTTTCAATAAACAATCGAATATTTTCGATCGTCCAGGAAGATTCAGTCTTGGTGCCTACCTATGCAAGAACGGAAAACGATGCTCCTAGAAAACCTGGAACAGACGTTCAAACCACTTTCCTTTCTTCTCTTATCGAATCTGGCTGACTTTTCCTGTTACTGATAATTATTCCTTGATATTTTAGAATGATGTTTCCAAGAGTCTAGATTTCGGATCGAATATACAATCCATGGCTTACTAATCAGGAGAGAATCAATAAAGACCATGAAATAAAATGGAAGGATTGGAAATTCAGGATACGCCTAGAGAAGAGCACCAAATGGTAGAATTAATATCAACCTGGGAATCGAAATCTAATCGAGGCTGTTAATGTTCTCTTTTACTATACATTTTAGACAACATTTTGGTTCACTGGCAAATATTGAAAGAATCTTTTATATTACGTGCCACAATTTTTGACAAAGAATCTATATATATAGCAGATACTCTTCAATATATATATATGTAGCTGATACTGTTCAATATATATATATATATATATATATATATATATATATATATATATATATATATATATATCAGGTACTCTTCAATATATATATATATATATATATATATATATATATATATGTATGTATGTATGTATGCATATAATGTAAAAGGCTCAATCACTAATATTCCATGGTTATAATTTATCACATTGGAATCGTAATCACAATAAAATTCATCCGACCTACAAATACAAAAAGAGATCAGAAAATATCTTTGAATTTTGTAGATTTGATGAATTTGGATCATGATTACGATTCCAATGTAATAAATTATAACCATGGAATATTAGTGTTTCAGCCTTTTATATTATATTCTTACTCTGTCCTGGACATCGTGCTCTACTTGGATTCTATCCTCTTGAGAATTTTTATATATATATAGTTATTACAATAGTTAAAAGCACAAGGATTTGAGGAATGCAAATTATATTTTTTTTTTGTTTTTAATTGGACCCCCCACCTGAAAATCAGCTCTGAATTGTAACATACAAAACTCAATAAAACAAATATATTATTTAATTTCAAATGTTTTATTTGCTTTTAGTTGTTTTTATGAATATGGACAATATTTTCTGAAAGCAAAAAAAAATTCGATGAAAAATGAATTTTTAATAGAATTATTTGTTATTTTTTTTAATTATAATAGATTTTTACATTTACGTTATTAAAATATTATGAAATTAGTTAAAAGGTGCATCGGGTTTCGTAAGCTTCCTTATGAGATCTTTTTTAGCGCGTTGTAAATTGTATCATTTTGACTAATCAGAAGATCCGCAGTAATCAAAAAATGTAATTTTGTGTTAATAATTGGGCTGTAATTATAAAGTACGGAAGACCAACCAGAATACAATTAAGTTGCGTTATTTGAGTTAAGCATTGTTCTCCGCTGTTAAAGCCTTTACTTTTGCGAAACACGCGTGGAGAAGTTAATTTGATTTTTCAATTTCAACTGAGAAGGGTACCTACAATTATCAGCATCATCTTATGAAATTTATATGATCTTCTTTTTATATTAATCTCAGTTATGACATTTTTCCATAAATGAAATATCAAAATTAATAATAAAATGAATAGAAATACAAATAACACAGTAAAATGTAATATATGTACATAAAATTATAGTATTTTATGTACAATTGTGATAAAATTTCATAAGAAAGGTACCTATAAATTAATTAGATACTTTTCTTATGAAATAGGAAATTTAATTTCACTCTTAACAGTCTTATAACCTGCTTTGTTTTATTTTCAAATTGCATCTTTTCGGCGCAGAAGCTAAATTAAGCTTGGTTCAAAATATTTTAAATAAACATTACAATTTCTGACTTTCTTAAAATAAGTTTTGAAAAAATGATAATTGATATTTAAAACAAATTCAAAGTGAGATTTCTATTTTTTTTATAAAATGGAAAAAGAAAAGGTCAATTTTGCTGACTCAAAAAAAAAGAAAAGATTTTCAACGAAAATTTCGGACGTGCTAGGAACGATTAAAAAATGTAAAAAATACCCCCAAAATACTTTGATCTTTCGTCTTAATAACAAACATTTAGACGATGAAATTTTGTTTTTATCAAGTCTTTTTCATCATGCTATGCTCTTTTTTTGGTGATCTCATGGAAGTACCTAAGTTAATGCAAAAACTATCAAAGATTACCAGCAAAGTAGGAATAAAATTAAATAAAATATATTAATAATATTATTAATAATATTATTAATAATATTATTAAACTTGATTAATACAATTTCTAATTAATAAAAACAATATGTTAAAATTATTAACAACATAAAAATAATTTTGAAAAAGAAGAGTAAAATTAATATTATTAATAACAACCATTATATAGCTAAATAATACATTTCAGTTGCATCAAGGATGGTCTTCAGTGATGCACTGTCTTCATCGCCGATTTCGGGTTTTGCATCATATCGGCTCAAGCAAGAACCCCGACCTGATTCCAAAAGGGTCAGGCCGCCTCCTTGATAGCGTCGAGCTATGGACCTCGACATTGCAAAAAAAAAAAAAATAAAAATAAAAATAAAAATTCAGCTATGGCTAGGAGTCCGACCGTTCTTATTGACATACGTCAGTCAACGTCAGCCAATGAAATAAGGGCTTTTCACCCTTCCCTCCTATATAGTCTTGTCTTTTTGCTCAATCCAGTTTTGATTCGAGCTATTTCTTCGGAATTCATAACAAGGTAAGCTGGACTAGTTCTTCATAGTTTAATCCAATGTTTTAACGTTTCAAATACTAATCCCATAATTCGATAACTAAACCTTACTACTTATATTACTTCTAAAAAAATAAATTCATTATTACTATTATAAATATCTTTAAGTGTAACCTTATACTCTTAATCAAACAAAATTAGAAAAATGTATGCACGTTCACGCCTCTACATATAAATGTAGTAAATGTACTCACACACACACACACACACGTGCAAACACGCGCGCACGCACGGACACGCACACGCACACGTAAAACCTATCTCCCATTTACATTAATTTTACGAAACAGTTTATTACAAAATTATATCGTACTGTTTTTTTCAAATTCCTTACCAGTTTTGTAATCTATCGATTAAAATAATACGATGGCCTTATCTAAGTAAGGAAAAAATAAAAATAAATAACTAAAAATACTAAAAAAATACTAAATAAATAAAGGAAACCTAAACTACTCAATTAAGTAACATATTCACATTTAGTATCTGTTAAATACTATTCAAAATGAATCTAACGAATTAATACTAGAATCACAACTCAACAATTATCAAATTATGATTACTACGATCTGACTTTACATTCATAAGAATTAAGTATAGAAAAGGAAATTAAAAAAATACGCAGAGATAAATACCAATCGGTAACCGAAAGAAAAAAATCTCCATCCATTGATCCCCACCCAGGCAACAATTCTCAACCCCCATCCATCCCAGTTCAACTACTCTGAATTAATATTTTCTCAATATTCCTTTAGAGATTGAAACCCTCTCCTCCGTTTTCCTAAGTATGTTTGGGAGTTTGTTTTTTTTTACCTCTTTCTTCCCACTCTTTTTTTTAGTTCTTTCATGGCTCTGATTTCTGAATGCAAATCCACTTGGAAGCAGTTAAAACTGCAATGGTAATGTCCTTCAGCGGTCTCACTCTCGCTGTATCCACTATGCCGCCTATTTTTAATTGGGCTCTACACAACGGCTGCCCTGCATAGCCCTTGCAACCAACTTCTACCGGATCATAATATATTTTCCATGACTTGCGCCGACATTGTTCGACAAGTTCTTGGCATTTGGATCTCTTTCCCTCATTTGCCAGTGTAATAAACTCCTCCCACGCCACCGACAGTTCTCAAATAATGCACTGCTTCGTGTTGTCGGAGTGCAACATTGATCCGGTCTGAGTGATGTTACAGCTATCCGTCTGGAGAACTTCATCTGGGTCTAAGTCCACTATCAACTGCCAATCATCTGCGGAAGATAACAGACTTGTTCTCTCTCTCTCTCCTCTGTTTCTATATCTTTACTCTAGCTTTGATGAAGTTAATTTGATTCAGCTTCTTTCCTGGTTGATGCTTATTAGCTCTTATAGCTTTAGTCACCTCGTTTGCAATCACTTTAAGGCTTAGTCATGGCGCCAATGGTACCGACCACCACCCAAAGCTTTTGGGCAACTACTCAGGATATGTTGCAATGATCCTTTCCTTGCACATAGTTGGCAACTGGGGGTATCGCTCTTTCCCCATATATGCAGGTTAGAACATCATATACAGATTTGATCAGAAATGTAATCTGGCTAAAATCTGACCACCAACACTCTGATTAGGTAATTCTTTTCCGATCAACGTTCTCCCATTCCGTCCAGGCTCCCTGTTGAGTTAGACCGACCATTCTACAGTCATGCCTTTTCTACGCCCGCACGGACTTAATTTAGGAAGAGCTGGCGACTTTCTTTGTCTTTGGCAACGTTGGTTTGTGGACTAGTGAAAAAAGGTTAAAAATAAATTTAAATTTGAAATTTAAACATTTAAAATTTAAAATTAAAATGGTACAGAAAAATATATCTAATATTAATAATCAGATTACTTAATACTACTACTACTACCAATAATAATAATTCGATAAAAAATAAATAGTAAAATCTAAATACTAAAAAATAAAAATATAAAAATAATAATGTTGCTTGGTAAATTCGATAAAAAATTAGATAATTAGATAAAAAATAAAGAGTAAAATCTAAAAAAAAAAAAATATATAAAAAAATAATGTTCCTTGATAAATTTATTTAGTAACCTTATTCTGATGGGAAATTCTGCAAAGTAAATGAAAAACTTACATATATACACACATACATATACATATTCTCATACATATATTTACATACATATGATATCAAGCAAAGCATACAATTATACAAAAACCTATACTTAAAATAATCACATATACATCTTAAATATGTACTCACACACACACACACACACACACACACACGTATATATATATATATTTATATATATATGTATACAAATAAGAGAAAAGAACAGATGGAGTAAAATTCCGCTGTTCGTAGAATTTACTTTTAAAAAGTGCTCAATACAAAGGAAAGCAATATATCTTTATTATTATTATTATTATTATTATTATTATTATTATTATTATTGTAAGAGATTATAATAAGAACATTTTAAATGCTTATCATCGCCTGAAGAAGCAAAATCAAAGCATTGAAACATGAATAATTTTATGTAGCGATTTCAAAAATATTTTTAATACAATCTCTTAGAATAAAATTAATAATAATATATATACCAGAAGGATGTGCGTGTGTTATCGACTCGGTATTAAGAAATCGGAGAACTGAGTTCGAATTCTAGTCGAGTTCACTATATTCATTTATGTGCAAATATGTATATATTGTACATATGGTTCTGAACACACTTCTACCACCATGGTCAAATTATATGTGCGAGTAGTTTGTCTATTCGGCTCTAAGATCAGATCTATCGGTCCCACACCCGTCATATATATATATATATATATATATATATATATATATATATGTGAACATAGAAGTCAACACTTAGAGGCGACAGTCTGTTTCATGCTAGATGCAATCGTCAGGCCTGACAATTGTATCTAGCATGAAACAGACTGTCGCGTATTGACTTCTATGTTCACTTTTATATTTACACACGCTCTATCTCCGATATTGAGCACTTTTCCCCATAAATATAGCACATCTTAAGACTATATTTCTTTATATATATATATATATATATATATATATGTGTGTGTGTGTGTGTGTGCGTATCTGCGTATGTGTGTGTATGTCTGGCGGGTTATTCATAAACCTAAGCAGTACCTGTCCTACGAACTCATATTGATTCACTACTACTGCTACTAAAAAAGTAAGTAAATAAATAAAATAATGTTTACGAAAAAATAGGTAGAACGTAATTGAAGGTAGAAAGAGAAAATGCTAACAAAAAGCTGAAATGCGTTACATGCCTTCTCTCCGACACTAAAAGGGAAAGCTAGTGATTACTAATAAATTATGTCCTTCCTGACAAATTCAGCAAATCATGTTCCAAGAAGAGTTGTTTTCTCATTGAACTAGGGAGCATCTTCTCATCTTGGCGTCTAGTCTAGCCCCATATTCTTCTTTTTCCAAACAAGGGATTCACTAACTGGTCATAAAGCGTCACATAATTTGTCAAGCATACTAATAAGAAAAGAAATCCATTAAGAAATCTCTGTCAAGAGCTTTCAAAACTGTTTATTAAGAAATAGAAACTTGTAAAATTATTAAAAATTGTTTCGCTATTGTTATGGGACCTTACCCATAATAACATAATGGACTATTCCATACGTAATAAATACTGCGCCTCAAGAGGAAGCAGGGAGTTCAGTCTGAAGACTTGAGTGAGGTCCGTCAGAAGTCCGTCAGTCAGTCAGAGCGAGCGAGCGAGTCAGTCAGTTCAGTCAGAGGCAGTCCGAAACAGAGTCGCGTTCAGACAATTACTACAAGATATTGGAATAGTGATACTGGTCGAGACTACATTGTTCTCCCTACTAAACCTGATTGTTCGTACTAACACTTTCTACTTCTCTGTATATATTCCTGTTTGTAATATATCTGTGTTATTCCATACCTGTGTTCGAGTTCTTATTTGTTCTACCTTGGACCATCACCGTGGTACAGGGAACCGGACCATAACAACGGGCGACGAAGATTCGAACTCACACGTGAAGAACAAACAACAAAATCCTCTCTCGTCAACATAACAATTGACGACGAAGAAACCCCTAAAAAGGAAATACGAACTCTATACACGGAGGACTTATTTTTTTGCTATACGTCACACATAATAAGTGGAAAACCCTTAAAGAAAAATAAACTCCCTACTCGGAGGACATATTTTATTTTGCTATCCGTCGTACGTAACAGTGGACGACGGTTAAATTTTCTTTTCTTGATATCAAATTTCACTTACAACAAAAGAAAGTGTTTTTTTTTTGTTTTTTGTTGCGAGCACAGGCTACAGAATATCAGGTTACACAAAAAATACATTTACATGGAATATTTTAAGTCAACCATTAGGGAACTTATCAAAATCCAGTTTGAACAACAACAAAGATACGAACAAAAACATTTGGAAATGCAGGAATTATTGATACGTGCAATGGCAAATAAGGAGCAAAAAACCGAGAACAAATCAGTTCTCTCTCAAGACGCTATTTGGAGTAATATCGAAGATTTCAAGTACGCACCTGACGAACATAAAACTTTTGCAAATTACTTCCGAAGGTACGAAGATATATATGATTTTAACTGTAAAGATTGGTCAGACGCACGCAAAGTACGCCTCTTATTAAGAAAATTAGGCACAGGCTAATATAACAAATTCGTTGCTTATATCCTTCCCAGAAAAACAAGCGAGTTAACGTTCAAAGAATCTATACAATTTCTAACGGAACTTTTCAGCCATAATACTTCACTATTTCATAAAAGATGGAAATGCATGAACCTTACAAAAAAGGATAGCGTAACTTTCGCATCCATTGTTAATAAATATTGTGACGACTTCAAATTATCGGAACTCAGCGCTGACAACTTCAAATGCTTAATTTACGTTCAAGGTCTGGTTTCAACCAAAGACGCAGAAATGAGACTTAGAATACTTACTAAATTGGAAAATGAACAAGATCTGACACTTCAAAAACTAGCCGAAGACTGCCAGAGATACATCAGCGTAAAAAAGACTCTAAAGACATAGAACAAGCTGGCATAGCATACATACGCAAAGTACGAAGACAAACAAATTTTCCCTCCTCAAGAACAGGTAAAACAAAGTTTTCTAATTATAATCAACATAAAAAGAAACTACCACCAAGACCATGCTATCGTTGTGGGTCTTGGCATTGGGTTAAAGACTGTACATATCGTGCTAAAACTTGTCTATCATGTAAAAAATTGGCACAAAAGTTCTCACTGTTGGTATAGAAAAGAAAGCAGAATAAGAATTACGAGAACCGAGCAAACACATGAGACTAATATAAGAAAATATGTACAAGTTGAAATGCAAAACAGAAAAGTTAGGTTACAGCTGGATTCTGGCTCAGACTTAACTATCATAAACCTACAAACATGGAGAAAACTGAACAAACCTGACATGTTAAAAACGGATAAAATTGCGAGATCAGTTACGGGGAGAGAGATAAAATTCGACGGTGAAATAAGCACAAACGTAACATTTAATGGAATGACGAAAAAACTAAAAATGTACATCTTAAGAAATACCGAAAACCTGTTCGGGACAGACTGGATGCAAAAATTCGAATTGTGGGATCTACCTATTAGCACCTACTGCCAGAATGTAAAAAGCTTATCAACCGAGGCAGACAAATTAAAAGGAAAACTAAAAACTAGTTTCCCTGAAGTATTTTCGGCAGGTCTCGGAAGATGCAAGAAAATGGCAGCTAATATCAAAATAAAGGATAACGTTCAACCTATTTACAAGAAAAAAAGGAGTGTACCGTTTGCGTCAATGGAAAAGATTGACCAAGAATTATCTAGACTCGAAAATACGGGCATATTGAAAAAAGTAGAGTACAGCAAATGGGCCGCACCGACGGTCTACGTTAAGAAGAAATCAGGAGAAATTCGAGTTTGTGCTGATTTTTCTACAGGTTTGAACGCAGCAATAAAGGACTACCACTATCCGGTACCTAGTCCTGAAGAAGTATTCACTAAATTAAATGGCGGAAAATATTTTTCAAAAATTGATCTAAGTGAGGCCTACCTGCAAATTCCAGTCGATGAAGAAAGTGCAAAACTACTATGCATAAACACACACAAGGGATTGTACAAATCCCAAAGACTACCATTTGGAATTATAGTAGCGCCGGCTATTTTGCAGCAGACGATGGATACGATGCTGGCAGGACTAGAATACACAATAGCATATCTGGATGACATATTGATTAATAGCGAAAGCGTTGAACAACACTGGCAACATGTACAAGAAGTGTATAAGAGAATTCAAAGCTACGGATTGAAAGTGAAGGAAATTAAATATCTTGGCCAAGAAGGTAGACGACCAGACCCTGAAAGGTCTACAGCAATAAAAAGATGCCAGTTCCTAAGAACATAACAGAACTACAAAGTTTTCTTGGATTAGCGAATTACTACCAGGAATTCATCCCTCAAAAGCATAAACTTCGCGCACCATTAAACGAACTGCTAAAGAAAGAAAAAGTTTGGCAGTGGACAAAGCAATGCCAGGAAACATTTGAAAGAATAATCAAGACATTAATATCGGTTTTATTTTTGGCACACTATGATCCTAAACTAGAGATTATTGTAGCAAGTGATGCGAGCGCCTACGGTGTCGGAGCGTGTATATTACATAAAATGCCAGATGGGACAATAAAACTTATCGCGCATGCTTCTCGAACCCTACTACCAGCGGAGAAAAAATATTCACAAATAGAGAAGGAAGCTCTAGCAATTATCTTCGCAGTAACAAGATTCCATAGATACGTCTATGGTAGACACTTTACTCTGCAGACGGATCACAAACCGTTAATAAAAATTTTTGGTTCAAAAAAAGGTCTACCGGTGTACACGGAAAATAGGCTACTTAGATGGGGAACGGTGCTTCTGAACTATAATTTCAGATTGGAATATTTACCAACGAAAAGAATCGGGAACGGGGATGGTCTGTCATGACTCATACCAACAAAGACAGAGACATTGGAAGATACGGTAAACGCAGCCCTTAGAAATGAAGAAGACATAAGAACAGTATTATGTTGTACAGTCAGAAACCTCCCAGTCACATTGCAAGACAAAAAATGAAGCCAAAAATGACGAATTTATTAATGAAACAAAAGCAAAAATAGCAGAAAAAAAATGAGAAAATTTCGGACAGCTTTTCTCTATGCGATAATGTGCTACTTTACAATGAAAGGGTTTTAATCCCAAAAACTTTACAAAAACGGATACTAAAGGATTTCCACAGAGGACACCCAGGTAAAAATAGAATGAAGTCGCTAATGCGAAGCTATGTATATTGGAAGAATATGGACCAAGATATTTCTCAAATGGTGGAAATGTGCAAAGGGTGAAATTTAGCAGCTAAAGCACCGCCAATCATACATAAGCCTTGGTCTGAAACTGATCGTCCATAATCAAGAATACACGCAGATTATGCAGGACCAATTGACGGGTTCTACTATTTAATCATAGTTGATAGCTACAGTAAATGGCCGGAGGTGTTTCGGTGCAAAAATCCTACTACAGAAACGACCATAAATTTCCTCCACGAGCTATTCGCTCGGTTTGGTGTAGTGGACTGTTTAGTAACAGATAACGGAACGCAATTCACGTCAGCAGATTTCCAAGAATTTTGCAAAATCTATCAAGTAAAACATATAAAATCCCCGCCTTACCATCCAAGATCAAATGGACAAGCGGAGAGATTCCTGGATACTCTCAAAAGAGCATTACGAAAAGCGTACGATGTGCCTACGGAGAAAGCATTACAGCAAATCTTACAGGTATATAGAATAACGCCAAATAATGCGACACCATCAACATTATCACCAGCAGATATCTTGTTTGCTAGGAAAATCATATCAGCGTTCGATAAATTACTACCAAGTAAAACAAAACAAGTAACACAGTCCTACACACCAAAAAGAGAATTCCTCCCAGGGGAAAAAGTTTTTTAAGGCATACAAAAATAATACCTCTTGCTGGGAACAAGGGATAATTGAGAAAAGAATTGGCAATATGATGAACATAGTATAAGGAAAAAAAATTCTCACACAGAAGACACGTAAACCAAATAAGGAAGAGACCGTTACAGGATGCTAACGATCCACCTCAAGAAGAGGTATTGGACACGATTTTCGACACATTCGATATAACAAGACCGCAAATAATGCCAGAACCAAGAAAATCGTCTAGAAAAAGAAAATTGATTGAGGCTACGCCGAAGGGTGGAGTCTCTTACGGGGAGGTAAACCAACCCTGAACCCATGTATACGGGTTCAAATGCATATTTTTGGTCGGGCCCACAGGCTCGGAGATCCCACGTTAAACCGGCCTTGTACCACATGATTCCCTCGTGGTGGGGGTGAGAAATACCGTTCAGTTTGAAGTCTGGAGTGAGGTCCGTAAGAAGTCCGTCAGAAGTCGTCAGTCAGAGCGAGAGAGTCAGTCAGTCGAGTCAGAGGCAGTCTGAAACAGAGTCGCGTTCATACAATTACTACAACACATTGGAATAGTGATACTGGTCGAGACTACTAACCCTGATTGTTCGTACCAAGACTTTCTACTTCTCTGTATATATTCCTGTTTGTAATATATCTGTTTTATTCCATATCCGTGTTCGAGTTCTTCTTTATTGGTTCTACCTTGGACCATCACCGTGGTACAAGGACCTGGACCATAACTGCTATGGAGTTTTTCCCACTACTACATCTATCTATCTATCTATCTATCTATCTATCTCATGGAAAAACGAAATGATGACTTTTATCCCAATTTAAATGTTTCAATAGTGGGCAGAAAATGCGACACCGAAATCCGAAGGGGTGTTGTGATAGCGAATGTGGTTCGCTAGTTTTAGAAGTGGGAATTTTGCACTAATAGTTTCTCCTTTTACTACTCATTTCCCCAAAACTCCTCACACTATACTTAGTTACCTCCCCTTAAACAGTTTTAGCGGTCACGCACTGACGTAGCGTTACTCACTTCACTTGTAAGAAATTTAACTTTCTGATGAACACAATACTTCGATTAATAATGGACACTACAATATTTGTCTTGCTATAAATAATACCCTGATGATGACACTAATACGTCAAAAGTACTCGGAAATAAAAGAAATATGTATCAACATGTCTATTTTCTCTCGTCTTTCAAAAATGACACCAAAAAGATTATCTGTAAATATGAAAGGATCCTATTAAAAATAAGTAGACAGAAAATGCTTAAATTATTCAACGAAACATGTCTCAATGAAAACATTCTGCATAAATATGCGCATATATATATATATATATATATATATATATATATATATAGTTTTAAGGCATCCTATATTTATAAGTAAAAATACTTAATATCAGGGATGGAGCATATATAAATATAAAAGTGGAAACTGAGGTTAACACAAGTGTTGACAAATTGGCGATATTTAAAAAATTTTGTCATAGATAAAGTCATTGTAGCATAGTCCCCAAAATCGACAAAATGTCATTAAATATTAATATTCACATCACATTTGTTGAAAAGTGTGCATACCAGGTGAGGCTCTGCAAAGACACACAAACATTCAGAAAAATGGGCCTAATGATAGAAAAATGTATGTGAATAGTGGCAAAAATATTTTGAATTTACGCTGCTGACGCATAACACATGCATGGATATGCAATACCTGAAGATGGTCTCAGATGAGATTGAAACTACTTGGGAAAATAAAAATTATTTGAAAGACAATTTTTGAATTTTTCTATAATTTTCTGCAACGACCAACAAATTAATTCGTGGAGTTGAAAGGATTAAAACCAAAATAGGCATAATACGTCTAAGCTTTTAACCAAACATGATTGAATATATATATATATATATATATATATATATATATATATATATATATATTAAATAATATAGAAAAGTTTTGTCTATTTTAAGTAAGTTCCTTTCATATTGTCTGATAAGCTTAATAACATTATCATTGAAGGACGAAAGGAAATCACCATATTGATACATGTTTAAATCTAATCTAAGCTTTCGGCTTACATAAGCCATTATCAAAGATGATAATTACTTTTCAATATATCAACCAATACACGGACGAAACGATAATGATAGTCTGTTTTTGTAACTCGTGTATACGAGACGCGGATTATAAAATAATTGATTTAAAATATGTTTTTATCATTAAATCAATTAATTTATAATATTAATGCTCTGTAAATTTACATTGAGCACTATTTTGTAAAAATAAAAATATCTATAAGAACACCGGATTATATATCTTACTGTTCTTTCTTTTTATTTACACACACACACACACACACACACATATATATATTTGTGTATGTGTGTGTAAAATAATATAGGTACTGATATTTTAATTTTATAAAAGAAGTATGTATACTGATATTTATTTTGTATTTCAAAAACATTCACATGAATCTTACGAAAGATCTACATTTAATAGAGAAAGAAGTTATAGCAAAGTTATTGGATGATGGAAACATAACATTAAAATTCGATTACAAAAGTCATAGAATAAGTAAAAAAAATAAATCGAAAACACTGGCAACAAGAGAACAACAAAAATAATGCCATAAAAAGAAATTTCAGTAAAATTAATGAGGGCAATTTGGAAGAAATGGAACAAGAAATCTACTCGAAAAGTCTTGTGTTGCTAATATAAGAGAGACAAAATGTAAAATATTACGAGCATTGTGTAAAGACTTCAAAGAGAGTTGAATGATTAAATATATAAAAAACTGATTTCTCAGAATTAGAGGAACCTGTTGGCTAGATTAGGCGTTGGGACTTTGTTGTGGTGTTATTTCTCAGTGGAGGCTTGTATTTGTACTATTTTGGTCCTAAAATAGGTTCGACGTACAAAACGTTAGGAACTTGATATAATAGGTATTACGCAGAGTAATCTTGTTGTGGTCGCTGACTACTTTCGTATTCGACTAACTGTCGACTACTGTCGTCCGACATCGACGCTATTTAGTAACTGCCTCACGCAGCCACATGTGGCACAAGGCCAAATTTAATGTGGGGTTCCCGAGCCCGTAGACTCGGCCAAAAAATCCCCGTAGACCCCGGGGAGGTAGACAGACCCCGGGAAGGTAGACAGACCCCGGGTCTGTCAACCTCCCCGGACGAAACTTTGCCCTTCAGCATAGACTCGTCTGGGTTCCTCTCTGCCTTCAGGCAGAGAGTTCTAATATTTAGTCACCCCACCACGAGGGTATCATGTGGCACAAGGCCGGTTTAACGTGGGATCTCCGAGCCCGTGAGCTCGGCCAAAAATATACCCTTTGAACCTGTATGAACGGGTTCAGGGCGGAGTCTCGTTCGGGTTCCTCCCCTTCCGAAGGCAGAGAGTTCAACCGTTCAACTGGTCGTCCGACATCGACTGACACTCGTTTCTCTTACTACTCCTACTTATATTAGGTGGGGGAGTCTATTAACTATAGAATAGGTGTGTTTCACCATAACAGACTTTCATGAAAATAATCAGCCAGAATGACTTTAAAGACAGCAGCTGGGAGGTGGAGTAATGCTTTAGGATAGTATTGTAGGAAGTAGAATTATAAGCTTCTTCAAATTCGAAGGCATGAAGTTAAATTCATAGAAATATTTTAAGTTTAGGGAAGAAGACCTTTTCGTAGTAGAGACTTATTTTACTTGTTGCTTTTGTTGTTGTTTATGATGTCGCGTCCAATTAGGACGTGAGCGATCATAACTTCCAACAAATCTCCTATCCTTTAAAGCTGTTTTATCATCACTCCTCCTCCCCGTTGTGAAATCTTCAATTCAAATAATAATTTTTCAAGGTGTATAGAATTGGTTAAAACTTATAAACATTTCTCTGCATTATGTCTTTTGGGTTTAATATAAATAAGTTATATATATATATATATATATATATATATATATATATATATATATATATGTTCTGAAAAACTTGGTAACCCGTATGGGTAGTCCCAAGGAGGATGAAATCCTGAGAACTCAATGTAAATCCAGAGCTAATAATTTAAACAAAAAACAGATAAAAATAATGATAAAGCATAAAGATCCGGACATATTACTGAACCAACATAACGAGTTAATTTTTAAATGTACACATAAAAACCACCTCAATGTAACTAAATGTATTTAGAAATAACTATATAGAATGGAATATAGAATATTATGTTATTTTTAGTTTTGGAAATGATTATATGCACACATAGCATGCGGATGCATAATTGTATGTATACAAATGTGTAGATGGACTTAGACATTGATATGTGATTTTATGTATGTATGTATGTGCATTTGTATAGCGGTGTATATATATGCATATATATGTATTAGGTTGGTGCAAAAATAATGACGTAATAATGTCGTTTTTTGACGTATTTTTTTAACGTCAAAACGATATTATTACGTCATTATTTTTGCACCAACCTAATATATATGTATTGTAGGCGCATATATATATATATATATATATATATATATATATATATATATATATATATATGTGTATGGGTGTATTCGTAAGTTTAGGTAGGTATGTTTGTATATATATATATATATATATATATATAGTGTCATGTGTATAAGATTGCATATGGTCTATATATGTATATGTGTATATATATATAAATGTAAGTATTTGTGAGTTCGTATTTGTAATATGTGTGAATATATGTAAAATATAGTAATATAAATACATATGCATGTATAGGTGTTTATGGGTATAGATCATTTTTTATATATTCATATATATATATATAGAAAGTATTCTAATGGAAGGGCATAAAGTTCTTTTATTAATGTTTAATCTTACTTTCCCTTTTAATATTTATTAGAATTGTTAGATTGAAAATTTGTATCATCTGGAGATAATTTCATTTTAAATTGATAATTTAATTTAAATTTAAATATATTACTCTGTCAATATTGATAGTAAAATACTAAAATTAGAAATATTTGTTTTAATATTTAAACACTTAAATCCTCACCTAACGTTAAAAATTAACTGTGAAATTAAAGAAATATTTAAATAGATATAAATATAAATATGTGTAATTATTTGTAAATGTATGTGTAAGTATTTATATATGAATATGTATAGGTACCTGTGTATTTCAATACATATGTATGTGCCTATGTGTGTAATTTCACATGTAAATGAACGTATATATATGTAAAATTTACATAAATATATATATATATATATATATATATATATATATATATATATATATATATATATATAAAAAACAAAAAAACAAAATCTTTAATATTACCTTCCAATATTACTCCATCTGAATTTGAAAGCTAAACTTTAAGTAAGGGAGATTACCCATCTAAAAATAGTTACAAATTACATTCATGAATTAGATTCAAACTGATAAAGATGATACCTTAACAGTCATTTACAATATTAAAAGATTACTATCAGTAAACTGTTATATTTAAAAAAAATATTTTAATGTGTTCTCTAAGATTGTGTTAATAAATACAGTACTTAACTTATATTAAATCCCTAAATTATTTGTAAAAAAGTTAAATATTTGTATTGTTAACAAGCATCAAATTAGTTTCTTCGTGGATTTTTATTGAACATTTAAATTACTATTAAACATTAAAATCTATTTTTTTACATAAATTGCTAAAACTATACCACCCCTCTTTCTTACGTAAAACCTAATTACAGCTTCTTTCTCTTTACTTCCCCCTTCTTTCTTTTTTCTTTTCCTTTTAATCTTTCTTCTCCCCTCCTATTTCAATATATAAGTTAACCGATTAAATAGGTCATGATCTGGTCCCTCCCCACTAATACTAAGTATGATTGAAACCCTCTCTAAACTCGACCATGTCTCACACATCACTCCTCGCTACTCTCTTTGTTAAATTACATAAAATTAATACTACCCGTCAAAAGTGTGAATTTTCATTTCATCTTCTGTCTCATTTTTTGGAAGTGTTATCTGATGATCCAGCGTCATGTAAAAGGGTTCTGGTGAAATAAATAATTATAATGGAAACTTGAAGTGGTGTGTTTTTTCTTTAAATTATATATATATATATATATATATATATATATATATATATATATATATATATATGGTGTTGCATCAAAATTCTACACTTGATAAAAAGAAAACGAAATAGGCAATAAAAACAAAACCTCCTTGAGTATTTATTCTGGGGCGTGATAGAGGCAAAGACCAACAAGCACGCCCACAACACGCCGCTATGGACATGGTCGTCAAAGCCTGTGACTCATTTTGCGCCCGTTTTGAGATGGTCGTCGCCGCCGCCGGTGGTTACATTGAAAAATAATGTAGTATGTAACTGTTGCTAAGTAAACTGTCGGGTCTCTGCATATACAACTTTTGTTTTTATTACCTATTTCGTTTTCTTTTTATCAAGTGTCGGATTTTGCTGCAGCAGCCTGTATATATAATGTTTTAGGGGTTTAAATTTATACTTTAGATTTTATGCCGGATACATACACACACATAAAGTGGGTACTTCAACGTGATGTAATGGTTAGTATTAGGTAGTAAATGCAATTTAAGAAACAAAGCCTGTAAAGTTTAGTCAAACCTTTCGAGAAAGTTTGTTTCAGTTTTCCTCTCCGAACTAAATCTTCCAACTTTTTGAATTAATGTACAACATAAATTATCCTTGTAAAATCTTGGTTATTCAAAGAATTTCTGATCCTCCCATCACCCTCCTGATAATAAATCAATGCATCATAATAAACAAGAAAGAAAATTTTTGAAATGAAAAGTCCTCCATATTTTTAGCCTGAAGTATCGATTAAATAATAAACACGTCTATTTTTGCTTGTACAGAACTAAAAATGGCCAGACAGCATTTAGAATATGAAAACATTTGAATTCAAAAGATGATATTTGTCATTACTTTGAAAAAATATCGAATCCTACGGCTAAAAATTCTATGAGAAGATTGTAAAAAAATATTAAATGAAGAAATACGTATTATCACTTTACGACAAATTTTATATAATAAAAACGGTTTTCATTTGCTTCGCTGGCCGCTGATATAAATTGAAAAAAAAATCTTACAAGAATTTCTTGAAAATTTAGCCGCATGGATAAAAAATTGTTATGCATATTTTGAATTTAATCATTCTCCATTTTGTTTGTTAGACTCACAGCCTTTCAGCCTTTTTACACTCCTGTCATGTTCAGGTGTCGGTCTTCATACGAGGTAACGAGGAATTTTTAACTTCTATAAAGCACATATTGAAAGCATCAAATAGAAATTATAATGATTTAGATGGAATGGCCCTAATCGCCCATTAATACAGACCGAACGTGTGAGAAACGACGAGTTTTTTGGGGAAAATAGAAACGGAAAGGAAACTCATACATAACATCAGGAAGAGTTGAAATTTCGAGCGCAAATAATGAGGAAAGAGGGTTTGGAAAATCTGATGCATACAGGACAGATTGAGTGAAGGAGGGACAGAAGACAGCAGCGCGTAACATACTTGATGGGCTTGAGTCAATTGGATGGTAGAACAGGGTTTGAGAGAAATAACAAAAAGGCGAAACTTATTAAAAGCAACAAGTGAAGGAAGATGTGGAGGGCAATGATCAACTAGATGCTGAAGAGTCGGGAGTCAAAATTTTTTTAAGACTTTTCAATCTAGTCTGTTTTTTATTTATTTCATTGTTTAAGAAAAGAAAAGAAAAAGTTATTATTCGGTTGGGGCAAAAATAATGTCGTTTTCTCACATATGTTACTATGTGAGAAAACGACGATATTTTTGCACCAACCTTATACAACCTAAACGTAGTTACCCACTAAAGAATAACGTGTATAATGGTAAGAAATAAATGTCGGAATAAAGAAAATCCATTTTATTTTTCGGATACAAAGATTAAACTGGCAGATATGTGCATTCTTTACCGTGATATGTGCATTCTTTAAATAGGTAATTCCAGCCTTTCTCTATCAAGATGGTCTCCCGTGGCCAAACTGATAGTAGAAAGTTTCACCTAAGAGCCCCTTTCCCTGCTGGAAAAAGAGGTACATGTATATAAAAAATACTTGCTTTAATTCCTGACTAACAATTGTTTTCTTCAAAATGTTCAATGCACTTCTAAAGAAAAGATATGCATTTATATTATATATAAATAATAGTTATCCTCTCAATAATGTTGATCTTAATTCGTGACCAGGAACAATCCACTTCTTCCCGATTTTCAATATCCAATATGCAAAATCAGTGCGAAAACATATTAAACATATTTATGCCACAAATTAAAATGTTCATTTTTCAACTGAGCTTATCTGAGTTGTTTATAGTGCGTATCTGTGCATTTTACTTGGTGATGTTTTAAAAGGTATTTGTCTTGAGTTTTACATTTTTAAGTAATGGAGCAAAAAATTGTTTTCGTGTCTTTATTTTGAAATAAGTTCGAATCGTTTATTTAGTCATTTATTTTGGTCTTGGAAAGTGATTATAAATAAATACTTTCTCCTCCAGACAGAGTTTACAATTTTAGTATTTATTGTTATAGGTTGATGCTGTTTACCTTATTTTCCGTGATTTTTTGGTGTATTTAAGTTTGGTTTTCTTTTAATTTCTCATATATGTTTAGAGAGGGTTGTGCTGTTCGCGTAGTTACTATTGGTACTCTGGGATTAGAGGTCTTGAAGCTTAAGCTTCATTAGTTTCATTAAATCCACCACTGTATACAAATATAATTTAAATGGATAATGATAAAATTGTTTTATTATGAAATCTTTCCAACTTTTCAAGGAAATTTCTTCATGTAGACGATCTTTTCATTTTTATTCACTTTGATAAAAGTCACATATTATCATCGACTTTGTTTTTCTTTTGTATTATTTTTCATCCAACACAAGGCGCAAGAGTACCTTGAGGGCTCTTGAATGTGATTGTGAGATGTACAGATTATGAGGACATGTACGATAGGCAACAGCTGACCGTAGACTTGAAAAGATTAAGAATGTAGTGATTGGGGAAGCATCCTCTCGGGAATTCGATGGAGACGAACACGGGCATTACGGGAATTAAAACTATATCTACGTCTCACCAACTTACACACTATATAAAATAGCACAACACAAATACTTGAAAATGGCGAGCCGATCAACTGAGAGCGTTTTGAAAAGATTTTGAACGATTTTTACGTACACTAAAGTCAAGAAAATAAATCTCATATTCGTACATAAGAAAAACACAAAAGCAATTATATATTGTTGTGAGACCGTAACATACCTACAACATGGACTCTTCCAGGACTATATGAAGTATGCGATATAACACTCTAGAAGAAGAGGAGGAGGAGGAGGAGGAGAGAGAGAGAGAGAGAGAGAGAGAGAGAGAGAGAGAGAGAATGAGAATTCTAATACCGTAGTATCAGCCGCGTACGACTACCAATATTGGACACTAGCACATAGTAAGCTCCGCTTATACTTACACTGTCTTTGTAACCTTTTTGTTTAATATATCTTTCTTACCTCTAATCTGTGTTCCGTGTTTTCCTTCCGTGGTCCCGACTTTGGGCCCACATCATATATATATATATATATATATATTAGCTCCTGAATTAAATTTAATTCCAGTTGAGCACTCTCGGGCTGAGGTATGGGTTTCTAAACAGTGACTATTATAGCTATATAGCGAGACTCTTCGCAAGCCGAATTGAGTCACTGTCGGTCACTGGGCGTGTTTTCGAAAATAAATACGCTAAAAATCCACCTCCATCCCGACCGTGTGCCGACAGCTTAGTGGTAGAATATCCGCCTGATACCAATTCAGTCGGATGTCTAGCCGCACTGATGAGCTGTGATACAGCGAAACAGTCTGTCTGTGGATGACATTATATATGTATATTTATATATTTCGATTTCTTTTTGAATTTGTAAGTTTGATGAATTATATTGTGATTACGATTCCAATGTAATAAATTATAACCATGGAATATTAGTGTTTCAGCCTTTTATATTATATTCTTACTCTGTCCTGTACATTGAGTTTAACCTGGATTCTATCCTCTTGGAAATATATATATATATATATATATATATATATATATATATATATATATATATATATATATATATATTAACCACTAACAGTGACAGTCTGTTTCATGCTAGATCATGTGTTGACTTCTACGTTCACTTATATATATATATATATATATATATATGATGGACGTTAAGTCAACACCCGAAGGCAACGATTGGGTTTCGCATGAAATAGAGGGTCGTCTCTGGGTGTTGACTTCAATATCTACTTTTATATTGACATTCGCTCTATCCGTGATATTGAGCACCTT
>OZ010577.1:820000-840000 GCA_963932145.1 Acanthosepion lycidas
TATGGTTTCAATGAATGTGGCTCTTTAAAGCGAACAAACCTTTAGAATATATGACATAAGGTACCAGACATAAGAAACATTCATTTTCTTGTCATGAGGTGGTATTTTTGTGCCATGTCGTTTAGCTTTATCAGCTGACTTGCAAAATTTTCCACCAAAGTGACATGCATTCTCAGCACTTATTGCCATTTTGTCGTTGGTTGGTGTTCTGGTACGATGACTTCGCATGTGACTTAATTTCCCTGTCATGGACGTCATAAATGAGAGCGCATGCGTGTCACCTATATCGTCTGGAAGTTTTACATGAAAACCTTTTCTGGCATTTCTATTGAATTCTCCCTGATATTTCACCCTTCAGCATGTTCTCGTTAGAGTCCAACAAAAGGTTAAAAAAAATACAAAACAATCATCATCCACGCCTATGCGCTAATTTTATACAAACACTTTTTGCTCTAAGTAAGGCAAGGAATTATATCACGAAAATTTTTTAAAAGTTAGAATAAAACGCAAATTGGTGCAAGCAAAGTTGAAAGCGTTCTTAAGCCACAAGATCGCAGGTTAACATATATCTCCGTCTTGGCCATCATTAATAAATTTTACGAGGGTAGAATTCATTTATATATACGACATCATCACAGTTCTTGAATATAATGTGAAACCGCACTGCAAAGTAAAGTGCAATTAGGATAGGAGCCGAAAAGTCCCCCTGATTCACCCCATTCTCTAATTCAAATACTTCCGACACCTGACAACGTTTATTTACCCTTTCATGTAGGCACCTTCAAAAAATCTCTAAAAAAAGAGTATACCATAATGAAAAATTTAACGCCAAAATGTTTGTGTTATTCAGAAGAAAAAGCAAAGTATAATATAATATTTTATTTTTGAAAAAATCATTGTAGGATTTTAATAGAATTTTCAGAATTTATTTAAAAATGAATGAAATTATTTTTTAAATATTTTTTAGAATATCTTGATAAAAACATAATTTTTTTTACATCTGTTAACCTCACTTAATTTTATGAAATTTCGAGAAATTAAAATTCCACCCCCTCTACATATGGACTCCTTGGAGAATTTAAATTTGTTTCGTTTTTTTAAATCAGGGCCCCCAGTTACTGAAAATTTGCTTTGAATCGTGAAATAACAAATGCAATAAAACTATGACCTTATTTAATTAGAAAAACTTTTAATTGCTTTTATAATTGCTTATGTTACGGACACTACTGTCCTAGGGGAAAAAAACTGTTTTTTGATGAATAATGAATTTATACAAGAATTGTTTTCATTTTTTAAAATTTTAACTGGAATAATTTTTAAATCTCTTAATTTAATTTCGCCCTTTACTAATCATAATGGAAAAGCTTAATAAAAATTATCAAACAAAATCATTTTAAAAATAATTTTGAATTTTTTTTGTATGTGTATAAACCTGTTGTAAATACAGATGCCCATACACGTCATTATCAGAAAATACCCGCAATAACTATAGGAAATTTAAAAATCTCAAATTCATTAAACATTAGATTACGGAGAAGATTACTGAGTACATAATAATATATAAACGACACTCTCATTATATTCAGTTATTTTTACACCTAACTCCTCCATAGATTAACATGAGATAAACATCAACCTGTCATCAAGCTGTTAACACCTTAGATAAACAGCTACTGTCAGTTTAAAAAATGCATTTCAGCGATACTTTAAACTTAAATGATAATTTTTTAAATCAGATTAATTATATTTTAAATAAGCTAGTAATCCTCAATAAAGTTTCAGAAAAGATTTTTGAATAAAGTGAATTATATTACGCTGAAAGACAAAAAGGTTGCTAATCAGCTATTTAAGACAAGAAAAAAATAATTCTAGTCATTATAAATTTGTTTTGGAAATACAGCAAAGTATTTTGCTTATTGAAAATATTAAATTTAATATATTAGGTTGGTGCAAAAATAATTTCGTTTTCTAACATATGTTACTATGTGAGAAAACGAAATTATTTTTGCACCAACCTAATATTTACTTGAAATTAAAACTAAAATAAAAACTTCAAGAAAGACTTTTCATTTTTAAAATGCATTTTAAACCTTAGGTATCAATTTTTGTGGAGGTCCCTAAGTTTATGCTACCATGATAATATTGAAACATGTTAATAAATTTTGGAGGCAATCAGACCTTCTCAATATTTTCAAAAAAGCACTCTTGTTGATTGCATAAAATGCTTTTGGTATATCAACAAAAACTTGATAAAAATCCATTTTTTGCTCCACATAAGTTTTCCTCTAATTTCCTTGCAGAACTTATATCCGTGAAACGCTGACCTGCCCAAAAGCCAGACCGAGGTCTTTGAAATACGTCATTAGCACTATGTTCGAGTAGTCGGCCCAACATTACCCTACATAAAGATTTATCAAGTATAAACAGAACAGAAATACGCCCGTAGTTACGACATATATCTTTGCCAACAAGAATACCTTTGAAAGGTACTACCATTCATCTATCACGCCAGATGTCGGCATTAGGTTCTTTTTCGCAACAATCATGTAATAAAAGATGGAAAATTTTAGCAACATTTCCTCCTCTATGTTTCAGCAGCAGTTTCAGTCTCATCATACCTACATCTCTTCCTTTTTATTTGTTTCTTTGAAATGCCAAACATATTTGGAAAGGGATGGTTCGTTACGATACTCATTATTTTTTAATGAAGACAGATGTTGGCTCCACCTTAATTTAAACATATTTCTAGTGCTACCAATATAATTTTTTTCAATATTAGTATTCTAAATAGATGATATAGTGCATCTGTAAACTATAGATTCTAAGAGACATTTAATATTCAATGGACACTTTGTAGGATTCCTACAGTTGCATAATTTTTCTTTAGTATTATTTATTTTTATTTCTGGATCACTATTTTTTAGATTCTGTTTTAAATATTTATTTAAAATTAAAATATTTAAATAAAAATGGCAATGTGCTGTAGTATATCTTATGCACGCCCCTAAATAACAAAATCAAAACAAAAACAGACAAAAAGACACGTTCTCATATAAAGAAACAAGTATCGACGAGCAGAAATTACAAACCCACACCTAACCCATGACCTATATTTACTTTGCTTGCTTAAATCATACTTGTATCCTGAATCGTAACAACAGCCAACACCCTCTTAAAATTCTGTAATATTTCTCCCCCCCACCAACTTAAATTATATAGTACTATTTAGCTTTATAAAAATAAATCATTTTTTCGAAAGTTATTTAACATCGTTGAAAATGGAACAAAAAATTTAATTTTAAACTGAATTTAAGGTTTAGGTTTTGGTTCCGAAGGATGGTAATTTCTGTGATGCGATGAATACATATTTTTAAATAATACTATTATAATATATATATATATATATATATATATATATATATATATATATATATATATATTGAGAGAGAGAGAGAGAGAGTGATAGAGAGAGAGAGAATGTGTTTACTAAAATAAAATACAAACATAAAGAAAATCAACACTGTGTCAATTTGATTCTATTCTTAATAAAATCCAAAGAATAATCTGCAATATTATTGGTCTTGACCTGACATCTCAGCTGCAGTCAATTTTCCACTACTGTAATGTAACTTTCCTGTATCTTTACTATGAATACTTTCATGGTAATTGTTCTGGTGAACTCTTCACTATACTACCAAGGCTTTATAAATTTAAGCGCTGTACTAGATTGGCGGCAAGGTCTTCTCAATTTACAGTTGAGTCGGCGAGATGTAACTGTAAGTTATATGCTAACATTTTCTTTTCTCGCACTTCTCTCTTGTTGATTTCTCTTCTGGCTTCATGCTCTCCAGCTAACTTTGATTTTAAAAAAATTTAAATGCAATGTCAATCGTTATCTACTGTTTTCTTGATTGTTTCCGCTCCTTAATAATGTTTCTCTTTTTCCTTATTCTTTCACACTCAGTAAACCCTTGTGTCTTAGGTGCTTTATTGCCTTGCAAGGGGTGAAATGATTAAAAGAAACGCTATTGTCGATTATTAGGCATTATTTGTGTTCTTTCTTTTGAAGAATGTTTAAATAACTTTAATTTGATAATCATATTTATTTCTAAGATATATTTTAGAGTCCCCTTGTACACACATACACTTAAATTTCATCCCCTCTCTCTCTCTCTCAATAAATATTGGCCTTTGTGCAGGTGCTTCTGTCACAGGGCACATGTTTCTATCACTAGATTAATGTTGTTCACGTTCGTTTTCTTGTTTTCCTCGTAATCTTTCTCTTCTTGTAAGAAATCAATACGTAGCCTAAAAATGGCGCCTCATATTCAGCGAAAGCAAATGTTTTCTTAAATGTTCGTGTGGAAATAAATCAGCTTCGAAAAGTAAAAGAAGAAAAATTAAAATTAACTAGTACAAAATTATATTTAAATAATAAACTTAGATTTACTTTAAAATATATTCTTTTATTCTGTGCAATGTTTTTAGTTTATTCTCCCCGAGAAGAAAGTGCCATGATAATTCATTGTATATTATATAAATATTTATAAAAATGCAACACACACGCATAATGAGAACATCTATGCAGCGTTAGGATAAAGAGGACCGTAACCCATTATTGTTGTAGCCTCACTACATGTAGTCCCCACCCATAGCAGCACCGGTTGTATCTTGGGCAAGATAACAACGTAACTCAACTCTCTCTAGATTGGTTAGAATTCCTACCAGAGAAAATCTCCGTTAGAAACAAGAAAAAGTGACCTGAAATGTTAAGTGATATCTGTCCCTCCTATACGGCAGTAAATGCTGGACAATCTCCTCGGGGATGATGAAGGGACTTGAAGCAACAGAAATGTGAGTCTATAGAAGGTATACTGAGGATACTATAGACCGAGTACGTGGGCAACAAGTTTTATCGAAAATAGAAAGAAAAAAGGCATTTATATTTAACATCAGAAAGAGAGCATTGAAATTTCAAGGGTACATAATGAGGAAAGAGGGCTTGGGAAATTTGATACATACAGGACGGACTGAAGACAAGAGAAACAGAGGAAAACAACGCATAACCTACATAATGAGCTTGAGAATGTTATATAGGAATAAAGTGTCTCTACCGACACTTGAGTTTGAGCCTAGATCAAACACAGGCGATCCCATTATTGAATTAAGTAAACCACGTGACCATAGAGGAAACGCATATTTGTAGGAAGTAGATGACGTCTAACAATCTCCATTTTTAGTCTATCCACTATTACTATTCGGATCGTTATTTCTACTCTATCCTTTATTGCTATACGGACCAGTCAGTTATGTGCCATGCGTGATACACGATTAAGCGATCATGGATCTTTTCGATACATGATGCAGTGTGTTGCCATTTCTTTTAGCGGTAGACCAGTTGTCATCTAAGGCTATGGTACCTGGTCAGTCTTGTTATTTATCTATAGCTGGTAGTGGCGGGGGGGAGAAGAAGTGGATTCATATCTATCCCAAAGTTATTAGCACGTAATGAATTTGACTGGAATTCGAACTTGGCTCTCCGATTCCTCAATCCGAGCCACTATCCATTACTCCACTGTGCCTCCCCACGGCGCGCTATTCGTGCCTCTATGCGGAGCGCTATTCTCTATACTATTTCACTATACGGATTACTATTCGAGTGAGTATTATCGAGCAAGTACTGTTACTGCGAGATTATTCGAAGACGTCTGACACCATTATTGTTCAATTATTGTACTATAGTTGTATCTGCGATTGCAGAGTCTCTACTACAACAAGCATTACGAAAGTGACAACGAGTATTCATTGGCATTACAAAATTGTCAAACAAGTGTTCGTTGACATCACAAAAGAGTAAACGGATGCTGGGAAAAGTTTCACTCGAAAATATAATTATTCTCCAACCCAAAATATGATTCGACTTTAAATAACTCGCAAAGGGTTGATAAACCGTAAAAACAAATCAATCGATTTTCTGTTTGTTAAATCATTAGAAATTGTGACTCTATATAAGAAGAAAATATAAAACATCATTGGTTTCCTTCCATCTCAAATTGATTGCTAGACGAAGATTTTATCCAAAGAGAGTTTTCCTAAGCATCTGGTAGGACAAAACACTTATTGTTCATCATGAGTTACTGAAGTTTAAACAATCTATCAACTGTAATTCTTTATTAGAAACTTCTCTTGTTTCATAACACGGTCTAATATGTACGTGATGTGTAGCTTTGATGAATGGAAATATTGACATTCTTTCCGCTGAGAATGCAAATTCATTCTGTAAAAGAAATCCAGGAGAAAATAAAGTAATTAAGCTGGAAGCTTTATCTTATCCTAAATATACACCAGACCCCCGACTCCCGGAGTTATCAGCTGTTTCCATCACAGCAACGTTTTATTTCATCCCGTCTGCTGTAATAATTTCTTTCCTAAAAGTAAATTTTCCAAAATTAGTTTCTGAGATATAAATATAATTTTCAGTTATTTGAATTCGACGTATCTGTTTTACACATTTCACCTCAAGTAAGGCGATAAAACCACTCAGACGCGAGATGTCATTGACAGTGAAAGAGAATGAGGCAAAGTAAAAACAGTAATCACTCTCCTTGGTCGATGGCAATACAAACTGGCGGATAGTTGGCTAAGACTAAGGTATAATGTGGTCGCACAGTTGCCCACGGGAAATACAGGCAGGGACACCTATCCATACGCGATATGATACAAGAAATAATATAATATTATGCAACCGTTGGCCAGATCAGCCTCATCAGACCTACAAATTCAAAAAGCCTTTTTTATTATATTCTTACTTTGTCTTGGACATTGAGTTCTATCTGGATTCTATCCTCTTGGGAATTTATATATATATATATATATATGAAAGCGTATGCTCTGAAAATGGACTTTTACGCCAAAATATTTTCTTTTTTTTCTTCCTCTTCTTTACACGATGTGTCTCTACTGGACGTTATCGATAATGGCTCACCGCAATTTCCTGTGCTTCGTAGCTTTTAACAAATTTTGCCTATTTTTTGCTCGTAAATATTGTTCCATCCATTTACACAAGCTCATGTTATGCGTTGTTTTCCTGTCCTTCTTGTCTTCAATCTGTCCTGTAAGTATCAGAATTTCTAAGCCTTCTTTCCTCATTATGTAGCCTAGAAATTTCGACTGTTTACTTTTGGTTTCCATTTTAAAACTTCGTCATTGTTTGCATGTTCAGTTCATGGTATTCCCAGCATGCTTCTGTAGAACCACATTTCTGTTGCTTTGAATCTTTTCTCCATCTTGAGGAGATTGTCCAGCATACACTGCTTTATAGGAGGACTGACATTACGTAACAGCTTAGTGCTCTTTTATTTGTTTCTAATGAATTTTTTTTTAATAATCTACTTAGCATTTGGAAGGTATCTTTGGCTCTCCAAATGCGCATTCAAATCGCAGTTTCGCACTTTCTGTCCTTTGTTAGAAAATTTTCCAGATATTTAATTTTTTTCCGTCTTTGATTTTGATATCTCCAATTTTTAATCTGTATTTTGGGCTCATCCCTTTGCTAAAAGCCATGCATTCTGTCTTCTGGCAGTTGTCGTTTAATCCTTTCTTCTCTCTATCCTTCACTACCTTCTGTAGGAGTTTTTGTAGTTTTCTTTTTGTGTCTTCTAACAACACCGTCTCAACAGCATATCTTATGTCGTTAAGATTGTGGATTCTAATAATGAATGTGGTAGGATTTCTACTTTTTCTCATAATCGCCTCAATGTATAGGTTCGATAAGTCCAGTGGGAAGATACATCCCTGTCTTATACCCCTTTTCAATAGATGTAAAGCTTTTCCGCCGTTAGATTGGAAGGGATTTGAAGTGTTCTTCTGTTGCCTTCACCACGGTGATTTATTGAGACACCACCTCTAGATAGCTTGACCATGACTCAAAAAGAGTTCTTCCGCTCTTTGGTAGGTTTTATTTTTCATCCTACAGTAGCAAGAACCTTGAGTGGGAATGCCGTTTTAGTCACCGACCATCACTTACTCGTAAACGCATATATATATATATGGGGTGTATCAGACATACTTTTACAAAACAAGGTCAATGGTACAGATAAACTTATATCCGCAAATCCTTCGTTTTTGAGTTTAAGGTTTACTGGAGGCAATGTTGAATGTATAATCCAAGAAATAATCCTAAAATAGTTTTACAAACTTTGGAAACGAATTCCTGGCACCAAAAGGTAAAATGTCCATATAAACCTATGTCCAAAACACCATCGTGGTACCACAACACACCAACTCATAACAAATGTACAAAATGTCATTTGCTTGCTTCTACACACGCATGCACCCGTCGAATCATTGACTGGCGGACCATTTCAAATACTCCCACACATTGTCGAATGGTTTCGCAGGATCTCCATGACACGTTAATGAGGAGAATCTGCGTTATTAATGTCTGCTGCATAAACCAAATATTTTAGGTGACTCCATTGATAAAAATCCAAAAGATTTAGGTTGGGATAACGTACAAACCATGGAACCAGGCCACCTCTACCTATCCATCTTTGATGGCAGATGTTAACCAGTGCACCGTGAAAAACGTGACTAAAATGTGCTGGAACCGCATCATGTCTGGAAGTGTGTTCGAAATAACGCCGTTGTAGACAGCGCCTGTAAGACGTTCTGGCCCGCACATTAATATTAGGTTGGTGCAAAAATAATGACGTAATAATGTCGTTTCTTGACGTATTTTTTAACGTCAAAAAACGACATTATTACCTCATTATTTTTGCACCAACCTAATAATAAACTGATGTCGATCTCTAGCCTGTATTGTACCCTGAGGATTCCGAACCACCCACAAATGTTAGTTGTGTAAATTTGTTATTCCATCTCTTCAAAAATGTTGCCTTATCCATAAACCAGACTGAACAGACAAATAACGGATCGACAGAATTGTGCAATAAACTGTAGATAAAGGTTCTCCCGGCATCAGCAAAGGTTCATCCCTGTTGAGTGATCAGAGGGCGAAAGACCCTGTACACATTGCAAATGATACGGATACAGGAGCTGCTCTTGAAGTATCTTCTATGCGGTGCAAAAAGATATAAGACATGCTAGGGCCACTTGAGGTGTGCTAATGCCTGTACCGTCTCAGACAGTGTTCTTCGTGGCCATGTGTACGAGCAATATCTTGGTCTTCCTTGATCCATAGTATGTGGTGCTATGGTTCCTCTCTCTCAGTAACGCAACGATAAATATCAACAAGTTTTGGATGACTCAGTTGCCTTCGGTGTAGAAACGCAATCTGATACTACCGCACATCCTTTACCGAATGTAAAAACGTGTTTATCTATGCTTACGTGGTTTGTGAATTTTGTTATTTAATTAGTTCATTTAGTTATTTATTTGTTTGGGGGAATCTATTTAACTTGTTTTTGTTTGTTTATTTTATTTTATTTATTTATTTATTTATTTTCACTTATTCTTTTCGTTTCTGATTTTTCTGTTTTTAGGTGAAGTAGTAAAAGTTTCTTTTCGTGTCTGCATTTTGAGATGAGTTCTGATCGTTTATTTAGTAGTTTGTTTGGGTCTGGGAAGGTAATTATAGCTATTTTTCTTCCAGGCAAGATTTATAGACAGATAAAACCCAAAAGAATCAATCCTAAATAAGAAAGCTTAAAATTATTCTCACTGAGTAAACCTTAAAATTCCAAATCTTTATCGGCGACCAAAATAGCCGTTAGAATAATACAATACACTACCCACAATGCAATATAATAGACCACCCACAATGCAATACAATAGACTACCCACAATGCAATAGAATAGACTACCCACAATGGATCACTCTACTGTATATATAAATAGTTGAGCAGAAACACAACGCCCATGAATATGGATGGTCAGTGGCTCCTTCATTTTTGCTAATTTTATTTTAGGTTTATTCCTCTCCCCATTTGGATGATATGGATTGCAATCCTTTGGTAACTGTGGGGTAACTTTTGAGGGTCAGTAATTTTAATAATCCTGGGGTATTTTTCCTCAAGTGAACTGTTATCCCTGCCTGACGATTGCGTTTATCATGAAGGATGGTGTTGTCTTCAATATCTACCTTTATATACTACTCTATTTTCAAAAAGAGAAAACGTGTAGATTAATTCGTTAAGAAATCAGCTAATTTACATTTTCACAGGCGAATTCATTGCTAAATCGACGTGGTCAGAAATCTCGGACGGCCTCTATGGTGTATGACGTCATTGAAAGGGATAAAAAATTTTCTGGTAAACCCACACACTCACCATCCAGAGTGAGGAAGGTCACACATGAACATGAACAAACAGATATTTCGAATTAAATTGAGGTTTTCTTCATTTTTTCTCCCCACCCTCTCTCCCATCTTCTTTTCTGAAGCCCTTTCTTAAAATGTAGAGACCCGAACATTAAAAGACTGCTCAATAAATCCAAAGAGGCTGATCAGTGAGATAGCAAATTCCGTTAAATGCTGCTAGTCGAGAAGAAGGAATAATATAAAAAAGAATTATAACAATCATATATATGTACATGCGCATAATTTAAAATTCAATAGAGAGTGAATCTATTCGAAAAGAGAAAACGTGTAGATTAATTATTTTTCTCATATATGTAAAATTTTAAAAATCCATAAAATGTGAAACATTATTGAAATGTTAAATAGTAAATTTTAATAAGACAGAATAAGTTTCTCTATAGAAAAAAAAATTCTCGTAATTAGTTTCAGATAATTCAGTTCATGTTTTGTTATTTGAATGAGGCAAAATAGAGAAATATTTAATGTTTCAAGATGGCGCTCGTCATTAAAGTATAAAAAATGCTTGTGTAACATTATGCCTTTTAAACAAAAGTATCTTGGCCTAATTGTAAGCCGTCAGACATATGATGATAAAAAGAAATTAATTAAATTAATGAGTAAAATTCGAAATAATTTATGGTGAAAGGAACACTTTTCGGGTTTGAAGGATTTGCCTTCAAATAAATTTTTACACTTGCAGTAGAAAATTGAAAAATGTGTCTTTCCATGTGATATCTTGAAAGCCTATTGTGTTCTGTCGTGGGAATTTGTAGATAATTTTATCTGTCTCTGTATAGTTTAAACACTAGAAATTTTAAGTGTAGAGATATAGAAAGGAGAATCACCAATATTATGCAAAGGTAATGTGTTAAAAAATAGAAAAGATGTCTTGGAAGAGAAGAAACAGTTTTGGTTTTGTTTGAATGATCGAAATCAATAATGTATTTTTGCAATGAATGGTTTTTATGATGAATGTAAGGATTTTTTTAAACCAATGCAAGTGTGCAATTTGATATCGTAATGCTTTTTCGAGCGGTCGATGAAATCTGCAATAAGTTTTTTCACTTTTTCTTTTTCAATTTTTGCTTTATAGCGTTCAGATCGTTTTTACATTAATTCTACGATCATGACATACAACCGAGAAGTAGTCGTCAATAAAATTTTAAATCACCTTCCCTATCCTTGTAAGATTGAATGAAGCCATTACTGATTAGCTATCGTAACCACCGACCCAGCCTCATTCACATATATATATATATATATATATATATATAGGTGTATCAAAAATACTTTTACAAATTTTTGGGAGCGGGTTCCTCAAGCCAAAACACGGACAAAAGTCCATATAAACCTATGACAGCAAATCCTTCGTTTTTGGCTTACAAAGTTTAAAGAAAGTTTACGGTATATAGCACTATGCTGCTATATGGACTAGGTTACATTTGTCATTCGTGTACATTTGTGGCTAGTCTGCTCTTCTACGTTTAATGTGTGTAGTATTCCGTTTAAAAATGGCAGGATATTCATACCGTGAATAGGCAGATATGATTTTTGTATACTGCCACAAGAAATGGTAATGGATGCGTGGCTGCACGGCTGTATCAGATTGTTTCCACACGAAGACAGCCGAGCTATCCAAACTTTGCTGCTGTTTATCTTCTCGTTGCTGAGAGAGGATCCATAGCAACACATAATATAGAACAGGGAAGAACAAGATCTGCTCTTACGCCTGACTACGAAGAACACATTCTACAGGCTGTCGGGGGACGATTCAGACATCAGCAGACGACAAGTGACCCTAGTATTTTCTACACCTCATAGGATACTTCAAGAACAGCTTCTGCATCCGTATCATTTGCAACATGTGCAGGGTCTTTCGCCCTCTGATCACTCACCTTTGGTGATGGTTTATTGCGCAAACTGCCGATCCATGGTTTGCCTCTTCAGTCTTATTTACAAATGTGGCAACATTTAGGAAGAGGTGGAATAAGAAATTTACTCAACCAACATTTGTGGGCGGATCGGAATCAATATGTGTTGTAGTAATCCACCGAATGAACTCTTCCAGTGTGTGTGCGTGAGCAGACGAGACGCAGTGTTAACCTGCCGTTCGGACGTACACTTCTATCTGCTTATTACTAACACTCTTGCTTTGTATATATCTGTTATTTCATTATAAAAGTTCAAACTACCTTCGTCTTCCATGTCTTTCTTTTCTGGCTCCTAAACAGCCCACACCACTATGATTAAACAGAGGCTAATCACCAGCATCAGTTTACGTTTAATATGTGAGCTGGAATTGTAGTCGATAGGTTCATATGTTGTCTTTGTGTCTTACAGGAACTGTCCAAAGGGGCGTTATTTCAAAACACTTCCATACATGCTAGAGGATGTATGCTTACTAATATTAGGTTGGTGCAAAAATAATATCGTTTTTTGACGTATTTTTAACGTCAAAAAACGATATTATTTTTGCACCAACCTAATACAAAGACACATGTGGTTCATGCATGATAAGGATCCATCACATTTTAGTGACATTGGTCGTGATGCACTGGTTGATATCTACAATGAAAGATGGATAAGGTAGGAGAGGGCTGATTCCATGGCCTGCAGGTTTCATCGACCTCAATCCTTTGGATTTTATCTGTGGGGACACCTAAAAATTGGTTTATGCAGCAAATATCAATTAAACAGAGATGCTTCATCAACGTATTATGGGGACATGCGAAACTATTTGATACCGTGTGAGAGAATTTGAAAGGATCCGCCAGTCAATGATCTGACGGGTCCATGCGTGTGTCGAAGCAAGCGGGGAAATTTTAAACATTTTTGAGTTGCTGTGTTGATGAACGACGATAGCTTTTTGGGCATATATTTATATGGACATATTAACTTGTTCTGGTGTCAGGAAAAACCTCCCCCCCCAAAAAAAAAATTTAAAATGTATTGTTGATTTCTATCTTGGATGGTACCCTTAATTACGTCCACTTTAAACTCTAAGTTGTGAGAAACCCGCAATCAAAGTTTGTAAAAGTATTTCTGATACACTCTCTCTCTCTCTCTCTCTCTATATATATATATATATATATATGTATATATATATATATATATAACTTTAAAAATCAGGAGGTCAGTTGAATCCGCTAGCATTATAAAGTAATTTGATATAAAAATCGCCTGAGGATACCAAGGTAGCGGAATCAATTGTCCTCCTGATTTTTAAAGTTAAAAGCTCTACATGTTTTTTTTTACACTTGTACGCATGTATTGAGCACATTTTAATACTACTGTTTCGGGGTCTGATTCAAATCTGACCATTAACTTTTTATGCGTTATATATATATATATATATATATATATATATATATATATATATATATATATATATATGAGATGACGGTATATATTTTTATATATCAAGAACAATATTGGGCAAAATATATGAGAAATTTGAAAAAGTTTACTTGTGACGTATTTCATCTTTCAGGACTTTATCGGAATAAATTTGTTATGGTGATACGCACGAACGAGGAGTAATGGGGATTTTAGAATTTCAGGAATGGTGAAATATATATATATATGTATAATCATTTCAACCCAAGAAAAGCATAAATCCACTAACATGCAAGGGGTTACTGAGTGTGAAAGGATACGAGAAAATGAGCCATTATTTAAAATGGAGGACAATAAAAGAAGAGGTTAATGATTGATATTGCATTTAAACATTTGAAGATCAAAGTTAACTGAAAACTAAGAAGTCGAAAGAAATTTCTGCAAACAAGAAACGCACATGAAGAAACATTGATCATGATGGGCAGTTCTGTAACTAAAGACAGAGAAGCTAGGTATAGTATGTATGTCCTTTCCTTGCGCATTTTGAATATAATGTCTTCAATCGGGAAGATTGTACAATCACTCACAAGTCAAAATTGTAGCAAAACTTTTGAGATACTGAGGAGACAATTTTATTCACTAATGTCGCAATTTAAAAAAGAAATATCAATCATAAGGAATATATTTTCTAATATATCGTAATATATCGTAATCTTTGTGATGTATGATACTGTAGAATCTTCCACATTAGCCTTCCACCCCTTTCGGGGAGATGTATCCTTCCCTAAAAAAAACCTTAACCAATCATCACTTTGTTTCAGTAAATTCAATCTTCTATTGGTTAAGAAACACTAAACTGCAGCAAAGAGATACTTTTTCCCGCCGAAGAACCCTGGAGCAGATTTTAAAACACCAAAGTCCATATAAACAACCGCATGACTCAATTCAAGTCAGTCTGTCATCGAGTTTCGTGAGATGCTACCAAACTCCACGCGTGTCAATTTACTGACTCAACATCAACAAACAAACAAACACAGCACTCAACACAGCACTCAATCGATTATTGTCCGCGTGGTAATCAAATTACAATTGACTCAAAAAGTGAACGTTTTCACTACACAAACAGTAATTGTACAATTCATCAATTTAGCCTATCAGTTAAAGGAAAACAACTCTTCACAACTTAAATTCTAACTAACAAGTAACACACACATACACACTAATATTTGAATGAAAACATTTGAGGTTTTTCATTGCAGAAAGCAAATTATTTTAATTTCAGTAACAAATCAAAACCATTAACTTTTATTGACCAAATTTCTGCATGAACATTCTTCATAACCTCGTCTCAATTGCCACAGTCAACAAACATTCTCTTATCCTTGCATGTATATCTATTATATATATAAAAATCTCTTTATTCTTGGATCTCTAACCACTGTGTTTTTAGTAATTTCTTGCAATACAAATTGTCCTTATATTCTTTATTTGGTCTACGTGTTGTGGGATAATGCATAATAAGCACGCATAATCTTTGAAAATTGATAACTTACCTTCTGATACATTTTCACTCAGCTACAACCCGGAACAATGCTATAACGCCATTTGCAGATAATCTAACGAATTCCTAGTTTGATGCTTTGATCTGAAAATTTGTGAAAATTTAAACTTGGCCCCAAGTTTACTGTCAAGACAATAAAATGATAGAAAAATGCATTTAGCGATAAATGCTTTTATTGTCATGACATTCTGACTCATTATGTTTAAGAGTCTGACTTTTGTTTCCTCCATCATAATTTCAAATTAGTTCCACTAATTAAGCTAAATTACACCATGCTGGAGTCCACGGAATCGACCCACCTCTACATTCTATTTCAATTTTAAGGACAATATTTAACTAAGACGGTTTCCCCCAGAAAACCGTTGCATTGTGGAACAGGCTCCTACGTAGATGCTTTCTCAAAAGCAACAATCTTGACCATTTCAAGTCAAGGGTCAATCGTTACCGACCTTCCATAGCCACATAATCCGCATTCCTACTTTGACATTCATATCATATACCTTATTCAGCAACACTCTAACTTGAGAGGCTCTTGAGCCTTGTATTGACTGAACACAAGTAAAAAATATCTGAAACCTGTCTTTGTTGACAGTATTGTGATTGACTTTCGTTTACAGTCTTTATCAAGCCGTATATTTATATTTGCTACTTCTTATTTTTTCCGATCTTCTAGTACGCTGCCATCTTTGTTTACAAGTAGTCTTATTTAAAAAACTATTAATGCCATATTCACAAGCAAAAACAAGATTATTCTTACACTCCAAAATAGGTTTCGGCTTGAAGTAACTGAAAGGATTGATAAAATGTAATAAAAAAAATCAATCCTATAAGAATTTCTGAACATATTTTTTAGAAAATTAATCCAATATTAATTTAATTTTGTCATCACTTGGAACGAGTATCGAGGTTGATTGCATCTGCAATAAAAAGTGATGAAATTATAAAGGGCATCTTGTACTCTCTTCAAACACAAATAATAAATGATGCCTTCTTCCATTATTTACTTTAGTTCATTTCGAAAACTAACCTGTTAGAAAATCGAAATGCCTTCATGTTATTCCTGGTAAAAATGGGAGTTAACTTAGCAAGGCGAAACAAACGCAAATAGGTTATTCTGTGAGATATGCTCGCAACATTGACCTGATCGAATAAATGGAATTATTCGGATTAACGGATATTTTCCTGTTTTTGAAATCAGAGTCGTTCGTCCCGTAGATTCATTATCAACAAAGGTTGGGTAACCAAATTTTAACGTACTCTTTACCGATGGCTTACAGTGAGGGCAAGGATTAATACCTTTCACAACGGAAATATTATTAAGTCAGCATTCTACTTCCACCACCGGAATATGTACCCGGTTCTCCCATTTTGTTCCGTTAATTGTTAAGTGACTTGCCAATCTACGCATGCGCCTAAATATCCTTTCATCTGACGAGGTTATTTTTCGTTCATAGCAAATCCCCCACGGAGATTAGTCATGAAATCTTTAATTCCGTTTTTTTCAATCCATCAAAGAAATGTATACATGCAGGCTTGACGGAAAAACCCACACACACACAAATAAATAAAAATGACATGTTTGCCGCCAGCATTTAGAAAATCACTTTACTAAATTGTGAAGTTTATTCTTGAGTTCAATCCTGACATCAAATAATATTTTAGCTAAGTAAAGCTTTTATTCTTGAACTTCGCTTATCGAGATCAACTTATTAATCTAATTAATCCCACATTGACCGTCATGCAACGTTTGAACAGAAAATCAGGTACTGAACAAAATTATCTGTCATCTGTAGCAATCTGAATTTAAACGCCCAAATTTATCAGTGTTGTATTGACTTCACCGGTTGTCCACCGTTAAAGGTGGGCGACTTCTTATTTAAAGCTTTGTAAATACCGCAGGTATGTATAGCGATCTTACTATCGGTACATTTAATGTTAAAGGAAAGAATTAAGGGTTCAAGACATCGAGAGCTAAAACATCTCCAAGAAACCTAAATCGATGAAGGACTTTGTGTTAATATCGGAATTACTAGAAGTTAATAGATGTGAAAACAGCAAATACTACAGAAATGGTTTTGTTATCAATACCAAATTGAAGAAAAACATCCATAGACGTTGGACGAACAACCATAATGTACCCATTAAACAACGACATTAAAAGAATTCTCAATAAAATTCCATTCTTCCCCGTACAAACCTTGAAGAGCTTTGAAAATCATCAGCAAATTTGTGAGTTAGCAAAGGATGCCGAGATTGTGAAAGGTCTGATGAGAGTTATTTGCGAAATTACTGAAGATAAGTAATCAAACCCATTTGCTGTGTGTCGAAACAACTCTGAAATGATGAAGTAAAATGGTTTCTTTCAAATCTAAGCGATAATAACATAAATATTATATACTTTAAACATTTTAAATTGATAACTAATTTTTAATTTAAAAGAATTAAAAACATTATTTTATACTTTTTAAAAATATTTTCCATTTCTCTTCCGATTAATATATTTAAATATTATTTTGGACCAAATTTAATTTCATTAAAATCCAATCCTATTTTTATTTCTCTTATTATCTTATCTTATTTTCCAATTATCTTTTTACCTTTTGGCAACAGACATTTTTTATTTACTTTTCTTTTAGGTACAAATCTTTTGTTAAAATTATTTTCGCCTTGTATCCTCTTTGTTTTGTTTATTTAATATCTTCCAGCCACCTTCTTCTCCTCTCATCGCTTTCTTAATTTGGAAATAAAACATGGTTTATTATTTATAATACGTATGATAAATTGCATTTCAGTTTTTAATGTTGGTAATTAACAGATGAAATGCAAATATAGATAATTATAGATATTATATTCAATGTCGTCTTTGTGGAAAAGCGAATCCGACATTATTTGTCTCAATGGGAGTAAAGATATACTTCTTAAATATTCGATGACAACTTATCTGAAAATGGTTTCTCGTTTAAAAATATATATATATATATATATATATATATATATATATATATATATATATATATGTATATATATATATATATGTATATATATATCTAGGTGATATTAAAGATATTTAAGAATGGAAATAAGAAAAAAAAGCATTCCACCATTCTCTGTAAAAACTCTGAAGACCTGGAAGACCAGAGATATATTTATGAGTTAGAAAAGGACGGCATGGTTTGGATATGGATTGATTGAAGTTATTTACAAACTTGCTGGTGGGGAGAAATCATGATCAACCTTCACGTTAAAACAGCACTGATGCTGATGATGATGATGCTGCTGCTGCTGATGCTGATGATGATGCTGATGATGATGCTGATGATGATGCTGGTAGCAAATTTTTGCGTTAAGTTTATCGAAATAAGATTACTAAAAATTCTATAAAAGAACCGTAGTTGTTTCTTAATTCCTCATTTGTATTTATTGGTAAAACTTTATCAGCAATCATCAGAATTTTGTTGGTAAATAAAATTTTCTCTTTCTTTTCTTTCTTTGAATGAAGAAAAATCACCTTTCAATGTATGACCTGTACAATTTTAACTTCTGTGAAAAGACGAACACCTTTAGTTGGCAACGTCAACATGTTCTGGAAATTAATGCTAAAATTGTCTTCTGACAGAAGTGGACGTCAGCTAATCGTTATTCGATAACGATAATTACCTATTTAATGTTTGTAAAATTTCTCAGCATAATAATCTGAATATCAGCGATGGTCTCACCATCTTGTAGAAATGGAAGACGCTGGAGGACGTATATCTAACTCAGTAGGCAAAAATATGTGGTTGCTGTGACAGTTTCGCTGTTATATTTGTTGATGGAACAAACCAAGCAATAAGAATCTCACTTCGTAGACTCATGCAACGTTGTATAGCCGTCGTTATTTATATTGTTAGGTAGCTGTTTCTAATTGTTAACGCTTCATTTAAATAAAGTTTTAATCAATAGAACGAATACAATTGGTCAGTAGGATTTTCTCATAAACCAACGCTGATTAACAAAGATGGCAAACATTTCTGCCATTTTGAAAAGATTTATTATCATCCGGGGATGTTTCAGAATCATTCAAATGTAATGACATTGATTTTATTTTTTTCTTTGGCACCAATTCCATCGATAAAGTATCCGCATTTTTTTAGGTGGATAAACCATATCAAAAGGACAGATCTTTTTTCCTGGTAGTGTGCAGAATTTGATTTACCGAAAGAAAAATAAGCAGGTTTTCTCTCCAATCCTGTATTTGCTATGCAAAGAATTATACTGGCCAAAGCCTTCTTTCCATTTTCTCACTATTCATCAAATTTCTTGGACCTTATTTCAAAGAAGCGCGTATGTTATATCAGACATTTTCTTTTTACTTCAAATTTGAATAGGGATAGTTTTCCTGTTATATTTTGTCTACATTTTAATATCATCTCATCTGATCAATTTCTAGTAACACAACACAAAAGCCAAAAATAATGGATAAAAATTTTTCGATAGAAATGATGTTAATAAATATATCAAATAAGCTTTTCATATATTAATCTAATCGAACGGGTAACAGTAACGATAGTGCGCCTCTGTCACCAGTTCTCCCATAATCGAAAACAGTAGCAATCAATCAGATGATGTCTTTATTGGACAAAAAATATTGAAGATAAGATTGATCACTTGGATCAAGAATCATTAAACGTTATTAAAATCAATGGAAGCAACAACGTGAATTCGGGAAGTAACGCCAAAAAGTCGATAGATGAAGTTGAAGAATTTCCAATAATTTAATTCTTTTTTGTTTAAAGACATTTAAAC
>OZ010577.1:845000-887500 GCA_963932145.1 Acanthosepion lycidas
ATTTAAGTACTTATTACAATAACCTTTAAGCATTCATCGTCATCTTGTTTTTAGTTTTTTAAATAAAATAAAAATAAATTGCGTATCAATAATCAATAATTTGTAAATAATGTGTTCTCTACTCGATGTGCGCCAAAAAATTCGAAACGCTTTCAAGATAACACAAGAAATAGCTTTGTTCTAGTTTGACAGAGCAAGCCTTTATTTTTTGATTAACCACTTTTTCTGTGCCATTTGGTTTGATTTGTTAGAAAATCTCCCCTCTTTCATCTTCACGTATTCAAAGTCAGCCTTGCAAAGTGCGCATGCTCACAAGAGGGAGCGTGAATGCGTTCCTTGCATCGGCCTGATTGGATCGTCAGCCTCGGTTTGGGACCCGCGCTCTTTTGAGGGCAGATGTTTCGACCTTTTCTTTTTTTCTTGTTTTCTTTTTTTTTGTTTGTTTTTTCGTTCGCACGATTTTCCAGGTTTTCTTTTTGATCGGCAAATAATGTCTTTTTGCTATTCATTTGGAATGCATTTTGTTTCAAAAAGGAAAAACCTGGATGAGGAGGGAAATAGAGAAAAAAAGAATAAATGTTTATGATAAGAAGAAGAAGAAAAAGAAGAAGAAATAAATTAGAATTAAAAAAAAATAAAAAAAAGAATGAAGAGAAGTTGAAGAAGGAAAAGAGGAAAAATACTTGAAAGAAGCAAAAGAAATAAAAATCAAAGTATTACAAGAAGACGAAGAAGAAAAAAAGAAAAAAAAAGATACACGTGGGAGTTTGTACTAATTGAAGAAAAGAAGTGACAAAAAATAGGGAGAAAAAACGCTAACGAGGTAAATGTAGAAAAAGAAGAAACAAGTAGTAGTAGTAGTTATACTATTAATAGTAGTATTAGTAGTATTAGTAGCAGTTTTTAAAGTAGTAGTAGTATTAGTATTAGTTATACTATTAATTGTAGTAATAGTATTAGTATTAGTATTAGTAGTAGTTCTATTGTAGCAGTAATAGTATTAATAGTATTAGTATTAGTAGTAGTTGTAATATTGTAGTAGTAGTATTAGTATTAATATTAGTATCATTAATAGTAGTAGTAGTAGTATTAGTAATAGTTATAGTAATAATAGTAGTATCAGTATTCGTAAAAGATTTAAAAAGGAAATATAAAAATGTAGCAGGTAAAATCAGAAAAAAAAACCAAAACATGGAGTTCTGTTGCGATGGAATAATGGACAAGCAAAATTAATCAAAAAGAAAATGCGAGTGAAAATAAAAAAAAAGGCCAAACAGCTCTTCGAAAAAGAAAAAGAAAACAGGAAAGACGAATAGAAAGAAATGGGACCCACGGCCAATTTTAACGAAAACAAATCGTTAGTTCCTCAAGAAATTTATAAAAAAAAATGAAAAAAAAGACATAACACAACCATTTTGGTCAAGTTCAGAAGCAATAAACCGAACCTACGTCAGCGACAATAACTCAAAGAATTGGAATGAGTCGAATTCTTTCTTTTGATATCGCAATCTCAATAATTCATGTCCGGCCACACAGACTGATTCCTTTTTGAGAATGTGATACAAATTGCTGGATATTTTATAGGTTTTCATTATTAAGGAAGAGAATTAAAAAAAAAAAAAAAAAAAAAGAAAAGACGTGAGAGATTTTTTTATGTTACATGGAGATTAAAAAGAACAAGTGTGCCTTGAAAATCAGTATTCGAAATGCTGAGTTTGAGATCAGAGGCCTTGGGATATTGTTGATACAAGGTCACAACAGTTGGGCACTAGTGAGGCTTAACCTCAGAAACAATAGCCTAAAATGATAGCTTGTTAAACATTACATCAGGAGCTCACATTATATCTTTATTATGCCTAATTCTGGCACAAGGTCAATATATTTGTGGAAGTAAAAGAAATGGAACAGGTTAGCGTTGTCCGCGAAGCAATCCTCGGTTATTATTGTACAATGTCAAAAAAATAATGAGCTATTATAGAAAAAATCTCCACTACAAGACTGTCTTTTTAACTGTCACTCTAAATATTTACTGAAGATGTCTTATTTTGGCTCAAGATCATGTGGATTCTTGGTCATATCTAAAGCAGCAACACGAACCTGGGAAAATCAAGTATTGATACTGGGAAAAAACACCTGTAACATGCTAACTTATTTATATGGACCCATCAGAACTCTGATTGGAGTTATAAGAAGTTCGATTCTAACGTTAACTTTAACACTAACCCTACATATTGAAGGAAGGGGGCACGTAAAAATACAGAGTAACCCACCTAATTATATGAGAGAGCAGTAGAAAATAGGGCTATAAAAGACGTTACTTAAAAAAACAAAGTATATGACCTTGTGGCAATCTATGATCGTCAATATCCTGAAGAGAAAGAGAAGAATGCATTCGGCTATTAAGTGCCGTCTTTTGGGAAGGAACCTTTCCTAAAAGGGGCGAGTGTTAATCCCTGGCGCCTGTGATATCCCCAAATGGAAGATGCCAAGGGATCTAGAGAATTTCTTGTCACTAGTGCGACGTACACGTGGGAATACTACTTTGAACCTAAGTGGGTCTGCCAATAAATACGTTTTAATTTATAAGTTTCATTAAAATGGCAGTAAAAAGCGTTTTAGCAAATTGAAAATTGGAAAATATAGTTTCTATAATGAATTCGATGCATTCGTTTCTTTTCTGGGAGCCGTTTATTTTGAGTGAAAATAGACACATGTTATTATAGATTGTATGCTTCAAGAAGATCGAAACATTACGCTAGCAAGAGAACCGGTAAAAAAACAAAATTTCACTAAAACAAAGAAGTCTTAGAAGAACTAATGTTTGTTATTCTACTTCTAAAATCATCATTTTGACGCTACGAAACATGATTTGCAAGTTCATGAAGATTTCTTCATACTTAGTGCAATTTTTTGGGAAAAATATTTCTAGCATTAACGTAATTGAGTAAGACAAAACAAACCAAACCCAAAATATCTTTTTAGGATTAAGTGATACTTTGGGGTTGATATGCCATAAAACAAAGAAAAACAACCAAACCAAACCAAACTATTTAGATAACATAAAAATACATTATTTAGCAAAGAGTATATATATATATATATATATATATGTATATATATATATATATATATATGTATATATATATATATATATATATATATATATACATATATATATATATATATATATATATATATATATATATATACACATACATATATATATATATATATATACACATACATACATACATATATATATATATATACATATATATATATATACATATATACATATATATATACATATATATATATATACATATATACATATATATATACATAAATATATATATATACATATATACATATATATATACATAAATATATATATATATATATATATATATATATATACATATATAAATATACATACATATATATATATATATATATACATATATAAATATACATACATATATATATATATTTGTATTGTTTCAAATTCGCCTTATTTCGACACATAAGTGAAGATTGTCAATATCGGGCATAGAGAGCGTTTCATGACATTAACAGTGTGGATATCTTTTATACATGAGCGGGTCTGTTTTTGTAAAATTTCAGTCAACGACGAAATTATTCGTACACCAATCAATTTTGCATATTTTTATCCATATCTTAGAATCTTATGAAGCCAGGTTTTTTATATGTTAATAAGTACAACAAAGTAACATAAAAATCAATTTTCATAACCACATGTTAAATGCAATAAATTTGACAGGCGAATTCTGCAAAATAGGAAAAGCCAAAATTATTCGGACAGTTTGAAAAATAGAAACACTGGAATAATTTTCACAATATTAATAGCCAATAGCATGGTCTCTTATCTTTATAACTTGCTGCAATCATTTTCTAAAGTCTTTTCTGGGATTTTCTTCCATTCTTCAATTGTTACACGTTCTAATTTATAAAGTTGTTTTTTTTAAACCGACGATTTAATCGGACATTCAATTCTTGCCATAGATTTTCAATAGGATTCAAGACAGAACACATTGAAGGTCATGGCAGAATTGTAAACTTCTTTTACTGAAGCCACGCGATCACTGATTTAGATGTATGTTTGGGATAACTATCTTGTTGGTAAGTAAATCACCGACCTAGATGAAGATTTTACGCTGATAGTTGTAAATTTTAATCCAGAATTTTAATATAATTTGCAGATTTCATTATTCTTCATATTGAAATTAATTGTCCACTCCCCCTTGAGCCAAAACAACCGAGCCACCTCCATGTTTTAATGTTTCCACACCTTTCTTATACCAAATCTTCGGTACATCTTTATGTACAAAAAGCTTCAGTTTTTGTTTCCAAAAGCAATTTTCTTTTTCCAAAAACGTGTCGACAAAATTAAACCGAGCAACAATGTCACATGGTTCGTGAAGAGGGGGGGGGTTGTCGTGGTCGGTTTCCATACATGCCATTTCTATTTAAACACCGTTGTATTGTGCGAGAACTTACGCTGATACCCATCGTATCGAAACTTTTGCTGATATCTTTCAAACAACTTTCAACAATCCCCACAATTTTCCTGCAGTTCTCGGTGACAATTTGGGTTTTATTCCATAACCAGGCTCATTCTCTGTCGTGCCAAACAATTTAAACTTCTTTATAATGGAGTATACTGTAGATCTAGTGATAGCTAACCGGTTTGAAATAGAGCTGGAACTATTTCCCGACTTGTTGAAGTTAATAATTCTCTGTCTCAAATAAACGCTAAGCTTCTTTGTCTTCTCCATCTTGTTACCGTAAGAATAACAATAGCGACACTCTATGTACCATATCATGGTCTTTGCTGGAATTATCACAAATATTTTACTTAATAAATAGTCTAGAAGGCTTCAGCAATAAAATAATTATGCAAATTACTTATATATGGTGACCCCAAAAAAAGGGAACGTTTTAACAACCCAATAAAATCAAGAGTGATGGAAGAAAAATATTCTATTCCTAGTAATTGAAACCTTAAAATATGCCATTTAAGAAACAATGATGGAATTTTCATTTTTTAAAAATTACGTCCTGTAGATGGCGTCCTCTTGTACGAATGCATTCTTGAAATCTGGTGTTGAGATTCTTCATTGACTGCCGCAACATCTCAGCTGGGATACTGTGAGTTTCATCTTGAATTCTAAATGGCGAAATGTTTACTTGCTCAACGTCACTGTCTCGCAGTGTTGCCACTTTCTCATGTCTGGCAATACGCACTTCAAAATTTCCCGTTTTTTTGGGGGGGTCACCCTGTACTTACATGAATCACTCAATTTAAAACGATATTTTCTACAACACGAATAATTTTGTCTTTTCCTATTTTGCATAAACCACCTATCAAATATGTTGCATTTAAACTATTGTTCTGAAAATTGAGTTTTATATTCTTTTTTTTTTGTGCTTATTAACATATAAAAACCCTGGCATCATCCAGGCATCAGATTCTGAGAGATGGATAAAAATATTCAAAGTTGATGGGTGTACGAATAATTTTGTCGTTGACTGTAAATGTATCTACAAAGACAGTGTTAATAAAAGAAATTACAAGAAGGCATTTTATGCCAACGCGTTCCGTCCCCTCGGCAAAAATAGACATTTTCTAAATACATGTTTCTAAATAAAATCTCTACATTTACCTTGATAAACTTTCTGAAGGAACGAAACGCGTTGGCGTAAACGGTTTTCCGCATATCTTTCTTTTATAGAGTGCGAGAGAAATATCTCGCAGAATTACCACTTAATTTCTCATCATTATGTATGAAGATAATTCTGAGAGGTCTATGTTTGGAATTATTTCTGCCATTGTATATATGATCCAGTTGTACCATTTCTTTCAGAGGTTATGATGGTGGATACAAGCATTGACTGAAAACGGACAACCACTTCCTCTATTTTTTTTTTAAGTTTAACGAAAATAATACGTTTACCACATCAAGTAATCATTAAATTAATTAATTCTTATAGAATCCTATTTTTAGATAAGGGCGATTTTTATTTTGAAAATATTTTTTGTTAAAGAAATTGAATTTTTCTGTCGGGAAACATCGTCATAAAAGAAATAAGATATTAAAATCAGTCGAAAATCCGATTTAAGTGTACAAACGTATACTTTTATTTAATACTGTTAATTTGATAGTTATGTGCCATGCGTGATATACACATAGGCAATCATGTATCTTTCGATACATGATTGCCTATGTGTATATAGATTTTTCCCACAGTAGTTTGCCATTTCTTTGTGCGGTAGTCAAGTTTACATCCGGTTTGTCACACTATTTACCCATAGCTGAATAGGGTTCATACCTTTCCCAATGGTATTAGCACGTAAGGGAATATAATAGATTCGATTGGAATTCGAATTCGGCTCTTCGATTCCTCAGTTCGTGTCGCTATCCATTACTTTATAAATAAAAACGAAAATTAAAATTTCTAGAACGATATAGAAAAAAAGTTCATGATTCGTGACACAATATATAATTTTAGATTGTTACTTGCCAAATTGAATAGAATAACATATAAATTATATTATTTTATATGTACTTGTTTCAATATAATATGAAATATATATATTTAAGTTAGGATGTTTGTCTCTGGTAGTTGCATAATTAAAAGAAAAAAAAATTGTAATTCCAACGAATGATTTATTTTTTATGGAAATATTTCGGTTAGCAGTTACCATTCTTGGTCACTCCTTCATTTGAGTAAAAACAGTACAAAGAATCTCGAAACGTTTAAGAATTTAAATCAAGGAAATCAAACCATGTTGATGACGTTTACGACGTCATAGCAAGTCGAGTATTTTTTTTCTCCCATATATTTTTTTTTTGAAGAAGAGATTTCCAGACAGGATGGAGTTGTGCTGCATCTATTCCTGTTGCAGGCATTTTTTTTTGTAGTTGCTATTACCATTTGTTCAGCTACTCTTCTTTGATTCTTTTGGTTCGTCAATTTTATTTCCGGATGATCGAAGTCAATTCTGTGACCTTCTGTAGTGGCATGTAATGCAATCGCTGAAGAGTTTTTCCAATTTTTGTTTATTTATTTTTAATCATTTCAACCCAGTCAAGCCACTAAGATGAAAGGTGTTACTGAATGTGAAAGTATATGATTAAAAAAAAGCATTATTAAGGATAGAGAACAATAAAAGAACAGGAATTAAAAATACAGATGATAATGATTGACATTGCATGTTAACATAGAACTTACATTTACATCAAAAGCTATTTCAACTGCAAAATGATGAGTAGTTGCCAATTAAATACGTTTGTTTAATTAATTTAATCTTTTTTTTATGGAATTTTATATTTCTTACTAAGTTAAGTCTTTCTCGAAGTTGTCTAGTTCTTTGTGTTGCAGGGGACATTTTTTGATTTGAGAGCCGTATTTTTTTATTGTAAAGTTCCTGGTTTAAAAAGAAATGGGATTTCCATGTCATCTTTTAATGAAACAAACAAATAAACAAACCGCTCGCGCCATATTAACCGTTAGAATAGACTACCCATAATGCATCAATAACTCGTATATATAAATAGTCGACAAACAAAACACAAGTGGCCTGACGATTGCTTTTAGCATGAAACAGTCTGTCGCCTCTGAGTGTTGAATTCAATGCTCAATTTTATATTTACATACGCTCTATCACTGATATTGATCATCGATAAATATAGCATACTTTCAAACTATCTTTATAGGATAGTTAATCGACAACACAACTATCTTGCACCATGAAGACAACAAAATTAGATTACAGATACCAGAAGCAATTTATATTAAAAAACTAAAGCCGGAACTGAATGAATCATGAATAATGTAGTAATATTCTGAAATGCTTGTAAAGGAACAGTTTTTTTCACACTTTAATGCATTATAACATAGAGAGAAAAAAATCCCATAATGGATAATTTTTTCACGCTCTAATGAACACTTAGCACATTGTCCATCATTTTGTATTTAAAAGTATAATGAAATAATTACAGTAATTACAGCTTTGTATAAATACTTATGTTAATGAACAACATATAGTTTTGTATTACTTGCACCGCTGGAGGTGATCTTGGAAAAAGATCGAAAGTACTTGGGAACGGAAAATAAACGAAATTTAAACCCTTTAACATCAATACATGGAAGGTTATTCGTGAGAATGAACGGATTTTGTTAAAAATTAGCAAACATCTTATCTATATTTTATTCAATCAGACACACACACACACACACACACACACATATATATATATATATATATATATATATATATATATATATATATATATATATATATATATAGTCAAATTTCCCAGAAATAATTCTGAAAATAAAGACAAATTGTTTTAAAAATGACAATTAGCAAAAAGTTTTAGATCTTGACAACGCATTTCGTCTTCCGACTTTATCAAGGCAAACAATGAAACCAAAAATTGTTTTTAAACCAATTTGTCTTTATTTGCAGAATTATTTCTGGGAAATTTAACTATATTGTCGACATGGAAAACAAAAAAAAAAACGAACTCTTAGTAAAAAGGAAGTTACCAATACCCAGAATGAGGCTTACGCAGGAGAATCTCTTTTTTAAATTTTGTATTTGATGTAACTATGGCTACAAAACATTTCGCTTTCATTTTTTGCCTGCATAAAGTCGGAAGAAGAAACGCGTATATATATATATATTTCTGTGAAAATTTCTCGGACATTCAGGCCGGTAAATGTAATTTAATACTGTTTATTATAAACAGAGCATTTACTTAAATATTTGTATCTATGAAAAGAACGTATTAACATTAAATGTCTTATGTATATATATATATAAATTATATCATACGCACTTCATGATACCGTCTCCTGAGGTGAATGATATTTTATCCACTGTGGGTGGGTTAATTATTTTGTATAATAATAGCTATTAGTGTTATGAGTTTTCCCTTGCCTTGATTTTTTTATGCGTTTTGGTGCGGGCTTGTTCTCAGTAAACGGTAATTGTTGGACAATGTAAAACATCTCAGCATTTTATTTATTGTATATCGTGCGATGATGACCATAAATCTCGTGAGAATGTTTTAAACCGATCCGATTTTCGTAATATACGACCGTCTGATATCATTTGCCTGATTCTTTGATGCATCAGCAACTGATGAAAATTGGAAATCTTAGCAGAATAGACCTCCCTCCTGTAGCAAAACAACAAACTCGAATTAGACATTTTTTCTTAATAAATTAAGGCTTTTAACAGAAAAACAATGCTTTGTCATCAAAGATTATAAGATAAAATAAGCTTTGGAGTGAAAATCTATCTAAAAAATTTAAAATAGTTTCGATACATCCTAATATATAATAATAATAATAATAATAATAATAAAAATAATAATAATATAGTGGAATATTAGATTGTCTTTAAATGTATATATGAAATAAGATTTGAAGTAAATCTGTAAAAAGGAAAAACAACTTCTGATACACCCTATATGACAATATTAATAATACGGCGTATCCCCACCCCATATAATTGACATCATTTTGTAGATGATTCAAGCTGAAATGATCTCATATGCAAACAAAATGTCTGTGTGCAGACTTATCTCAAAAAGAATCTACCAGGAAGATGGGCGTGCCATTGATAATGACAATGTGCTGTTGAAATGGCCGCTCATTCACCTGACTTGACACTTTGTGATTCTATTCTTTAGGACTCTGTGAAAGGACAGGTATCTATCCCCCCCCCCCATGTCGTACAAGGCTAGAGGAACTTAAGCAGAGAATCAATGAGCCGCTAGAAAATGTTTCACAAGACGGTGTTTGGCAGGAGATGGACTACCGACTTAACGTGTGTCTTGTCACGGGTGCTTCACATATTAAACATATTGAAATCGGTTATAAAATCTACACCTTTTGGAATATCTTGTTTAAATTTCGATAAAAACTTTTTTTTTTATTATGCAACACGAATCCTATTTAATTTTCTTTGTTTCGGGCATGTAGTTGCTCAGATAGGCACATTTAAATCTTTTGGGGGAAACTCTGTATAATCGAATCCCGGAAGTCTAAATGAAATCTTTAGAGTTGGGACGGTAGAAACAAAAATATACTCATGATATACTGTAATCGATAGAAAATAACATAGAAAATTCATAGCCTTGTGCCAGACTAAAGAAAGTTGCTTAAAAATAAACGAAAATTGAACGCTTTCATGTCTATTTGTCTAAGAGTTTCTTTCTCTTATGTTTCAAGCAAACCAATAAAGAAGACTATTTCTGATACATTTTTTTAGATGTTCGTTAGGGATGAGACTCGCGAAAGTTGTTTTTTTTTGCGGAGGGAGGCTGGAAATAAATGCCTAATTTGTTGTTGGATTGGACTGAAAAAAAAAAAACCTGAGGTCAACGTTAGTGTGAGGCATGTCATTATGGAACGATTTCTTGACCCGAATTCAAGAGTCGACCTCTACATGATGATATATGTTCCCGCGAGCCACAAAGATTAAATTCTGGTCAGCTATGGAATATTTGACGGATGAAACTTGAGGCCAACCAAACAGAAAATTATAGAAAATCTTCTCATATGAATATGAATGATTAATTATTTTGCTAAATGGAAACACCGCTGAATAATCGTCTTTTTTTGCCAGTTGGCGCTTATCGAATTCCAAGCAATGGAGAGCATGAGAAGGTGAGGTAGGAGGAGAAATGGAAAATCAATAGCCAATCAATATTTCCCTCCCTCCCTCCTCTCCAAAACAAGTATATTTACCAAACCTCATATTACGATAAAAATATTTTTTATTCATGGTAACCATACTTTTACTACCGAACCCCCCCCAACCCCCCCCAACCCCCCCCCCCAAAAAAAAACAGGCAAAGGAAATGATGAGAAAATGATAATCTAGTTTATTGATCCCGCCACTTTTCATTATAAACTAACTCGCCATTTTTTCCTCTTGTGTATTTATGGCAACGTTCAGGTTGTTTTAAATCATCATCATCATCATCATCATCATCATCATCATCATCATCATCATCATCATCACCACCACCACCACCTATATACCGTGTGGCTTCAGAACGTGGGTGATCATGACTCTCCACTACTGTTCTATCCTTTCTGGCTATTAGTAAGATTTGTTTTCCTATCATAAATGTTCCTACCTGTTCTGACATCTATTTGCAAGATCTCGTTAGATAATTTATTTGCTATTTCCGTCTGTCCGTCCTTGTCTTCTATATGTCCTGTGAGTATCAATTTTTCCATGCCCTCTTTCCTCCTTATATGTTATACTGATTTTAATTGTCTCTTTCTTATACTGAATATCAGCATCATTATTTTCCTTCTTAATGACAGGTTCATTCCATTCTAGCATTTTTTTGTTTTCTGTTGCCTAAAGTCCATTCATCAATTGATTGAATTGTTTTCTACGGCTTATCAGTTCTTTGCATTTTATTTAAAACCAGAATATATTTTTTGAGCCACAGTAACACTCTCTTCCTACACCTACAATCCCAAGCCACACATGTGAATGACATCTGGGGAAAGAAGGCAGGTCGCAGGGGATGCCATATAATACCAAATAGTACAGAGGTAATAACTATCTTTCGATCACCTTCCTCTCCATATTTTCCAGGTTGGTTTGAATTCAGATTTTTAATTTTGCTAGACCGGTTGCCATGCAAGTCTAAAGAACCCTGGCTATTCTGCTATTTATCCACAACTGGGAGGAGAAGATATGTAGTCATATCTTTTCGAAGGATAAGTGAATGTAATGAACTCGACTAGAATTCGAACTCGGCACCTCGATTCCTCAATTCAAGCTACCACCCATTACTTCACCTTGCCCCCAACGGAAGTTTACAACCTACAAAAGACGCCCGAAGAAATTCATAACAGCCGAAATATTGTGAAAATATCAAATAAATGCAAGAGACTAGTTTGATGCCAGTTTATAAAATTATTAATTACTCATCATGAAAGAATCCCTTGCATTATTTACATTATTCGGACTGTTACCCTCATCATCATTGCCATATTCACAACGTTTCGGCCGTTGTACGCCCTGGTCTTCGTCAGGTGAGTGGAATTTTGAACCGAACCCTTTATTTCGTCCAATGGCCGAAACGTTGTGAATATGACAATGAAGATTAGGATAAGAGTCTGATAATGTAAATAATGCAAATATCATAATACCTCATCTGAGATATATAGACAGATATATAGAGAGACATAGACATAAAGGGTGGAGCGTACAACGGCCGAAACGTTGTGAATAAGGCAATGAAGATGAGGATAACAGTCCCATTATGTAAATAATGCAAGTAAACATAATACCTCATTTCAGAGATATAGACAGATATGAAAGAATCAGCCCAAAAGTTTACGATTACTGATTTTCAAGGTCAACATGTTTATCACTAGCTTTTATTAAAGTCTATTTTCTATTTCATACAAATATACTTTGCAGCTTGTGGTTTGCCTGGTGGCTAAGAAACTTGATTATTTTCCATTAGTATTAATAGTCAAAATTCAAGCCGAGTCAGAAATCTCAGATAAGCTTTCCTTATTTAGCACAGTCTGGGGTCTACGAATTATTGCTGAACTAAGATTTACTGAATTAATAGATTGAAGTCGTGGCTGAAATAGAGGCGTGTTTCTTAACGATTCTAAGAAATGATGTCTCAGAAAATTCGGTACTGCTTTTCAAGGTTACAACGACCTTCTCAATTAGAACATAGACGCAACACAATCTTTCTATCCCACTCTAATTGCCGACACCGTTCATATGTCACCTGAGACTTCTGTTATTGGTGTCCTGGTTTCGGTGTTGGCACTGGTTTCTCATGGGATAATCACTGTCTTTCTTCGCTTTTTTGATTGACATTTTTCGTCGTTTGATTTTTGTTGAACTAAACTAAGCTTGAACTGTCTCAGTATTCTGTGTTCGAACACAACTGAAAATCAGATTTTGGAATCCTGATTTTCAAGACTATCCTGATATTATTGTTTATTATTAAGTCGTCTCTTGATTTTCTTTAATCTTATTTTGGTTGCGTTTTCGAGGATTAATAATGTCGTTTATTTTTTGCATGTTACGACCATAAGGTAAGCAACATTGACCAGAAACAAAGAAGTATATTTCGACAGGATTAAAAGTCGTATCACATATGCTTGGTTACCAATCAATGGAAATAGTTAACAGAATGACAAAACGAGCTGAATTAGGGATGAAAACAACAAAAATACAAGGAAAGAAAAATAATAAAAATAATAATGGTAAAATGTGTTTAAAGGTTCTAAATTTCTAAATTAAATTCTTTAACCCGAAGGATTATAAAGGTTGATTTACCTGTTTTTATTCGCTCATGGTAGGGATAGTCAGAATTTTAATAAATGTTTTACCCATTTTTTTTAACCCAATGATTTTTTTGATAACTACCGTTGTATTAGAATAAAAACAGATTTTGTTGTCAATGAAACATTTGAGTTCATGCCTTCTCCATGAGTAAATGTACAAAATGAACGTTAGTGGCGCCTACCGGAACTTTGAATCAGTTTTTCATTTTGCCAACGGACCTCGAAGTCCACATTTACGAAATACTCTGACGAAGAATATTCAATGAGAATTCCTCTTCGTTCAAATTAAAAGAAAAGAACAAAGAAAGAGAAAATATCAATGAATCAATCATTTTTCATAATTAACTCGTTATTATTCTAAACACGATATCCTTGATTAACTCCTTGTTGGGTAAAACAATTTATGACCTTGTGTTAATCTTAATAAAAACCTAGAAAACTCATTAATACAGTTGTAAATTAGATCTTACTCGCTACCACATATTAATGTCCTTTTGCCATACTAGGTTAATAATATGAAATAATTATAAAGGAAAAAAGGGTTTTTAAAGACTAGTGTCTTATGCACATTTATTTAATGTAAAAAGAAAATTAATATTTCAATCGACAATTCTCATTAATATAATATTAATATTATTATATTACTAATGAGTTAAAAAAAAAGAACAAAGTCATATTTGTCTTGTCATTATGTTCAAATAAAGATCTGTTATTATTCATAATTTTATTGCCTTAAATATTTTCATAAAGCGTCTCATATAATCTTTTATAACATTTTGAAACGACTCTTTTTCAAAACGGGAATTATAAAAAGTCGACTCCTCGAATGATAACGCCATTGGTAATGGTAATATTAATTTGTACATATATGGAAACTTTCGGCATTTATTGACCAGTCAGTGCTACTAATCTAGAAAATAGGTTTGTCAAGTGCACTGTTACCACCTTTTACAGTATTGATGGCGACTTCCTTTCTTTCCTTGAATTCGAAATAGCGTGGAACGAAAGTCAACGTGTGCAAAGTCCTATGTAATTAATTTCTCTTGGAGTCACGTGTTCTATCCACTTTACTTGTTGCTGTGTTGAAAATCCTCAAATCTTGAAAGTCCTCAAATTTGGGGTCACATGCTTCTACAATATCAAACAGATTATCACAGAAAATCCTAACTAATCCATGCTTTTTTCCAGTACAGAGACCACGAAATTTAACGCATTGAATCCTCTTGTAAGTATTTCGACTTTTCTTTTAGTAAATGACCATTTTTATTCGATTGTAGCTAACGCCTGTCATTTACATTAATTCAGTCACACTACTGTTTCATAAAATGTGTGGCCGATAATCAACTTGAAAAAGTCACATTATCATCCTTTCCTTTCAAGCATACGCAAATATACTATAGTTTCATTTTCTAGTTAGCCAACGAACACTGACTCGCGGTTTTAGCTCTCCACGTGAAATTGTCGATTTTTCCAACGGAATGTGATTAAACTGATTTTATTTTGTACAAGGATGAAATTTCCTGGTTATTTCGCATATAAATTCGTATCTAATTTCCTCTCATTGCATAGAAGCAGTTCCCAATTTAATTTTGAAACTTTGATGGTTGTCATTCCATAAAAGATCAAACCATTTGTTTTATTTGATATTATCGTTCTTAGCTGATTAGTTTGACCGTTTCCAAGATGACATTCAATAAACACTGACCAATATTACGAGATGTCAAAACAAACAATTTGTAGATAACTAAAGAAGTAGAGAAGGTAGACCAAGTACAGCGTGTGCTCTGTTTAAGCATCGAAAATTCTGTGGCTGAAGTAATTAAGGCGACGTCCATGAAAACATAGGACATTTTCAGAATCAAAACTGGAATCGTTCTTTTATGAAGAAATATAACATTTGATTAAAAAAATGGCAAAAGTTGATGTGGAAATATATTTATATTGAATAATGATGATCTGAATTTATATGAATAAAAGATTTTGTAAAAATATAGAACAATTTGAAATCACTATTTACATGATGACTATCATCCTCATCTTTGTTTCCATATTTATCACAATGTTTCGGTCGTTGTACGTTCCGGCCATCTTCAGCCACCTGAAGAAGGCCGGAGCGTACAACGGCTGAAACGTTGTGATAAATATAGCAAAAAAAATGATGAGGATGATAGTACTAACACTGTAAATAGTGTAGATAATAACTCATCTCAGAAATATAGACAGATAATTTGTAATCAGTTTGTACATGTTTAGATTTAAGATGTCATTCAAAAAACTTTTGTTAAATTCAATCATTACGGTTCGTTTGTTTAATTTTGAATTGCATTTGAAATAAGATTATTTCCACTAGTTGCATGCAGACTATTTTTTTGTTATTATTACAACGTTTCGGTCGTTGCACCCTCAGGCCTTCATCGTGTATATATTTGTCTGGTTAACCTACAGGAAATTCTTAACTTTATTTAATCTACGAGGTAGGCTGTTCTCGTTCCACCGGCCATGACTAACGGTACCTCGTCCAGTTGTTACCATTCCTATCGATTTTCTATTATGTTAAATCTGCTGCCGCTGTTGAAGATCTGATGTTTTCAGCATCATGAGTACAATCAAACATGTCAAACAACAGCAGCACTTATCAGCGGGCAGGTTAGATTAAAGACCCCCAAGTTCTCCTTAGTCGACAAAAGACCATCAGCATTGGCGGCCACAATCTTAACAACATAAGAGACACAGATGACACAATGCTGATAGCAGACACGGAAAAGAAACCACAAAGCCTCCTACAGAAGGCATCGAAGGAGAGCGAGAAGAAGGGACTAAGCGTAAACTACCAGAATGCATGGTCATCAGTAAAAGGATGAACCCGAAATGCGATTTGCAGGTCGGGGACACTAAAATCAAGCATGTGCTGAAGTTTAAATATCTGGGAAGTGTTTTGACTGAGGATGGCAAGTGCGACACTGAGATCCGAAGACGTATGGGATGGCCAAGGGCGCATTCCAAAAGCTGGGCAGAGTATTGCGTGACAGAAGAAAAGAATATTGTCCTGCTACATGACATCGGTTTTCCTTTACGGCAGAGGATGTTGGACGGTCTCCTCAAAGATGAAGAAGAGACATGAGGCAACGAAGGTATGGTTCTACAGAAGGATGCTAAGGATATCATGAACCGAGCGTCTGAGCAACGATGAGGTTTTGGAGAGGATCAAAACAAGGAGGAAGCTTATATTTAACATCAGGAAGACGTAGCTGAATTTTCTGGGACACGTAATGAAAAAGGAGGGTTTAGATAATCTGATACTCACAGGTCGAAGAGAGTGAGAGAGAGACAAGGGGAAGCAACGCATGACATAACTGGCGGGCTTAAGCAAGTGGATGACAGAACGTGTTCTGGGAGAGGTAGCAGAAGGAAGAAAATTATTGAGAGCTACAAGCGATAGGAGGAAGTGGAGAGCCATGAACGCCTATGTTCTGAAGGTACACAGCACTTGGACTCGGTAGAAACAGGGCGTTCAATAACTGATTACTACTAAAAATAAGAACTACAGTAATACCTAGGCATGTGTAGGAGGATAAGGAAAGTCTTCCCAATTCAGAATTCCTTTTAGGTTACAAGGATAGACATACATTTGATTAATAATAAGGACGGTAATCCATAAGTAAATAGTGTAAGTAATGATAACTCTACATCCTAGAAATTCACACATTCAAATAAGATGTTGTAGATCAGGAACAAAACTGGAAAAGCTGTAAAAAGTTCATGTTTTCTTGTGATTGTGTTCAAGTATTTTCGACTGTCTCATTCATTATGCAGATAATCAAATGATTATTAATGTCATGGAAAATATTTTGTTGGCTATATCCAAACATTTTTTGAAAGTTGGAATGAAAATTAATCCAAAATGACGTCATGTGTAAAAGTTAGATGGCGCTAAAACACGCCGGAAAAGAATATATGAAATTTAATCGTATTATTATAATTTTTACGTATATTAAGTATTTTATACAGACATAAAAAGAAGAAAATTGAACACAATTTAATTTGATGACATGCATCAGATTTGAACATTATTGTTTCTCTTTTAGAGCCACAATAAATGTAAGTTGGCATTTTCCAATTTGGACCTGTGAACAAGACAGGATATTCCAGCCCTGGATTAAGGGTGTGCGTTGTATGTCTTCCAGCGGGAAACTGTTATCTCTCACATTGCCAATGTGACCGAGTATAGTGTGGCTGAGAATTATGGATATGATATCATACTGAACAGATAGTATCATTGCTATTTTAATTTGAATTCCATAGACTCTACTACGTCTAGGGCATCGCCGAGTGGAAGATAAACAGCAAACTCTGAATAACAAAAATACAATGAAAACCAACATTTTCACGAACATACTCAGACATCGAAAAATTATAGAAAAATTTAAAATAAATATTTAACAAAGAATCTTAGCTGATCTTTAAACAATCTTATATAAACGAAAAGTTACTGTCAAAATTAACCCAATATACATACACATATGGAGAAAGTGTGAGGATTGTGAAATGAGATCACTGTTAGATTGGCTGACCATTTAGGTCTTGCTCTCGCTTCTTGAAGATGATTCAGACAAGCAGATTAAAAATTGCTGAGTCCACTAAAATACGTTGATCTCCATTCTACCCGCTTCAAGGGTGTTATGTGGTATATTGACTGCTGACAAGTTGATTTTCAGCTTGTCTTTGTAACTTAGCCACGGACGTCCTACATTCCTGTAGCCCTGATATAACTGTCTGTACATTAGGATCTTGGGTATCCTGTCATCAGACATTCTGAAGACATGACCAGTCCACCGTAATTGAGACTGTATGATAAAAGTCCCGATTCCTCCAATATTACACCTGTTAAACAGGTCTACGTTAAATGTCCTACCTTGAAGCTTAACTCTACAGATTGCACGCAGACTGCTTTTATGGAAAACATCTAGCTGGCGTATATGGTACCTGTATGGAGTCCACGACTCTGAGCCATACAAAAGGATGGCAAGTACAACAGCTCTGTAAACCCGAATTTTCGTATCCAGTCGAATACCCCGCTCATTCTACAAGCGATGGCGAAGTTTGCCGAAAGTACTGGTAGCCTTAGCAAACCGATGCATGATTTCATCATCTAAAGACTTTACATAGTTCAGGGGTTTGTCTTCTACTTTCAATGTTCTCTGGAAATTTGTAGACTGGTGGTTTTTGTTTCTCAACAAGCAATTGCTTCGGAGTAGGACAAGGTTGGTGCACAACATCAGTTTTCTTTATGCTAAGTGTAAGACCAAATGCCTTACATGCAGCAGAAATATATATATATATATATATATATATATATATATATATATATATATATGTGTGTGTGTGTGTATGTGTGTGTGTATACCTAAATTCCCAAGAGAATAAAATCCAAGTAAACTCAATGTCCAGACCAGAGTAAGAATATAATATAAAAGACTCATACACTAATAGTCCATGGTTATAATTTATTACGTTGGAATCGTAATGAAAAAGAAGTATTATATATAGGTAACGAATATTAATGGTCAAAGTAAAACATATATAGACTGCACGGAAGGCCCTTTCAAGCGCTGATGGTACAATCACACATCGTCTTTTAAGCTACCAAACCTTAAATACTCCACCAACCACATGTGGAATTTTAAAGGAAAAAAAATAGCAGGGAACCTGTCGTAAGGTGGAAAAAAAAACAAAAAAAATGTAAAACGCGTAACAATTTTACTTGTATTTGCGAACTATGCAAACATGAGAAATTAGCAATTATTAATTCCCGGATCCCAAAAATCTTTTAAACAAAAGATCCGAAATTTTAAGCCCTTGCCATCAGATAAAAAAAAATATTAAGTGAATGAAGCCGGTTAAAAAACTCTAATTCCAAACCCTACTGTTACTCTTTACAGCCTCCCCACCCTCCATAACAATTAAGTTACATAATAGCTTTCTCTCTTTTCCTTTTACAATACACTTACATACCCGTTCATTTCTAATCTTTTCTTTTTTTTATTCAACTTTCTTTTCTTCTTCGTCTTCCTTTCCATTTATTCTTAATGTCCTGCCTTTCAATCATCAGGAGTCTAATGTATTTTTAGAAAGTTAATTATGTAGCGTTTTTTTGGTTTTTTGAAATAAAGCGTAAAAGTGGTCATTTTAAAAGTATCGCCCGAAGAGACCCTGAGGTCGAAACCATACTCGCATATTTTAATTGACCTCCTGATTTTTAAATTATATATATATATATATATATATATATATATATATATATATATATATATATATATATATATATATATATATATAAGGTGTGAGAGAGAGAGAGAGAGAAAGAAAGAGAGAGGGAGGGAGAAAGACATTTATACCTGTCTGTCGGAAAGCAGGAGTGTGAGACAACATATATTTATGCATCTATTCGTAACCATGACGGGAAATGGAATCAAGGTATAACGCAACAACAACAACAAACAAAAATGAAAAGGCAGGCAGAATTGTTTAAACAGCAAAACTTTTAATAGAAAATGAAAAACAAATTAGTAGCAAGAGATTACACATGTCAAACTTTCAACTTTTTTTTCTTTTGATTTGGTCCAAAATTAGCAGAGCTCTCCGCCGTTTTGTCTGTCTTCTACCAGAAACCCAACATTCCCGTATGGCACTGGAGACAATTGCAAAAATTTATATCTTAACGACTGATTTGCCTTTCGATACGCACTCAACCTGGAACGTTTCCTGACTTTTAATATAAGCGAAAAATAGCCTACCTAGGGAAATAATGTTTCATTCACTCACTTATTCACACAAGTAGACTTTCATGAGGATAATAAGGTCATCGCTTTTAACAGGCTATGGATTTGATAGCACAAATCAATTTTGAATAAAGAGTTGCTCTTCTCTTAGACTGAGGACCCTATTTTGCTGTATTTGTACCGCTGTATTCATAGCAGTGTGGGTGGAGAAGAGATGGATTCATACTTTTACCAAGGGTATTTGCACGAAAGGGAATGTAACGTACTCAACTTGAACTCGAACTCGGCTCACCACTTTATCGTTCAGAGCCGCTAACCATTACACCATTTTGGGGGCCTCATATATTGATGACTGTAGCCTTTCTACTTTTTTTTAAAAAGAACCTGCAAACATCTCGTTCACGTCATCAAGTGCTTCGATCTATTTTACATATAACATCCACAGCGTTTCGATGGCATCTTTATCTTTGTTGAGATGAGAGACAGGATGCTAAATCTTGAGTGTATTGATAGATCGCGATTATAAGGTAGTTTAACAAAAGCAACCTGTGCAAAAGAGGAAAATGTATCACAAAGTACACGAGAATTTTCAATAGTGTATTAGTAAGCACAAGGGACATTCAGTTTTTATGGGAAAACAGTAGTAATTATATATTAGGATTGTGTGTATTTCGACGGACATAAACTGTGAGTATCTGAAGTCCTAATTCTTAAAACATAGAATTATCCCGGTAAACCAAACATTCTTCTTCAGAAGGGGAACGAGATAATTCAAGAATGACTCTCCAAGTGAACCTTAATAAAGCTGAAGCTGAAAATGATATAATTTTTCAACATGCAAAAAAATTCAATTCAAACCTCTTTAAGTACACAATGTAAAAAGCACTCTTAGAGCGAAATTAAGGGAGAAAATGAATTTTCAATTTAAATTAATTAATGTGAATAAAACAATGAGTGGCGCGATTTGCTTCAGATCTTACTTTTAGCGTCTAAAGAAATTAATCCCACTAGAGAAAAGTATTCATAATAAAGAAGAGATTTAGTGTACAGTAGTAATTATAACAAATCCTTAGTAGAGAGTGTGAGGTGTCAGAGAAGTTCACGGACGCTTGTCAGATTTTGTTGAGCCGTTCCTGGGTTGACAGGTCAATATAGCAGGAGTGTAAATTTTTGTATAGTCATTATTTAATCATACCTTAGACGTGGCACAAGGCCGAAAGCATGGAGCGCCCAATGAGGATCAAATCCACTATCCAATCGTAATTGATGTAGCGAGACAAGCTTAATAACCATTTCACCTCGTCAAGGTATAATAAATGTTTTGCTAAACGTCAAGGTATAATAAATGTTTAGCATAAGGGAGAAAGTATTGAGCAACCAGACAAGATCGAACTCACTACTCATTTGTAACTGATCTCGCAAATCAAGCTTGCTAACAATTGCATCACGTCAAAGTGCTCTATGTGCGTTTGTTTTATGGAAGGAATGATTGTCGTTCGTGGGAAACTTTTATAAATTAATATAACCTTGCAGAATTATAATTAAGAGGAAGAACCGTCATAATTGGGAGATGCTCAAAATTATCCATTTTATCTTTTTATATATTGTCCTTAATATAGATAAAAGAATGTTCCATTCTATGTTTGTAGATATTGTCCCGGAATGCTTTGTGGCTCATTAAGGTATCCCAGAAGCCGAGTGATCTTTTCCTCATTTCATTGTTAATCTGCATTGATCTGCTGACTTACAATCTCTCGCGGACAACCTATATAAAAAACCAATTCGTCAAAAATAGTTATCAAACTGATAGACGGCCTCCCTTATATGGTGCCGGCTTTCTCAATAAGGAACTTCGCAAAAGTGTCTCAGATTTTAAAATTCCTTCTAATCGACGCTCTTCACCATTTTGTGTATCCAATAAGTTCCTTTTTTTTAATTCTTATTCGGATAGGGTGTCTCTGCAATAAACCTCAGAAGCAATACTTATAAAAAGTGCCATACGAATACGCCACTGATTTTAAAAGCCATTGCTCTAAAAAAAAAAAAAAAAAAACTGAATCAGAAGAAATAAAAAGAGTTGTAGTGAACTCTGGAAAGAAAGAACTGGAAATAATTGGTAAAATGAATTGAGAATGTAATTCAAAGCGAGGCATCAATAAACACCATCTTTATCTAAACCATTTTTATTTTAAAGGAAAAATATCTTTATTAAATAGAATTTTTACTCATTGGGAACCCGAAATAATGAACCCTAAACTTATACACAGGACCTGACAGATGCATGGATATTTTGAAATATCTCCAGCGTAGTACAAGTAAAATGTGTACTTTTAATTGGTACCGTGTCTTAAATGTGGAAACATAACCAATTTCAATAAACCCGATAGTTTTCTCCGACGTGGAAAATTCCCAAATGGTGCCTGAAACGACATTCAGAATGAATAGAAATACACAATGTCAGTTAAATATATATATATATATAATAGCTGGTCATTCGTATTCGAGGATAACCGTCTATTAGGTCGCCTAGTCAATCCCAGAAACTCGCTCAGGTATATTTGTGTTTGTTCAACACACACAGAGTCAATCTGTAGTTTTATACTCCAACTCTGCTGAGAAGAACTTAGTTACAGGGAAGAGCGTGTAATCTAGCGTGACCAGCACACGATTTGTGACTTCGTGCTAGCACAGCTATCGATTCCGTCTACCAAATTTCACTCACAATGCTTTGGACAACTCGTGGTATGGTTTCAGGCACTTTCCAACACTTCTGGTATCTTCTAAAGTGATCGTGTTAAAGTTCTCCATTCAACACCATCACTTTAGAACATACCAGAACTGTTGAAACAAAATGGCTATTTTTGTAGCGATTTTATAACATATTTATTTTTCGAATAAATTATTATATTTGCTCTACTCTGTATTGAGCACTCTTTTAAGAATAGTATTTGTTGGTTATTGCAATTTATTCCGTATACACCAATCCTATACTGGGATATAAATATATATATATATATATATATATATATATATATATATGCCTTAGCAAACGGGATGCAAAAATTCACTAAGATATACATACACACACAAATATATGCATACATATATGTATGTCTGTGTATTTTAGTGAATTTTTGCATCCCGTTTGCTAAGCCAAAGGTCTGTGAAACAGGTATATACTTCAATATCACTGACTCTAGTGTAAGCATATCAACGATCATAATCTTTAAATAATGTTTCTAATTTGATCGAGCAAATGCGGAAAGCAAATCTGCTGTCGATCTCAAGTTTTCGCAAATATATCAAAATTTCTTTTGCAATGCAAATCCGACGACGCACTCTACATGCAAATCTAAATGCATCAACATTATTTTTGTTCCATTTTCCTTAATGAGTTTTCTTTCCTTCGATGTCTTTTCTTTTATGGGGATTGGCTTAAAGTGTGAAATAAACATGATTTCAATGTATCTCTTTCCACTTGGTAATCTTTGAAATTCTATTTATTCAAACGAGGATACTAACTACTCAAATATAATGTATTCAAAATCAGTTTCATATCAACCATTTTTTTTATTTCAAGTCACCTGACCATTTCCAACATGGTTCGCTGGAAAACGGTGTCAAAATGTTGGCTACTTAAAAAACTTTCAATTCTCAGCATGAAATTTTTTTCTTAGGAATATTTTCTGGTTCCTTTATATAATCGATTTATGATCAAATCCCCATCAGCATGTACTGACGTGTACAGAGTAGGTCATGGACATTTTTTTTAAAAACTCGTCATTATACTGCCTATGACAGATATACACTTTCATGAAGCTGACGATGAATCGCTTTTGACTCGTGATATTTCTAAATGTATTACAATATTTAACCAGTTGGTCAAAGGATTCTGTTTGAATAACCGCTTGTTATAAGAGCACCTCAAAACGAGGTACCCTAGTCTATTTTGGCATAATTCTTTTTGTATGTGCCGTACCCCTTCAGGACACTGGCGATTATGGCTATACATAACCATCTCATTTGTAGCTCTTATGGATTTACTACGAACCTTTACTGACTTTGAGAATTTACAATGAAACGTCAGTACTAAAATATCAGAAATAAAAGAAAATTAACTGGCATAGAAAGGTATGCTTAAATCGACAAAGATGAAGATACTGATCTAAATAATACGTGGTATAAAGACAACAATGCATCTCAAAATTTCAGAGAATAAAAACGACCGCAATAGGGTAAAAAGTTGAAAATTCTGTGATCAAAATAACAGCAGTGATGATACTCGTTCAGTTTATTTATGAAATAGAAACCATGCCTAGCCACAGACAATTAGAAAAGAAGGATATCCAGACGTTTATGTTATAGTTTGGGATCAAAATAAAATATTAGGATAGTAACCCGTTTAGTCATCATAGAAATTGAAAATGTAATGGTTCCATAGAAGTTAATGATTTAATTGTTGAGACCAAAATATCCGAGATGATGATATGCAAAAATATATACAATAGCGCTTCATTACATAATTAGAGAAGAGAAATATAATCGTTCAAAACGGATTGACTGAAAAGACGCAAAAGAAGATTCTTAACTAAATTAAGTTTGCAAAAATAGAAACACAAGACAATGAAGTTAGAAAAACAGATTTTATGTTATGAACAAAATAACAAAGATGGAGATACTAATCTAAATAATTTGTGGAATCTTGATAGTATTCAACACAGAATATTAGAAAGTAAGAGGACTGAGAAGGTAATGGATTGTGTTGAAATTAACAAAGATGTGAATGTGAGACAAAAAAAAGTTTTAAACGTTAAGATCAAAATAACAAAGATAGGGATATTTCGGGACGTTAGCGATCATAGCTCTAAACAATTCCCTGAATTTTGAGGTTCTTAATAAATTTTGTCTTTCAATTATCTCTCCCAAACCTTGTCCCGTCATCTATTTACTCAAACTCTCCATGCAGCTTACGCGTTCTTTTCATCCGTTCCTTTTTCCTTCAACCTATCATGTGGGTATCGATTTTTCTAATCCATCTTTCCTCATTATGTACCTTAGTAATTTCACCTGTCATTTCATGATATTAAGTATAAGTGTCCTTTTGTTTCCCTTTTCTCTAAAACTCACATGTAAAGTCACAGAATTCTCAGCATCGTTCTGTAGCACCATATTTATCTTTCTTCAAGTTTCTTCTTCATACGTGAGGAGATTCACCAGCATTACCTACCATATACGGGGACTGATGTTACATAATAGTTCACTACTCTTCTTTCATACGAATTTTTCTGTTTCTTAATTTATTACTTAGCTTTTGGAAGGCATCTTTCGCTATCCCATTGCACCTCCGGATTTACGTGTCGCACTATCTGTCTTCTATTAAATCACTTCTCAGATATTTAAATTGTTGTACTTGTTTGATTTTGGTATCCCCAATCTGTAATTTTCATGTTGGGCTCCGTCCCTTTTGCTAGCAACCTTACATTCTATCTGATGTTTAGTCCTTTCTCATTTTCCTTCACTATGTTTTGTGTACGACTTAGGAATAATAATAAATAAATAAATAAATAATGCGGTCTTTTAGCTCTAAATATATTTGAATCGTCACCTTACGTCTATTGAGAGAAGGGAAAGTAACCTTAACACAAGCTGTCTGATGTGTGTGCTTTCGTGTTTGTGATAAAAAAAAAAAACTGTCATTGTAAGTGACTTCGCAGAGAAACTTATTCATTTTGGTTCACATTTTTCGCAGTAGGTCGCCAGTGTCAGAAAAATCGATGTGCGAAAATATACAGAGTAACTTCGTGATCTTGTAAATTGTATTGCTGACATCAAGAGGTTCTATAGTGGATCTCAATTTGGCGGCTATAGCGAAAGGAGCACGTGATATCAATTGTCGGAACACAATTAGTTGTGGAGAAAGCAAATTTGAAATGTTTCTGCAAGATCGAATAAACGTCAATAAATGTCATTGGCGCGATAATAATGGCGGATGGGAATAATCTCAGTTTTGTCGAGTAGCTTCACATTCGCTTCGTACGGGTTGAAGATGGCCGGGCAAATATATTTCCTCTCGTTTGACTTTATCTCGAAAATAAACCACTCGCGGATAATCGATATTTGTTTGCCTCGCTAAAAAAATACATCAATAAATAAATGAAAATTGATAAAATAAATTGTGACACATGTTTAGTTTTTATACGAACCTGGTTCCACACACGTCCTAAGGTCGTGTTTTGTACCTATTCATCCAGAATATACTCGTTTTAGTGGGTTATTTCTGTAGACAATACGGGATATCGAGGGTTAACAAATAGATCTGATTATTTTTATATTTTTATTTATTTTTTAATATTAAAGGTCACCCAATATAAAGCACGTGACCCACTCAAATTAAGTGAAAATTTTCAGGTGAAGGACGATAGGTAAGTATTAACACTTGACTTGAAGGAGTGAATATTTTAGTGTTCTGTAAAGCAACCACCTGTGTGTCTGTTCCACAAAGTAGCAGTCCTTATGAAAAAGATGTCTAAGTCAAACTTTCTTCTTACATTTGCAGCACACGAGTGAAATGAAGTTGATTTGACGTCTTGGCTTTAACATGGCGTCTCTTGGTTATAAAAATCTGAATAAGCTGGAATTAATGAATGGAGCTTAGAAGATTTTCTACAGAAATGGCGACAGAATAACAATCGGCTTACGACGCTGTTTCAGTGGGAAAGAAGATGCAGAGTAGAAAAATAAGTATGAACGATTTCTATCACTAACAAGTTTGGAAAGGGAAGAATGAATAGCGACAGTCTAGATATATCAGTAATAATCCGTTTTGTGTACCTAAAATGAATTAAATCTACGAAATGTTTTATTGTCTGTCGTGCGATATCTGAGTGTAACGATTATGCGCATATAAAATTGGACCCGAGGTAGGGGTCAAATAGTAGATCTTGCACCTAAAAATAATTCTTATTCTCGAAAGAATTATTAAAATAATATTCACTACCAGCAAAAAGTATTTTTCAATGTCACAAAACTATGTTTCCGCTTAAATAACGCACAAAGTGCAGATAAGCCTTAAAAAACAAATAAAAAAAAACAATCTGACCATTAAATCATATGGAAATTTATTAGCTAAATCGTAATTATCTAAGAGAATAGATAATGTTATTTATACAGTTCTGAAAAATGATAATACCATTTATACAGTTCTGAAGAAATCTGTTTCGGAATTTAGGGGGTAAGGGTATTTCAGTATTTATTTTTGAACGATTGTCCTAGTTTTTATTGTGATTACAGTAACATTTAGATTCTATCCTTCACTCTTTATCTCTGTCTCTCTCTATCTCTCTCTTCTCTCTCTCCCTATCTCTCTCTATCCTTTTCTCTCTATCTCTGTTTCTCTATTCCCCCTCTCTCTACCACTCTCTATCTCTCTCTCTATATATGTATCTATATATAACTCTCTCTCTCTATATATATATATATAACTATATATCACTATCATATATTTCAGTATCTCTGTCTCCTTTCTCTACCCCTCTCACTCTCTCCGTCTTTCTCTCTCTCTCTCTCTATATATATATATATATATATAGGATAGAGAGAAAAGTAGAGAGAGAGAGAGAGAGAGAAGGAGAGATATAGATAGAGAGGGAGATAGAGACAGACATAGAGAGAGATAGCGTGATATCACGCTATCTCTCTCCCTGTCTGTCTCTATCTCCCCCTCTCTCTATCCTTTTCTCTGTATCCTTCTCTCTCTATCTCTGTCTTTCTATCACCCCCTCTCTCTATCACTCTCTATCTCTATATATATCTATCTCTATATTACTCTCTATCCATATCTCTGTCTCTTCTCTCTATCCCCCTCTCACTCTCCGTCTTTCTTTCTTTCTTTTTATCTCTTTCTCTCTCTCTCTCTCTCTCTCTCTCTATATATATATATATATATATATATATATATATATATATATATATCCCTCTCTGTGTGTCTATATCTCCCTCTCTATTCCTCTCTATATCCCTCTCCCTCTCTATCTCTGTCTATCTCCCACGTAATAGAAATATTTCAGCCGCCAGTAACACGCTGTACTCTCCTGGAAAGTTTAATCAGTTTAGGAGTAGGGCAATGGTCGAAAAACGGCAAAGGATCGTAGTAGGCAAACATCATGAACGGCAGATGTCACTCAGTGTTGCACTCCCAACTGCAACAAGAAAGCAAACACAAGAAATCAGAGACAATAAGCATCCATTTAATTTCTCTCTTGACCTTTCTTATTTCAACATGGGAAACATTTCGCATATGTCTTATTTCAACATGTGAAACATTGCTGAAACAAAAAAATGTCAAATTTAGGAAGAAGAAAATTGATCTGTCATTTTGTTTGTACGTTTATTGGCAAATTTATTTTGCATGTGCGTGTGTCCCTGTGACCATATCACGTTGGTATCCACCTCGGTAGATTCCAAGCTTAAATGCAAAAAGACCTATTTACTGTGATATTGTCTCGTTATTCGGACTGTTCTTCAACTCTCTCTCATTCTCTCTCTCTCTCACACACACACACATACACACACATATATATATATAACTTTATCAGTCTTGCTGTCAGTATTAATTTGTCTTAAATCTGGTCAAGACAAGACGACAGTCTCCAGTTTTATTTCGACAAACGTCTCATCCGCAAAAAGGCGGACCTAACATTCATCTTGTCATATCTAACGATAATCTTAACCTTTTCTTAGCGAAGAATCTGATTTCTCGGTCCCATAAAATGAGTAAACCGATGAAATCCTGTGCTCGTCTTTTCGTCACCATAACTTCAGAATGACATGTCAAGCTGAAAAATTCTAGCGCAATATTAAATGACTGCTAAGAAGCTGATTGCTTGATAATGATGTCTTCCTGAAACGTTTGATATTGTATGTTATGCTTTTTAAATTTGGCAAAAAAAAAAAAAAAAAAAAATTGAGGGAGAATTGGATAGAGTCTAGGATTGAGGAATGTAAAGTCGAATTCGAATCCCAGTTGAGTTTATTGCGTCCACTTATGTGCTAATACTATTGCGAATCTCTTTCGCCCAGCTATGGGTAAATAGTAGGACAGACTGGTCCCTTGATTGGCAATCAACTTAGGAGAGGGAACACACTGAATTCAAATCAGCTGTCTCTTTGAAGATGTTGCCTCTGTAACTTTTCAGACGAGAGACCGAGTGACCTCAATATTCTTGGTGTAAAATGAACCGGCAAGTCATTGCCGTATTTTGCCTTGAATGTCAACATGAACCATATTTGTGAGATGGAGGGATGCTCTAACTAAATAAATCAGGACGAATAAAAAACAAATATCACACAGTATAAAGGGATACATTTTCTTTTAGTGAAATAACTGTCGAATCAATGAGAATTAAAAACATATTTGCAGCCAAGCCAACCCTTCGATTTTAGTTTGGTTTCATGTCTTTTACGGTATTCCAAACTCAATCGGTTATTTAATGCCGACAAGATTTTTATTGATGCTAATATTTCTTTTCATAAATGTATTGTTCGTAATATTTCTCCACCCCCCCCAAAAAAAATGTATTGCAGGGAATAATTTTTTCTTCAGAAATGTATTGCTGGTAATAATTTGTCCCCAAAAGTATTGCTGTTATAAAAACCTATTCTTATATTTGCCCATAGCTGGGAGACTGACAGGTGCTACCACCGAGGGTAGGGTGGATCTGGGTGCACCAGCATTTAAGAGGTTGTTCCATGCTCCTCAAAACCTTTTGATCCAAGGCCTTGCTGTCGGATGTAGTGTGTATCGTTTTACATAGGACGCGGATGTAGTTTATCGTAATACCCAAGACGGCTTTGTTTTTAAACCATTCTATTTATTTTAGTTTAGTACTGTATGCTGGAACATTTAACATTTCCTATTTTCATCTTTTTTTTAAAAGACAGAAATAATCTGACTGGTGATCCAGGTGTCTCAGATTCGATTATTCGAATTATAAAAATATTATTAACTATCAAATATGAAATATTTCCAAGAAGAGCCTTAAGATCGTAAGGCTCATTAAGAGGATTATTAAGAATATAAAAACCAAATAAGCGACCATTAGTACTTTTCCCTTGAGTAAAAAGGAACTACAAGAAAACTAATACTCAGAAAAAGACAATTAAGCATTTTGGGGTGCATAACAAGGAATGATGGTCTATGTCAGGGGTCAGCAACCTTTTGCTGACTATGTGGCGAATTCGCGTTTTAAAATCATTCAGTGTGCCAACAGCATACGTATTTTTATACAAGCCAAGGTGAATATAAAAGTTCTACAATATATTTTATATAGTAATATATACAATAATATGTAATCCACATTAACCCTCGAACACTAACCATCAATTGAAGTTACACCACTACTAACCATGGGTATATCATACCCGATTTTGAAAATATCAAAAAAAAAAAAAAAAAAAATATATATATATATATATATATATATATATATATATTAAATATAAATCTTTATTTGAAATATTTTACATGCAGGCACTTCAAACTTTGTACTTTAAGTTAACATTAATAGGAATTGAAAAACATATTATTTAGGTTGAAAATCAGTTACTGAAAATTGTAATTAAAAATATGAAAATTTGCGCTGGGTACTATATAGCCATGGTTAGTGTTTTACGGTTAATAGAAATAAACTGTTTTGAAAAGATTTTTTTTAAAGTTTTTATTATTAACGGGAGTCCAACGAGTGAGCACTTTCCTAACAGCTAAATATCTTCTTTGTGTTGTCGTTGTTATTGGTTCGGGCTTCGTGATGTCATTTGCGGCTGCGTGCCATTGGAAATTGCTTGGCGTGAACTTGTGCCGTAGGTTGCCGAACCCCTGGTCTATAGAATTTAACACTCACATAACAAACTGAAACCTATCGAAATAGGGGAGACAATGCTTAACTTATTTAATACCTACGCGAGAACAAATGTAGATTGTTAAAGGTTCAAAGATTAATTAGATCAACAAAAGACAGAAGGTTGTGGAAAGCTATGATCACTCTCATCTTGAACGAACAAGGCCCATGAAAATGACCAAGTTTAAAATTAGATGTTCTAATCAGAGTCCTTGCCATGTGTAATTTGGCGGAAGGGGGGCAATTTGACCAAAAATAAAAGAAGAAAATATAGCAGATAGCTATTTATGTGACATTTTTTGCTTGCATCAAACTTCATCCGATCTATGCTACAGCCTTCTTCAAGTATATAGTCAAAAAGGAAAGTGGTTGGGATATTGTTTTTAGAAAAAATCCGCACGAACAGAAAGAAAAAAGTGGCTAATATTGAATGTCTCCGTGCAAAACTGGGATGACTAGTGTTGGTCGCTCCTGTGAGAAGTATTTTGGTAAAAGATTCCATTTAGAACATCCCATTAAAATTTGGTTAAGAATATAAGGGCGAAACTAGTTCTCTTTGGATTGTCTCGTTGTGTAGGTTGAATAAATCCGGTGAGAAGGTGTTAACTAAAGCATTATTCATAGGGAAGGTAGAGACGTCTGGTATTATCAACTACCGTAATTCCTAATGCATAATATGCCTTTATTCATAATACCTACCCCTACAATTGTGCAGAAAGTGTGGGAAAATACTTCTACTCATGCATATTGCGCACCTCTTGTTTGGTAATCAATTTCATTACGGACAGCGTTTCTTACTCTTATTTAAAAATGATTTTAAACATAGAATAATATTATGATTTAGTTTTATGTTTTATTTTTTAAAGATTTTTGTAGCTGTGCATAATACGCACCCCTGATTTTTTTAAATTATTTTTTAGAAGAAAATGCATATTATACATAAGGAATTACGGTGTGTGAACGGACACGAATTAATGCAGAAGGTAACGTAATAGCAAACTCTTTATATGTTGATTATTGTGTTATTTCTGTCGCTACAATGTCCCTTTTTTTGGTGTTGCTAAGACTGTGAATATGATTTTACGACTTGATGCAGGAATTGAAAAGATAATATATTTAAGAAGAGGTATTATTAATATACTTTCGCGTATTAATATTATTCCACATACTATTGTTGTCATTTTTTGATTGTTATGAGTATTATGGTAGACACAGTGCTTCGACCAAGTACCCTCTGGCCATTTTCAGGTGTCCATTGTCTTTGACTAGATATGAAATATGGATATTTTGGAACATTTTTGTCTGTGCGATGATGAATTTTCTTCATTCCGATTATTGTGTTTCCCTGTCTGATCTTGATTTTTGAAATGATGAATTACTAATAATATGCTCTGACTTATTCGAATTATTGTTCTCATCTTTCATTGTTATAGATGCTGGACACCTGAAGATGGCCAGGGGGTACATGGTCGAAACGTCATATCTATAATAATAATACCTATAACAATCGATCATAAGAACAGTGGATTGAATATATAAAAGTATATTGATAATTTCTCATCTCAAAATTCATACAAATAATTAAAAAAATGATTTTAACCCTATGGAGGGAATTCAAGAAATACTAATTTTATAAATATTACTTTAATATCCGGGTTGCCACGAATAGTTTCCGAATCTTACATGGCTATGAATAAGCTGATCAGAGAGCTATATTCTGTATTATATTTTTTTTCTGATTATTGTTGATTTTACGAGATGTTTATCTAATGAGGTACACATCTCGTAAGAGGAGGTAAGGTGGAGGAATGGATAATGGTTTGGATTGAAGAATCGGAGTGCCGATTGCATTCACTTACGTGCTTGGGAAAGGTATGAATCCTCTTCTTTTCCCACCCTCAGTTATGGGTAAATAGCAGGACAGGCTGGGGTTCTATAGCCTTGCATGGCAACTGGTATACTGCAGAAATAATGGCAACCTAATGCGAAAAAATTGCATCGAAAGATACATGATCGCCTAAGCTTGTATCATGCCTGGCACCTAACTGACTGAACTAATGATGATCGAAATCACTAGTAATAGTCAATCAGAATAACCTCGTTAACCATCGCGACAAACTGAGTTTGGACGATATGTTTTACAGCATATCAAATATTGTTTGGTTATTTGATGTCGATGACAGTTTGAGGCATTCACCAAGGATTGAGCTCTCTACACAACAGTTAACGCTCAACCAGACTAGCAGATATTGTATCGTGTTCATTGTAGACGAGAAAGAAAATTTCGGGCGATTCTAGACAAGGTAGGAAAAGAAAGTGAAAGGAAAAGAAAAAAAAACTGCATTTGTTAGAAGTGACCAAGGATTAAGGTTAGCCAAAGATGTGAGTTATGAATTGAAGATAAAATACATAAATAAATTTTACTATCTGGTTAAATGTTCTAAAGACAATGGAAAATACGAAGCAGAATCTCGGAGATGGACTGGAATAGCGAAGGTTGCGCAAACAAAGTTTTAAAAAACAGAAAAATGGATAAATTCTTCACGGCTGAAGACCAGATTTCAAGCAACAGAGACCGCTATGGGTTATTGAACGACGACAAGATTTTTTATTGAAGGTAATATTTTTTTTTCAAAAATGTATTATTGGTAATATTTCTTTCCAAAAATATAATGCAGGAAATAATTTTTTCTTCAAAAAAGCATTGCTGGTATTAAAACCAATTTTTATACTTTTGATCCCTTTTGGGGTGTTAATTATTGGCCCATATCTGGGAACCTGATAGGTGCTACCAAAATGTGTTAGTGTGGACCCGGGAACATCGGCAATTAAGAGGTGGTTCCACACTTCCCAAAACCTTCTGATCAAAGGACTTGTTGTCGGATGTAGTTTATCGTCTTACCCAGGACGCGGATGTAGTTTATCGTCTTACCCAGGACGCGGATATAGTTTATCGTCTTATCCAGGACGGCTCTGTTTTTAAACCATCTTATTTATTTTCGCTTAGTACTGAGTGCTGGAACACTTAACATCTCCTCTTTCCTTCTTGTTTTATAGAGAGAAATATTCTGACTGATGATTTCCTCATTTTTCTGACATTTTGAGGCACCCAGCAAGTTAGTAAAAGAAACCGAATGGAAAGGAAAAACCGGCATTTAGAAGAAATCTTGTGTTAAGGTTAGCGCAAGATGTCAGTTATGAATTGGAGATAAAACAAGGAATAAATTTTATTATCTTTTGGAATGTTATAAAGACAATGGAAATTACGAAACAGAAACTCGAATGTGCATTGGAATGGCGAAAGTTCCGTAAACAAAGTATTAAGAAACAGCAAAATTTCGCTGTAAAAAAAGAAAATAGTGCTGAACTTCTATGTGATATCAATCTTTCCATATGAAAGTAAAAAGGATAATTTCTTCAGAGCTGAAGATCTGATTTCAGGGAATAAAGATGTGGTTCTATAGAAGGATCTATTGTGAAGTGTCTTGATGATATTATTGGGTTCACATGGTCAATGGTTATCGGACAAGGGTGTGTCCTTCTTAGAATATGGACAGAACAGGTGGGAAACGACAAATTTTTAAGAAAACTGGGATCGAATATTAATATTAAAATCAGAGAAAGACAATAAAAACTTGGAGGATAAATAAGGAAAGACGGCTTGAAAAATTTGACACTTACAGGTCATGTTGAATTCCGAAGTAGCAGAGGTAATTAGCGTGTATTCGATCTAACGGATAAATGGTTGATGGAACATAGGTATGAGAATACGTGGACAAAGATTGCTTCATGCTCCGAAGGGAAAATTTCGATCACTCACGTACTTAAGGCATGCATCGTACAAATGAAGATTGTATCTGCTTGATAAGCTTTTGATGTGAATTTTAGATTAATTCTTTACGATATTTTCATTTCTATAAAATCAGCGGAGACAATTTCATCTTTTTTTTCCACTACAATTATAGTCACATATTTTTCTATTTCTTTTCAAGCACATGTTACAATTTTCAGTGCAGCCCAGATAAGAACACGTTCACAAAGCCTAAAGTTTTTAGAAAACTGCGTCTGACGTAAAAAAAACAAAAACAAAACAAAACAAAAAACAACAGAAAACAAAGCAACAACATTTTTTCCTGAATAATCTGAATCATATCACCCTGGAGAAATCCAACTGTACCAATATTAAATCTATTAGACCAAATTCTATTATTGACCAGGTTTCTTTTCTATTTTTTGGCGTATTGGGAATTATTTGGCGTATTTATTGAACGATATATAATGCTATCCAATGACATTCTTTGAAGAACAAATTTTGGTACGAAAAAGCGATCATGACAGGAAACTAACAGGATGAAAAGCACAATATGACGGTAGAATTTTCAAAAAGTCTCCATTATAAACCACACGATACATTATTATTATTATTATTATTATTATTATTATTATTATTATTATTCATAAAGATATGTTATTCTGTTCATTTCCTATACCTTTTATTAATGTCAGATTTCATTTATCAAATTTTTTCTTACCAAATTATTTCTTTCAATATAGTTACACAATTTGCTATTCCCTAATAAAAAATATACCAGTATCTTCACCTTTGCTGTTTTTTGTTCTGAAATTCTGATATAAAACATATCCAGGTTTAATAAACTTACGACCTCCCGAATGATCTGATTTTGACGGTTTATCAACCCTTTGCATGTTATTTAAGGCCAAAAAATATTTTTAGATTGTTATATTTTTTAGGGAAAAAATAATGATATACTGATACAAGTGCAACTAATTAAGCCATAGATAGTGGGAGAAAAGGCGGATTCATGCCTTTCTGAAAGGTAGTTGCACATAAGTGAATTTAACGAACCCAGTTGCAATTCGCGTTATCTGAATGTAGAACGTTTGTAAGAAACATTTCTGAAGCCGTAATGGCGTAAAAAATTTCTGAAGCCCTAATTGCGTAAAAAGTCGAAGCAACCTATTATTAAGTCATCTGGGATCCATTTCGGATCGTTTCCAGATCCCAATAATGATCTTACTTGAGATTTCCATTAAGACAAATAGTTCTGCAATTAATGTTTGGAAAGGTTTTCGCCACGCTGGCAGGATTTTATTTGAACGGCGAAATTTCTATGAAAGGAAAGATGCTTGAAACTTAGGCATGCAACTGTATTGTGGTAATTGGGCCCCTCGTTGTTATAAATTCTGAGTAATGAGTTCGTTTCTCATTGGTTTCCACTTCATTGGTGCTTTCTGCGAAGCTAAACAACAATACTCTCGTATTTCAACTATTCGAACCACCTTCAGTAGAACTCGAGACTCGACATTCAAACTTTTGTAAAATTAACATGAGTTATTTACGTTATTGATATTGATCGGACTGCTGTCATCATATTTGTTGCCAGATTCATGACGTTTCGGCCATTGTACGCTCCGGCCTTGGCGATTGGGATTTCGAACTGACCAGTTTATTTCGGATGTCTCAGTTATTTGATTTAACTCAACTCTCCTAGATTTTACTACAGTTTTATTGAACTCGCATCACTTTCTGGGCCAACCTACGCTATTACCCACCTAACCAAGTGTCTTTGAAGACTTCAATTTGTTGGTACTTATAAACTTAATGTCTCATTACTCTTTTCTTTTTTTTTTTAACCAGAACTCATATTGCAATTTTTGTTGTTATTCATTGCTTTTCTCCAGTACTCAGTATTACTGGTTCACATATTGTATTCATTTCTATGCTTGGTCGGCTCAGGAGATTTTTGTAGCCTATAATATGTGCTGATTCCTTAAGTTTTCGTATTTTCTAATGATGTTCTCTATCTATTCTTTGAACATCATACCACAAAGGTTGGTGATCTTTTTTTTTCCTCCATGATTTTTCTGTTCCCCCCATGTTACGGCTTTACAATGTTCTTGCAGTCTTACCTTTAGTGAGCGGCCTGTTTCTTTTTTATATTACTATAGCTTCACACGATGGTGTACACAGACTCCTTAGTAATGTTCTTCTCTGTGATAAGGGGGGGAATTACTCGGAACAGACGTCTGCAAAGTGTTGAACTTCCTTCTTTAGACTTTATGGGTGGAGGAGTTGAAGCTTAGGTCTTGTCCGGTGAATGTTGCCTTGCAGTATACGGATGTCATGAGCCTATGTTCTGTTCGAGTTATTAGTACATCCAGGAAGGCGAGTTTGTTATCGTTTACTCTTTCTATTGTGAAGTGTCTCGATGATATTATTGGGTTCACATGGTCCATGGTTATCGGACAAGGGTGTGTCCTTCTTTTTCTGTGACAAGACGCAGTTTTCTGAAAACTTTAGACTTTGTGAATGTATTCTTATCTGGTCTGCACCGAAAGATGTGCTTGAAAAGAAGTACAAAAATAAATGACTCTACAAATGTAGCTCAAAAGAAGATCAAACTGGTGTGGCCAGAGTATGAGGGTGTCATCTAAGTTTATCAGCCATAGGGTTGGCTTTAGTGATGTGGATTCTAATGCCATTTCTTTGAACTATTCCATGTATACGTTTGCCATTACTAGTGATAATGGCGAGCCCATTGGTAAGCCTTCATCCTGTCGGTATATGTCTGATCCCATTTCAAAGTGTGTTGTTTTTGTAGGGAAAGTCAGAATATCTATCAGGTTATCTATTAGTATACTGGTCCGTTCTCCTAGGAATAAGTCCGAGGCCAGTCTGTCCCTGGCTACCGATAGTGCCTCTTCCGTGGGTACCTTGGTGGAGAAACTCATCACGTCCATGTTCACCATCTGATTGGATTGGATAGGTGCATCTTTGATTTCCACGAAGTGGGCAGAGTTTCGGACATATGAAGGGGGTTATCCAATTAATGGATCAATTATACCTAGAAGGAAACGACTAAGAGGGTGACACACATAGCCTTGGCAGTTAACAGTTAGCTTGTGAGGAATACCGTCTTTGGGGGAGACCGTATATTGGTGTAACTCTGCGACAACTGTCCGGATGTCTTAGGTGGGAGGTGGTCATTGTTCTTGATTAGGATTTGCGACAGTTTTCGTTCTGATTCCATTGTTCATTTTTCTTTACTGCAGTTACCATTTCTAATGAGGTCTTACAATATATATATGTATGTATATTCCGATTTGTCTATCACTACAGTCACATTGCTTTTATCAGCTAGTAGTATGATATTATTTTCATTTCTCTGTAGGGTTCTGATTGCTAGCCTCTCCGGGTTCGTGATGTTTGATTTGGAAGGCTTGGTTTACTCCAGTGTCTGTCTGACCTTCCATCTTAGTTCATTCGCCCGAGCCTGAAAGCATATTCAAGGCTAATTCCTCGATTCGGGCAATGATGTCCAAATATGGATCCGCCTGATAGTTGTGGTGAAGTTGTGACACTTGTTTCGTACTGTGTATAGGACATATAATACATCTCCAAGTTAAAACTGTTATTGTTTCTTTGTCATATATAAGTGTGTTAAATGTCAAATGCAATGATTATCCTAATGTATAAAAAAGGTGTTATTTTCAGCTTGTCGTTTCTAAATATGTAAATATAATTTCGTGAAAAAGCGATAGATTGATAATTAACTTCTTAAATAGCTGTATCCTTTCAGGAAATGGGCGATTATGGCTCTCCACAATTTCATATTTTTCTTGTATGTTTGTTCTCTTACTGTCCCTCCCCATTTAATTTTCTGACACAAATTCGTGAGATTGCTCATCCACTGCGTTGCAACTTTGCATTTTTTTATTAGATATTCTTTGTCTTTTATAATAGTTAAATTTCTTTACTTGCATTATTTTTAGGTCCCTAGTTCACATCTTGTGAATAACTATAAATAAATTCTGGTGGGATTTCTAGTCCTCTTAGGATCAACTCATTGTTTTGGTTGAATAAATCCGGCAAGAAGATGCATGCTTGATTTTCCCAACTTTCTATTTTTGAGGTCCAACAACGAAATGTAACACATGTTGGCTTTGTGCTGAAGAAGGCACACACTCTACTTCAGGCAAATGCTGCCAATGGCCGATGAGAGCAATATGTAAAAGGCATTTATTCTTAATTGCTTGCATAATTCAGAAAGACGAGGATTATATTCTGTCACTGAAATTCACGATTGATCCTTTACCTTTTTCCTGTTTCGCGCTCTGTTCAAAAAAAAAAAAAAAAAAAAAAAAAAAAGCAGAAAGTTTTCTCGGCTAAATGTTGCCAGTTTTTCCTTTCAGCTAATGATGCCACACGAGATGAAGATTTTATTATGTTGCAATTTAATATTGTCTCCTGAAGATTTTATAAGCACTGATTTTGCTAACGATTCTTCTATTTCAATTTTAACAATTTGCAACAATTTTTATTGCTTCCCAGAAATGATTTTTGCTTCAGAATCTTCATGCCATTGCTATTATGTAGGAAAAATTTCTATTGTATTAATATGTACGGAAGTTGAGGGGGACATTCTATTAATTTAGATAATTTAAAAAAATCCTTTTTAGAATTGTGGACAATAAATTAAAATACTTTGGTTTGCTTTAATATGTTCTTGTTATAGTCAATTGGTTATGAAATGTGCCGTAAAAACGAGTTTTTGTTAAAACAGAATTTACAATAATTCTTTGAATTTATCTGCAGTCCATTATGAATAATCATAGTTATAATGTTGAAAATACCAGCACAAAATATTCATCTATTTTCTTAAATATTTCCATGAATGACACAACCTACAAAGAATGCATTACGTTCAAACAATATAACTCTACATTCATCACTAAAATTAACTTTATTTACATTCTTCAGACTATTGCTCTCATCTTTGTCGCCATATTTATTACAACGTTTCGGCCGTTGTACGCTCCGGCCTTCTTCAAGTGGTTGGGATGTCGAACTGAACCATTTATTTCGTTCTCTGGGGAAGACTGTTTTAGTTCCATGTGCCATGTTTTTAATAGATATCAGTTATCTTCTGTTAATTCACTTCTCCAAGTTCTCCACTGCTTTAACCGGGTATTGAACTCACACTCTTTGGGTTCTCTCGCTGGATCTGACTAACGCCTTTATCCACTGTCCCATGTGTCATTGAGGAGATAACTGACAACTGACATCCATTAAACATGGTACGTGGAACTAGAACAGCCTATCCCAGTGAGTGAAATAAAGGGTTTAGTTCGACATCCCAACCACCTGAAGAAGGCCGGAGCGTACAACGGCCGCAACGTTGTAATAAATATGGCGACAACGATAAGGGCAATAGTCCGAATAATGTAAATAATGTACATAATACCTCATCTCAGAAATATAGACAGATACAAAAATTGACTGTTTAAAAATAATTTTCCATATTCTTTTTCAACTAATTTACACATTTACTGACATTTACTGATTTTGGTGATATTCATAACCAAAAAAGAAATCTAAGAGGACAAAAGACTGATTGATTAAGTTCAAGGACGGAAGGCTGATAGAAAGAAAAATACTTTAGAGATGGGTTGAATGTTGAACACTTTCACGACGAAAGAGAATAATCGGCAATACACAAAAATACTGATGGGCCGGAAACATTGAAATCTGAAATGGGACCCGCATTGGCTAAATTGAAAAGAAAGAAAGTAGCAGGGCCAGACGGAATTGTTATATAGATGAAGGCAGGTTTTGACGACTTTTGCATAGAGAGAATTAGAGAAACAATAAATTTACAACAGTGGTGATATACCGGAAGTCATAAGAAGGTCTATTTTCATAGCACTTTCCTAAAAAACCTGGTGTAAACGATAATCGGCCTAATCAGCTTATATAACGGAAATCTTCATCCAGTCTGAAGAATAGAGTGCGCAGCAGAATCAGAAATAGGACAAGTACAGTGAGGGTCCGTCACTGGAACAAGGAACGCGATAATTATACTCAGAATATTATAAGAAAGAGAAATGCGATTCAGAAGGACGTGTACCTGAGTTTTATAGATTACATAATGGCGTTCGATAAAGTGCACTACAGAGATTTATTGGACTACTCAGCAATCTTCATATATTTGAGAAAGATATTAGAATAATCAGTAATCTATTCTGGCAGCAAACTGCCTGCATACGGACGAGTTGAGCAGATATACAAATATAGAAAGGGTGTAAGACAAGGATGTGTTTTTTTGGACTTATTAAACCTATACATCGAGACGATTCTGAGATAACTAGAAGTCCTGCCAGGATTCATTATTAGCGGCCACAAGCTTAACAACATAGGATATGCAGATGCCACAGTGTTGATAGTAGACTTAGAAAGAAACCTACAAAAACTTCTACAGAAGGTAACGTAGGAAAGCGAGAAAAAATGACTAAACGTAAACTGTAAGAAGACAGGATTCATGGTCATTAGCAAAAAGATGAGCCTAAATTGCGAATTGCAAATGCGAAACACCACAGTAAAATAAGTGAGAAAATTTAAATATATGAGAAATGTGGCACTGAAATCCGAAGGAGTATTGGAATAACCAAAGGTGCCTTCCAAATGCTAAGCAGCTTACAAACAAATAAAAAAGAAACTTCGCTAGAAACAGGATTGTTACGTGGTAATCTCCTCAAAAATGAAGAAGAGACTTGAAGGAACAGAAACAAAGAAAAGAGTACTGAACATCTCCGTACTAGCTTTTCTCATATGGCAGTGAATGCTGAGAGAATTAGATGTCCTACCAGGATTCATTATTAGCAGCCACAGCTTTTAAAACATAAGATATACAGATGACACAGTGTTGATAGCAGTCACAGAAAGAAAACTATTAGGTTGGTTCTCACTTATGTTACTATGTGAGAAAACGATATTATTTTGCACCAACCTAATACAAAAACTTCTACAGAAGGAAGTAAAGGAAAGCGACAAGAAAGGACAAAACGTAAACTGCAAAAAGATAGAATAGTTGTTAGCAAAAGGATGAGACCAACATGGGAAGTGCAAATCAGAAATACTAAAATAAAATAAGTGGGGGGAATTTCAATATCTGTGAAGTGTTTTGACAGAGGACGGAAAGTGCGACAATGAAATCCAGAGGCTCGTTGGGATAGCCGAAGATGACTTCCAAAAATTAAGCAGGGTACTGAGAAGTAGAAAAATCGCAAGAAACAAGGACAAGAATACTAAACTGCTATGAGATATCTGTCCTTCTGAATGGCTGTTAGTTCTGGAAAATATCCTCAAAGACCTGAAGCAACAGAAATGTGGTTCTACAGAAGGATACTGAGGGTACCATGGACCGAACATGCGATCAATGATGAAGGTTTAGAGAATATGGAAACAAAAACAAAACTTATACTAAGCATCAGGAAAAGACAGTTTGGGTTTCTAGGGCATATAAACAGGAAAGAGAGTTTGGAAAATCTGATACTCACAGGACAGTTTGAGGGCAAGAGGAACAGAGAAAAACAATGCATACTTAGTGAGCTTGAGTAAATGGATGGCGGAACAGGGCTTACAAGAAAT
>OZ010577.1:895000-962500 GCA_963932145.1 Acanthosepion lycidas
CAACGTTGAGAAAATAAGTAAGCAAATTATACAAAACTATTTACAAAGTTTCATATATATATATATATATATATATATATATATATATATATATATATATATATATACACATATATATATGTGTATGTATGTGTGTGTGCATGTGCGTATAAATTCTCGGATTGATTTACTTTCAACAATTTGATTAAATGTATATTAAATTTTGTGATGGTAGGGATTCTTGGTTGGGTTCAAGCTTGTATATATTTGTAATTGGCAACGTAGTATCAGTAAATGTTGATACAGTCTGGGAACCAAAAATTATGGAAGCGTGATTTGCCAAGACGATTCCATATGCTAATTCTTCTTTGTGGTAGAGTGCTCAGTATGGAAAATGGAGATAGAACATTATTAGAATTAACAGAAAAAGGTTTGTTTTTTTTCACTTAATTCGTGTTTACTTCGGTGTTTTGTGTCTATATAAGTATTACCAGCGAAAAGTATTTCAATTTAACACTATATCGGCTTCGAAAAAAAAAACAAAAAACAGAAAAACAAACTACAATCTAGTTGTGAACTTTTGCAGAGTCTTGTCTTGGAATATTCACGTTCTGACAAAATCCAACTCTTCTGCTATATTTCTATACAAAAAGTCATATCAACATGGAACAAATACTGTATAAGTGTTCCCTAAAAATCTTACCAACATCAAATATGCACAAATAAAAATGAGTATCACCGAAAAAATCGAACATTTCTTAAAGCGCAGTAGATGGAAAACATTTTATAACGAGCTTACCAAGAAAAACTACAAGAATTTACGTCAACGAACAACCCACTACAAAAGAATAACATCATCGCATTCGAAAATGAGTTGACAGAATATAATAAACAAATTATAATCAAGCACAACAAACAACACATTCCTAAAACAACTGGAAAATGAGCAAAAAATAATAAATGAATAAAAAGCCATAGAAACAAATTGAAAAAGAAATCATCACATTCTACAAAGACAACAAGAATGAATTGGAAAAAACAACATACACAAAAAAGCAAAAGCCATAGCCTCCAAATAAAAACTAGACAACAGAATAACGTAATTACCAAAAGTAGAACCATTTATTAAACTAAAAGGCCACAAAGACAATTTCCTACATAAACCAACATGCTGATAATAAATTCCACAAAAAACAACGTTGAGAAAATAAGTAAGCAAATTATACAAAAACTATTTACAAAGTTGCATAAACCAATGGAGAAATACAAAAGAAATAATTAATTGGTTTAACAATATCACCAACAAAACAAAAAACTGTTTCTTCAAAAAAATAGACATCAAAGATTTTTACCCATCCATTAATGAAAACACACAAAACAATGTGCTAGACTTAGCGAAACAATACATAAACATTGCAAGCGAAGAACTAAACATCATCAAACACTGCAGAAAGTAAGTACTATACTACAGGAAGAAAATATGGACAAAAAACGTAGCACAAATAAAAACAATATCAATATCGACGGTAAATTTGACGTAACGATGTGCAGCTATGCCGGCGTAATATATGCGAACTCATGGTCATATACATCATCAATAAATTATCACACATCATTAACCAAAAAGACATAGGCTTATACAGGGACGACAGCCTAATAATCGTAAGAAATTGTAGAACTACAGAAAAAATTAGAAAACAGACCATAGAAACCTTCAACACACTAGGATTTAAAATAGGCATAAACTAAAACATAAAAATAGTAAACTTCTTAGATATAACAGTCATTCTAAACAACACATAAAAACTATACAGAAAAGCAAACAACAACTCTATATACATCAACAAAAACTCCAACTATTCTACTATTGTATTCAAGTATCCATAAACAAAAGAATATCATCAAATTCCAGCACCATAAAAAACATTCACCGCAAACAAAAACACATGAAACATCATTAAGAAATAGCAGTTACCCGAACAAAGTAGAATATACAAATGAAGACAATCCAAGCAAACATAATAGAAAGAGAAACATAATATGGTTCAAACCACCCTAAAATAATACGATAAAAACAAAAATAGGAAAAATATTTTCAAATTAATCGAAAAACATTTCCCCAAATTATCAAAAAGCATCAACCAAAAGCAATTAGATCTGCATGGAGAACAGAGAAAAGAAGATAACCAAACAAAATTAAAAATTATCCAATAAAGAAAATAATAACCACAACAACACAAATCAGCAAAACAACAACAAATGCAATCGTCGAATTAAAAAAAATTGTCAACTTAACAACAAATGCCTAACCAAGAGGACAAACGCTGAATAGAAAAAGTCCTAAATGGCGCTACAGAAACAACTTTTAAAGGAACATTTAATAATCATCAGACATTATTTAAAACAGAAAAATGCAAAATCAACACAACACTATCACACTACATATGGAGCCAGAAACTAAATAGCATCATTGTCAACATCAAATGGAAAATTATGAAAAAGCAACCCCAAATAATAGCAACAGCAGAAACTGTAAATTGGAGGAAAAATTAACAATGATCACCTTCAGGGATCAAAACTACTTATTGAACAAGAGGAATAAAATAATGGGAAAATTAAGACATTTAAATAAGCATTTACTTTGCTACCTAAATACTAATATAAAAAGAAAAGAAAGAAATGCTTCATAAAATGTAACCCAATCACAAACACAAACTGCCTAATCCATACCAATCCCAAATTTAGTCCATCTATAGCAACCACAATGTCGACAATTAATAACCTACAAAATAACAACGAAGCATACAAAACACACACAAAACCCAACATAGAAATCACCATAACTACCTCCTTATAAAAAGCAAAAAAAAAACACGCAAACGCTCTTCACAAAACCTACGGCATCAACAAAATAATAAACAACAAAATAATACCCAACTACACAAAACACAAATAAATTACCGCATCTAAAATCTTTATAAAATCTAAAAATACACAAACACTAAATTCATATAAAAGAACACATATAGGGGCACGAACGTACAAACACACTCATATAAACATACACACAAACATAAATACACAAACGCACACGCACGAACACTTAGAAATACATGTCAAGGCACGTGTATGCGTGTAAGCAGGCGGGCATCCGTGTATATGCACAAGCGCCTACAAAAATACCCACCAATAGAAACAAAACATACAAACAAAAATAACCTAAACTAAAATGATTAAATCAATATCAATTTTAAGGAGCATACTAAACATAAACCAATGAATAAATCCAAAAGAATATTAATTAGTTTAACATCACCAACAAATAAAAACGTTCTTTCATGCAACTAAATATAAGTATGAAACATGAAGTAAAGTTTTAAAAAAACTAAGTATAGTTAAATAATACAACCTACTAAAATATATTAGAATGCCAAGTAAAGCTAATAATACAATACACAAAATAGATACACAGTTAACACAGACGCAAATACACGAACGTAACAAATACACTTGCGGGTGGATGTATCCGTGCGTGATTGTGTGTATGTGTGTGTGCATGTGTACGCAGACATGGACGGGCAAACAAACACCTGCTTCAAAAGAAACAATTAATTGGTATAACAGCAGCACCAACAAAAACTGTACTTTCATAATACTAAACACAATTATCAGACATGAAGTTAAAACAGGAGGTAAAGTGAAATTATAAGCCCCGTAAAAAATACACGTTAACACAAACGCACAATACCGTTGACACAAACACAGAGATGACTGTTCCCACGTGTTGTCTGTTGGTACCTGCCATCTGTTGGTACGTTGTCCTGTCATCTCTGTGTTTGTCCGAAAGCGTTGTCTATTTTCGATGTTAAGAGCAACTAAATGTATTGATACAGAAATTGATCCACAGATGCAGTAATGATTGGATGTTTATTCGATGTAACCGCCTCCATTCGCAATGCATGACGGGAATCGTTAACCCGAATGTCACACATGATCTGTATTAATACTGGGCATTACTCAGGTAATGGCGCCTTTCAGGGAATCATTTTAATTGTTAGAACTTTGATTAGTTTCCAGTTCAACAAACGACCAACATATATTAGTCAAGAAGATTTTGGTCTGGCGAGTTAGGTGGCCATATTTTTGGCGTGATGTATTCAAGCAGATTCACTAATGTCCAGTCTTGTAACACCGCAGACTTGTGAGTAGATACAGAGACCTGCGAAATCACATACGACTTTCCGATACATATATGGTCTATCCAGGTCTTAGTAACTATTTCTAATACGTCAGTGTAGCCAACAACATTCAACCGATGACCTTGTTGAAAGAAGCAGTGTCCTTATTACTTAACACCCTTAAGAATATCATAGCGGCAAACAGTGGGAACATAAAAAGGTTACGCATATATATATATATATATATATATATATATATATATGTGTGTGTGTGTGTGTGTGTGTCTTAACAGGAACTGCCTTTTCGCACATTGTATGGACTCTATTGAATGTATTCATGCCCCACAATGCGGATAGTGCTATCGGAAACCTGGCAGTAGCCCTCATGATCATTCTGGGATTCGCATCGATGATATTCTGCATCCGCTGTATAAATGGTGATGCCCTGATACTGTCGAAACGCTGTGAAGGTTTTTTACGCTTCGCTGAAGGCGAAACATCACCGTTGGAAGTGTCCCAATCCTTTCGGACTTTCTGCACAAATAACCTAGAGACTTCCGTAAAAATGTGCAATCTAAACATGGCTGCATGTGCCACAACAGTTGCAACATGCTTTATCTGATAGTTCGCCACTGATGATTAAAAAATATACAAGCACATCAGTTGATTATCACATAACTGCAAATGCACATTATTCTCAAATACCATACTCAACCTATATATATATATATATATATATATATATATATATATATATATATATATGTATGTATATGAAATGGACTAAGTCTGACAATTATTTTAAGACATTTTGTCTTAAAATAATTGTCGAACTTTATCCATTTCATAATGTGTGACATCATTTTTGGATACGCATCGAGCAGATATAAATGTACGAGAGAACATCATGGAGAATTGTAGTTTAAAAACAGTAAAATCGGCCTCGCTAACCGAAACACTTCTCTGTGGCTCAATTGGTAAAGGATGTCAGGCTATATGATGGTTCCGTATAGGATACAGGTTCGATTCCTGTCGGAGGACGCATATTTTCTATGAAAATTTCTCGGACATTCAGGCCCTTAAATGTCGTTTATACTGTTTATTAGAAACATAGCATTTACTTAAATATTTGTATCGATAAAAAGAACGTATGAACATAAAAAATCAACAAATCACCCGTGGTGAAGGCTTGGTGCAGAACTAACCACACTTTTTGAGGTCCGAATAGAGACCTGGTGCACCGCGTGCCACAAAGTCCCCAAACGACCCTACGCAGGTTTTGAATTCAGAGTTGTCCTTCTCCAAGACCAGGTTGTAGAACCCAGTCTGTCTTGCTATTTACCCATAACTGGAGGGAGAAGAGGATTCATGCCTTTCCCAAGGGTATTAGAATGTAATGGATTCTACTGGAATTCAAATTCGTCTCTCCGATTCCTCAGTCCGAGTCGTTATCCATTACACGTCATTTTTTCCTATCCCAAGAACTTTGGTCCTTGCGATTTTATAAAGCACCCTTGATCGCGCACTGTTATAATTATTTTAAAATTAACCATGTCCCTATGGTGTTCTTGTAAACAAGCGTTCACAATGTAAGGGAAATAACTAGAGATGGTAAAAATACAAATGCATCAAATCTTGTTCAAATACATTTTAAAACTTTGCTATTCTACTCAACATATATTTTGTTCACTGTCGGTTGGTTGCTTTTGATATCACAGTTACTTTAAGTTTTGTCTTAGCAATTCATCCCTGAAGATGATCTCAGAGGACAGTACTTGGGAAAGCATAAAAAAACATCAAGAAATTGCTTAGAGAATTAGAAAGGATCATTAATAGAAACAATATGCCCAGACTATTCAACGAAACACATTGGATTGAAAGTACACAATTTATAAAATAAGTAAAATTATGCAGAAATTGTCCAAACACGGACAGCACATTGTGTCCGTATTCATAGCTGATATTATTGAGTGTCGGCTACTTCTTTTTAAATAAAACATTTCTATACCTCTAGATAGATATATAAAACAATCCATATATTCAGTTAAAAGTAAAAATATAATTATTCTTGATAATGGCTAAATTATAGCTGAAACCGCTCGGACATACAAAACATTTTAACAATTTCTACATAATTTACGTCGAGAAAAGAAAATTATAAGAACACCGCAGTACCTTGTCAGTAGTTTTTAATGAAATTTGTACATATATATGTTTCAAGCTGGACAAATTAAATTCCAGCTGGGGTCAATAAACGTTCCTACTAATCTTCAAAATAATACAGAAACACATCTTAAACAGTAAAACCTGAAGAAAAATTAACAGCACCTTAAAAAAAAAAAAACGCCCTTGATAATGGCTACAGTGCTTGGGACAATGGACAATACGAACAATTTTTACACTCCCACGAAAAAGAAAAATTGTACGGATTCTAGAAAAAAATTAAATAAAAAATTAATTAAATTATTTTGTCTGTCATCTTCAACGAAACATGTTTAAAAGAAATTTTGCTGCCCAAATGTACATTAATATATATATATATATATATATATATATATATATATATATATATATATATATATATATATATATATATATATATATAATATATATATATAATATATATATATGTGTGTGTGTGTTTATGTTTGTGTATGTATGTATGTGTGTGTGTGTGTGATTTGATGCAAAAAACTGCTAGTTCTTCACGTTTCTATGTAGACGCCATCAACATATTTTTCTTTTTTGGGGGGCAAAAACAAGATTGTTCGCTCAAAAGTTGAAACACTTTGTCTAAAACTTTACTAACTGAATCTGATTTTGCCAGACAACTAAGCTATTGATTGATTATTGATTATGACTTTCTATACAGATGTCTGTGTATCGAACACTGGTTACTCTCAGCTGCCCCCATCTCCATCGACAGTCTATATCCTATTTTGAAGGCCGCGGTCCGTTTGGTTTTGTATCAAAGACTTATATCGATCGATTCACCCACACCCACCCCTACGCTCTAACGGATTTTCAGTAACTGTCCTTAGATTCTGATTGTATCCAAACACGAAGACTGGTGGGGTGGCTTTGTAGGTGGTGGTGGTGATGGTGGTTATTGTTAAAGTCGACATGCAGAGAAAAAAAAACTCCCTCCTCACAAACCAGTGCGTAGATAAAATGTGAGGTGAGTAAATGAAAATGCATTTTGATGGCGGGTAAAAAATTTTGTTTGAAAGATGACGTAAAGAAAAGCTACGTCCATCCACAAAATAAATAAATAAATAAATAAATTTTACCCAATTTCCAAAAAATAACGTTTGCACAACAAACTTAACATAAAAGGATGTGTCAATAATTCTACAGTGTACATAGGTAAAATAATTTCTTACACTCGTCACTTCCCGGAGTAAAACCAACTATAATTCTAGATTTTCATTTATAAAGCACAAAAAGGTTTTCGTCATTTCGAAGGGAAGTCTACCATTCGTCCATGTTTAGAATGTAACTGCCACACTGTCTCGGAGCTCCTGCTCTATATTTAGAGATTCTTGATAAAATACAAAGAATCAGCAATATTATTGGTCCTAAGCTGGCATCTCGGCTTCAGTCACTTTCTCACCGCTGTAAACTTGCTTACCTTTGCCTTTTCTATAAATGCTTTCATGGTAATTGTTCGGATGTGCTCTTCGCTAGGGTACCTAGACATGATGAGTTTAATCGAAGCACAAGATTTCCCATTTGAATTGGCTAAACATAACCGTAAGTTCTTTGCTAACAGGTTTTCTTTTTCTTTTCTCGTGCTTCTCGTTAGTGGAACTCTCTTCCGGTTTCTTTCCCTCCAGTCAACTTTCATCTTCAAAACTTTAAATTCAATGTCAATCGTTATCTACTGACTTCCTGATTACTCTTCTATTGTTCTCGCTCCTTGATAATTTATGCCTTTTTAATTATTTTTCACACTCAGTACTCTCGTATATATTAGAGACTTTACTGTCTTGCTTGAGGTGAAATGATTAAAAAAGAAAAAAAACGTACACTATCATTTTACTCTGAAAAGTGATTAAAATTATGATGGAAACAATTCTTCTATGTGTTGTTTCCATCCAGAACATTGATGATCATGGCTCTCGACAACCTCTTTTTTGTTATCTCTCCCAAATTTTACTCCGCCATCCATTTACTCAATCTCGCTAGAAAGGTTATGCGTTGTTTTCCACAGTTTATCTCAATCTGCCCTGTGTTTATCAAATTTTCCAAACTCTCTTTCCTCATTATGTACCTTAGAAATTTCAATTGCCTCTCCCGGATGTTACGTTTAAGTGTTCTTTTTGTTTCCATTTTCTCTAAAATATTGAGTTTCTCAGCATCCTTCTGTAGAACCACATTTCTGTCAAAAAATTATCTCTCTCTCTCAAAAAAAAATATACATAATTACTGTGAACTAGAATAAGGTTAAATGGTGGATTTGAAGTCGGAAGATTTTCTTATCTAGTAAATTTTCATACAATACATTGCCTAAAATTCCCTTATTGAATAAGGTTGCTGTGTGAAGATAAGACGAGATTAGAAGGATATATAGGATAAACAACGATTGATCTTAGACTTAAGGAGGTCAAAAATATAGTGATCGGGAAAGTTTACTCTTGCGAGTCTGTTCCAGAAAGTAACGGTTCTCTGGAAGAATTTGTCAATGCAGAACTTCCTGATTAGCAATGGAATACGAAGGTGTATGACGATGAATCGACTCCGTGTACGTGGCTTGCTGGGTCATAGCTGCAAATGCCTGAACTGGTTGAAATAAGGAATATTTGTCATGGAAATTGCAATACAGTAGAGACAGACATGCAACGTTTCATCTGTGGAAAAGAGGTTGTTGTTCGAAAAATCATTCATTACTCACAAGACCACGTAAGCACTTTTGAAATCTTTTTGAACGCTGTAGAGTCATATTGGGCAGCTTCAACCAAGACATGGCAGCAATACACTACTTTTGATCTCCTTTGGCTCTTGTAAAGATAGAAGAGGAGTCGGTTAATTCCTGGAATCGTACAAGGAACCGACTATGTTTTTTTTTTCATTTTTAGGCGAAAGATCGTATACGAATTCTACTTGGGGTCTGGAGAACCTGTCTTCTAATCGATTTTCAAGGTAAGAAATCTCATTTTGAGTGCAACCATTCATCATCACTTGAGAAAATGCAGTTCTTACTCGGCAGTTCTGAAATGATACAAGCTTTGGGTTTAGAGTTTTAGGTTGTTTTTATATGATATTTTACAAGGAAATCCAGTATCTGTCTCTATTTCTGAGACGAGGTAGTGTAATTAATTACATTATTTACATTGCTCGGACGGTTGTCCTCATCTTTATTGACATATTCATGACGTTTCGGCCATTGTACACTCTTCTTCAAGTGATTAGAATTTCGAACTGAACCCTTTATTTCGTTCACCGGGGTAGACTGTTCTAGTTTCACGTGCCATGCCTCTTCCAAATCTCTCAGTTATCTCCCTTTAACTCAACTCTCCAAGTCAGGTATTGAACACAAAACTGTTTGGGTGAAATCATTGGATTCAATCAATAGACAGAGAACATCATTGGAAAATACAAAAACTTAAGGAATAAGCACATATGCTAGGCCACAAAAATCTCCTAAGCTGGCCAAGCATAGAAATGAATACAATATGGGAACCAGAAATACAGAGTGCTAGACAAAAGTAATAACAACAAGAAAATTGCAATATGAAGTCTCAAAAAAAAAATTGTTACTGAGACATTAAGTTTATAAGTCCCAAAAATCCATACACTTTGCCATGTGTCTTCAAGGACATATGCCACACTGGACAAAAGTGTTGGTTGGATCCAGTGACTTCACTTGAGTGAGAGTTTTGAGTTCAGTACCTCGCTACAATAGTGGTGAACAAAAACTTGGTCAGTTGAGTTGAAGGGAGATAATTGAGACATTTGGAAGAGGCATGGCGCGTGGAACTAGAACAATCTATCCTGATGGACGAAATAAAGGGTTCAGCTGAGACGTCGTGAACATTGCAATAGGGATGAGAACAGCCATCTGAACAAATGTAAATAATGTAAACGAACTCCAAGCATTTTATCGCCGGTCGAACCCTGACTTCTGCCTCCTAAAGAAAACTATTTCCACGACCAGGGGAACCGGGTAAATATTTGCACGTGCATAGGAATAGAAGCCGAACTTCTGTCTTGTTCTAATATATCGTGACTTCAATCGAATGAATAAACATTGCTCGGGGCGCTTTGATGGCTGGGCGCTGTGAGACCTGCTTCAACTCATATTTTGCACGCATATCATTTGCAATTTGTCTGCAATCGAATCTTGCATGTTGTGAATGTCTCCGATTTAAGGTTGAATATCGGTCAATTTTTCCCCCGATAGCGATAAATGAGGAAACCCTGTTCAAGCAGAAAGAAGAAGACATTATGAAAGATATTGAGAGATTGGAACCGAATATCTGGAATTCGTATCTCTCAATTTTCCTCTCTTTCATAATCTCTTTCTTTCTTTTTTCTCTCTCCATCTTCTCATTGTTTTCGTTCCATTCATATAGACTTTATTTCCCTTTCTTTTTTGTCTTCATACAACTTTTTGCTCTCTTTTTTGTGTTCCCTTTGCTTGATCACTCCCTATCAGTATCCAGACCCGCTCCCACATTCACTCTCCTCCGCCCCGCCCCGCCCCGTTCCGCTCTCGCTAAGAACTCAAGACATCTCTTTCTCTATTTTTACATATTTTTTCAACTATTTCTAGTTAACGATTTACATTTTTTATTGTGAAATTTCTATTATTCCAATCTCTATCTGTCTATCTCATTTTATTTAATTCTATCTATCTATCTATCTATCTATCTATCTATCTATCTATCTATCTATCTATCTATCTATCCGAATTTGTTTTTGTCGAATCCATTATATTTACTTACGTGCTAATACCATTGGGAAAGTTATGAATCCTCTTCTTCTCCCCGCTATGAGTAAATAGCAGGACAGACCGAGTTCTATGGCCTTGGATGCCAACTGGTCTACCGCAGAAAGAAATGTCAACCTACTAAATAATATGCCTTGGCAGTCATGTATCAAAAGATACATGATCGTCTAAGCGTGTATCACGCATGGCACATAACTGACTGACCTATCCTGTTTTTTATTATTTCATTATTTTTTGCACCTCATATCATTTTTTGTTTAATCTTGGATGCAGTGAATTTTAAGAGTAAAATTTAAACCTGTTCAGTGTAAAGATTTAAACTTTCGGACATGAATGTTTAAGGTACACCTAGAATTTATTTTTCAACTTACAAATATCTGAGATACAGAATTTCAAATGATCAACTGTTTTCATTATATAGTTTTTTATTGCATAAGCAAGATTCATTTTCCAGATTCTATGAAATTTTCCATTTTCCAGATCCTATGAAATACCTTACAGACAGTTAAAACGAAATGATGCCTAATTACATATATACCCAACCTTGTGATTGATAAATAAAATTCCCATTTTCAAAGTTTACATTGATTGGTATCTTAGACAATAATTATTTCCCACTGGAATCAGAGTTCGAATTCAGCTTAAAGCGAGGATTGCAGATTTCCGAGGTAGAAACAATTTCTTTCTTTTAGGGATGATGAGTCACACTACTACAATGCTTTTCTATCATTTATAAAGCAAATAACGAGAATAGCCTACATCCGTTTATTAAATAAATTGCTCGGTTCGAAATTCTATGAAGGTTTCCCGACAAGAACCTGATGCAGGCCGAAGGGAACAGCATTCGAAACATTGTGATAATAGCAACAAAGATGAGGACAATAGTCTACATGTAAATAATGTAACTGATTATAACACCTGATCTTCTCTCACATTCAGACACAAATTAATATTATTACAATAATTATGAGACCGTCATTAACAAATCTGTCATCAGAGTATCGTTTAATAATGTAATCCAACTCCAAGGAAGATAGGAATTAGGCATCAAGAGTTGCTGAAAATGTATCAGCTTGACTAATAGAGTCCAATGAAGTGATGGGGTACACATTAAAGGGTAACACAAGTCTTGAATCATCAATACTTAACATTTTATTAACTCCAATATTTCGTCAGTTACTCAAAGCCAGTGTAGATGTAAAGCGCCTCCTTGAGAAGTGATATGTGAACTTTACTTTTCCCAACTGCTCCAATTGATTGTTTACACTATTTACATTGTTTGGACTGTTGTCCTCAACTTTATTGTCACATTCACGATGTCTCGGCCGTTGTACGCTCCGGTATTCTTCACGTGATATGCGTTGGAATTTTGAACCGAATTTTTATTTTCTCCACCGGGGTAGATTGTTCTAGTTCCACGTGCCAAGCCTTTTCTGGATATCTCACTTTCAGTTAATTCCCTTTACTAACTCAACTCATCAAGTTTTTGTTCACCTCTGCTGTGGCCAGGTATTGAACTCACAACTCTTTTGGTCAAGTCACTAGATTACCTCAACTGACGATTTTATCCACTGAAATATAGACAGATAGTGATTGTTTATCTATCCGTGTATAACATACTCATTCTCACGTTTGCAATAAGGTATATAGGTGTGAAGTGTCGAAATTCTGTATTCGGCAGACGGAGGTAATTCCAGGTCAACCATGCAACTGGGTTCATTTGACGGTCTGGCGTGAAATTTGAGTGTAATTTTAAATACCTATTCCGACATAAGATGACTGCCCGAAACCCAGGAGATATACACATCACACATATTAACCCAGAAGTTCGACACACTCGATACTTATTTCTTATACTTCCTCAACAATTCCAACATATTCTGGTTGCTTAACCATTCCGCTGCAATCAACTGTGATTCATTCGAAAACAGTGCCTTTTGATTTCCAGATCATAATAATGTAACAATAATTACCAAATAACAACTTATTTAAAAACTTATCACTACTTGATACGGTTTCACGTTAGAATATGTTTTCGTAGTCATTTTCTTGAGCGTTCATGCATACCCAGCTGAAAAGTAATGCCTCAGCAATGCTTTTGGCAAAGATTCATCGATCGGACAAAATTACGCCATGAACAGAATCAGCAATTTTTGTTGGTGATATCTGTTGGAAGTCTTTTGAGACCGGATCTTAGCTTGGGTCTCAAAATACTGGAAATTGGCATACACATATCTGATAATTTAAATTTTATCCCCTGTAGACTTTATACTTGTCTCGTATTATCCTTATATATCTGAATGTTCATCTCTATCTATTTATCTGTATGTCTTTCTGAATGAATACGCGATATTTGAAAAGCCCGAAGATGTTGCACTCAACTAAGACCACAGAAGAAATATATATATATATATATACACACATCAAGTCGAAAATATCCCCAAAAGTGGAAATATGGGCAGCTGGATTTAGGAGATAAAAGGATGACCCAAAGTGTGAAGGTCCTGCAACTGTCATCTCCGAGGAAAACAATGATCGTTTTCTCCATATGGTGATGGGTGACAGGCGATTGACTATAAACCAAATAGTCAATACTATTAGAATATCCGGCGTGAGAATATTCTGCACAATGAACTTGGCAGGACGAAACTTTCTGCTCGGTGAGTGCCACGTCTTCTGACATCTGATCAGAAGCGTACCAGGCTGATCACATCACGGGAAAATCAAACATTGTTTGAGGCAGATCCAGCTGGTTTCCTAACCCAGAATGAGTACTGGGTTTGTAGAATCACCCCCTACTCGTCAGTTCCAAAGAAAGACAAGGTCGTTTCATATGCAGGGAAGCTGATGATCAGGGCGGTAGAAAATAAATATACTGTTTAAAATAAACGGAGCCTGCATGAATATACATAAAAAATAAAGCTTAACGTAATAAAAATCTGTTGGATTAATAAATAAGATATCCATTTCGAAAACACAGAGATATATAAAACCAGTCGATATAAATAAATATATTAGGTTGGTGCAAAATAATGACGTTTTCTCACATATGTTACTATGTGAGAAAACGACATTATTTTTGCACCAGCCTAATAGCGGACTCATTATTTACTACAAAAAATTCGAAACTAAAAACTAATTTATCCTATTCCAAACCATTATATAAGACGAATATCGTCTATGCGTATACTTGTTCATTCCGAGAATACGTCTCTGTAAATAAAAACCACAACTTTCATAGGATATACCACAATCACACTCTCACGGATAATCACCGGCCTTTGTGCGAACAGAAATCACATTAACAAGCGGCATAAAAATCCTAGTAGCATTAGACAGCTTTTCACAAGCAATATTAAAATACTAGTTAAATGAAATGATTCTTTGATGCAATAATCTTTGCAATAAAAATAATCATTAATAAATAAAAACAATTATAGCTTAAGAGTTGCCATTCTAAAATATGTTCCATCTCGTCCAAGCCACAACATTCATTAGTTTTATTAAACTCATCAATAGTCTCTACTCTATCCTGATGATGAATTAGGAAAATCGAAACTTTGTACTATATTCCTTCGGGCTTTTCTTCCGAAATAACTTCGGAGAATTTCTGACGGAATTTTCTCATTATGCGAGAAGGATTATTCATAATTTGGAAAAGTCATTCATTAAAATTAATCCACTATCTCTGTTTATCTCTCTCTCTATTTATCTATATCAGCCTGTTAATGTATATATATATATATATATATATATATATATATATATATATATATATATATATATATATATATATTACACAACAAATAGAGAATTTTGGAATAACTTATTTTATAGAAAATAAGTTATTCCAAAATTCGCTTGAAGATAAATTATTGAAGTTTTTAGTTTTTGTTTTTGAAACATGGTAATTCCTGTGTAGCGATGAAACCTTATTTTTAAATTATTTTATATATATATATATATATATATATATATATAATCATTCTGTTAATGTCAGTCTATCTATCTCTCAATGAGGATTTTCTTCGTCTGCATAAAATCAGTCACTTGGCATGACGAAAAGAAGTAGTTTTTCTTTAATAGATTCATTTTTTTTAAATTCATATTCAGACCTTTTATTTAAAATCCCAAACAAACTTATTTGTTGATTGTTGAAAAGAAAAGCCAAGCCATATTCATTGTTGCACTATTTAAAACAGTCAACTCGTATCACGAAATAGAATCTGTTTCAGGTCATCAATAGTTCGATTATTTTAAGCGCTTGCATGTCACGAGTTATGAATAAAAATCCGAAATCGATTTTTAATCAATAGCAGTGAAGCTGAATAAATAGAACACTGATCATATTAAGTAGAAGGTTCACTTCAACTAGGTGAGATAAACATCTGATTTTAAAGTAAGAAATTATAGAATTTTAGTACATAAGCTCTCTATTTACTTGGGAATAGTATCAAAAGAAACATGGAAAGATTTTCAGTGACATTGGTAAGGGGTAAATGTAAAGTTGTACGGCTACCGCCATTTTATTGCTATTTCTTCTGCAATGTTGCGAAATGCTCCATTATTTAGCGCCACCAGCTCAGACATTTTCCCTCTATGTATTACTTTGGCAAGAAGGTTCCACGCTGAAACAGTCTTCACAAAAACCGCTACTTTGTGGAACACACTCCCACGTGGATGTTTCCCTTTTGGGGGCGCATCAGAGACTTATCAGTTCTGATGTAGTCGACTTGGTGAGATCAGTATGATGTTTGAAAGGCCCGAAACTGCCCAATGACCAAATTCAGAACATCACTAACGACGCTTTCTAAAGCTAAAGAACGTATTTTCAAAGTAATTGTATTCCTTTGGCAAGAAGGTTCCACGCTGAAACAGTCTTCCCAAAAACCGCTACTCTGTGGAACACACTCCCACTTGGATGTTTCCCTGAATACTAAAATATTAACCTCTTCAATCTAAGGCCAGTTGTTATCTACACTCCAATATACTCGTAATTTCCACTTCTGCCTCTTACACTCATATCAAATAACTCATTCTGAGTGTCTCTTGAGCCTTGGGCTTAAGGCCACAAAACGTTGAAACACCGGTTCCTGCCAGATCACCAAAGTTAAGCGATATAGAGCTTAGTCAGTATCTAGATGGGTAACAACTTGGGAATACCAGCCGCTGTAAGCTTGGATGTACGGGTGGTGTAATGGAATACGGATGACAATTTGAAATCGGAGAGACGAGTTCCAATTTCAGCCGGGTTTATTATGCTCATTTACGCGCAAATACACTTGGGGAAGGCATGAATCCACCTCTCCTACTCCCATCAATAGGTTAAATCAGTATTTTCTTATTATCTAAAAATGTTGCAATCAAAATATATTTCATGGCTTTAAATAACCTGTAAAAAGTTTATAATCCGCAAAAAGCAAATAATTCAATATATCTTAGACTCTGTACTGGATAAACGTTACTAAAAATAATGAAGAGATGTAACTTTATTGTCGAATTAATGTTTTCTTGTTTAGTTTTACTGGTGCGCTTTTGAAAGATTCTCGAAGAGAAAAATGTCTGTCCAAAGAGACACCTGGTACTAATATTTTTATAATTGCTGCTGTCTTTATTATGTCTTGAAAGTTTCGCTTAGATTGCAAATGTTCTCTGAAGTATTCAGAGTAGAGTGGTTATTCGAATTTGTTGCTAAATGTGTTCTTCTCATCATCACGTCTTGACAGGTGCGCTTTTGGTCAATCCTTAAATGTATATCGCTTTCTGATGATCTTAAAACATTTAAAAAAAAGATTAACAAAAACGACAGGTAGGTGAAAAGAGGGAAGGGGTTGAAATATGTTCTTTATAACAGCAAGGTGTATAACGATTCTATTTAAAAAAAATAATACAATTATAGTGGCGTGGGAGTCAGGGGTTAAAATGAAGAGTTGATTTAATCACGCCAAGAAGATTAATGATAGTTAGAAAATGACAAGGAAACAAGGGTACTCTTAACAAAACAAGATAAGGAATTTATTCACGAATTTACACGCTTAAAGGTGTATCGGCAAACCATTCCAGAAAAATACCTCAGAATTCTTAAAGTCTAGTTTTTATGAAAAGGAAATGTTTCAGAATTTCTAAAGTCTGTAGTTTTAACGTTGTGGCAGGCTGGGTTATGCGTTGAGAGATAAACACACGTGTCTCTTGAAATTCCCACAAGAAAGATGGCGGACTCGGGATGTGAGTCCACGTAAAGAAGTGAAAGGAAATAACAAGAAGCGATATGTATGTACAAACAAACTTTTCATAACGCAAAGTTGCATTTCAAATGCCCAGACTTTAACTTTGTTAGGAGCCGGCATTTAAGTAAATAAATATAAAGACCAACTTAGCGTGAACCTTAACGAAGAATGATTTCATAGAATTATAGAAGCGTGGGATTTTGGGGTTAAGGTGAACAGTTGATTTACTCACGCCAAGAAGATTATTGAAGGATGATAATGATTAGGAAACACGGGTACTCTTATCAAAACAAGATAAGGAATTCATTCACGAATTTACACGCTTAAAGTTGTATCATTAACTCGTTTCAGAAAAATAACTTAGAATTCTGTAGTTTTAACGAATTTTCATGAAGAGGAAATGTTCTTACTATAGATTAAATGATTTGATAGAAAATAATTTTTTAAGACAAAAGTAAGAGAGTTCGTTGCTTACAGAAAGTAAATACGTTTGTGTACGTTGAAAATTAGACGAAGAGAGATAGTTTGAAATATTTAGCTTTCTTGAACTATTGAAGGAAAATTCTTTGAAGGGTTACGTGCTTGGTTAAAAGCCAGTAATGTAATTGGCGAGTAATTTTTCACTGGCAAAAAATTTAACCATGGACGCGGTGAACTGATACGAAACTTTTCACATTACTTCAGACACTATTTAATTTATATTTCTTCCTCATTTTATATCAAAAGGAATTCCGTATAGGCCGGCTACTTTCTATTTTCTCTTTGTTTTAGATCAAAGAATAATTTCTGTGACGACAAAGTTTTCATTGGTTCAAAAGAATTTCACATAGACTTGTGAATTTATTTTCTTTTTCTTCTCAGTTCATCGATTAATTTTTGTGAATGCAAGGTTTTCATTGATCGGGATTTCCTTTCTGTTTTTTTTATACCTCAGTCCTCCGAATTTGAACGGAGTGGGCAAAAGCAGTTATTATTTTGCACTTAGTACACTCTTACTGCCCTGAAATAGTAGTTACCAATATTATGGGTGGAGGAAGTAATAAATATAGTACCACAAGATGATTGTCAATTTCTAATAACTGCCAGTTTGTAAATGAATGTATCGAATCCTCTACAGGTGAAACATTAGCCATAAGAGAGTCATTCCTATTCGTAATTATCATATGTCGTAACAGCGGTTATAAATGAGTTATAATGGAATATACAATATTACACCTCAGAATGTCCGTGCAAGTGTTTTCATGCCTTAAATATTTTGTTTTACCCATTTGCATTTGTGTTATATATTATGCTTTATTTTTCATAATTTTGCAACACGGCTTTCGGTTCTCTCGACCTTCTTCAGGCAAATAGTAGATATTTCCACATATTAAAATGAATTAATTTTCCTTATGTTTTTCGACGTTAAATTTTCTCGATGTTAAACATTCTGTTTTTGTGTGGTAGCGACACAAATGTCTTTCTTGAACTGGCAGTGAGAAATTTTTTTTTCTGCTTGAAGAGTAATAAAAAATTAAGATTGGTTCGGGAAAGGGTGAAGAAAGATATCTGTATTCTTACCTTTTAATGACCCCTCCGTTTGTTCTTAGATCTATTTCCATTTTTTTGTATTGTGTTTGATTTTGATAGAAATTATTGAAATTAGGGTTATTTAATATCTTTTTGCCATAGATTTTTTTTTCTGTTTTAAAAATTAATATCGGACTTAATTTAATTCAAACGCCCTAAAATGTTTTACCGGTTGGGAATTGGAAATCGGAGAACTGAGTTCAAATTCCGGTCGGGTTTGTTATATTCACTTACGTACAGATGCCCTTGGGAAAGTTATAAAGCCACATCTTCTCCCCAAGATATGGATTAATTAGTAAGAATTGTATCCGTAATTAATTATTATCTCAAAAAATTCTTACAATGTTTTATGGCTGTAACCTGAAAAAGGTTGATAAGTCGTAAAAAAACCAGAACAAATCCATCAACCCGAAAACGTTTAAAATGGCTATTTTATTGAGTTGTCTCGTATTTTCTTCTCTTATTCAGAACACTACCAAAATGATGGTAATTATATATGAAATTAAATCCAAGAGGTTAATATTTCTTATATAGAAAACGTGGTAACTGCAAGGAATGAGAAGAAATGGAGAGCCATGATCGCGTACATCCTGAAGGGACATGGCATATAAAAGGAGATGAGAAAATTCCATGTATAGCTTAGCAATTATTTGAAATTTACAATAAATTTTTTTCCTATGAGTTTTATCCAGAATTGTATTACCTATAGCACGGAATAGTCGTTACTTTTTTATACGCAATTCTTGTATTAAATGTAATAATTATTTTTGAACAACGTTGCAAAATATTTATATGATCAATAAAACAAATTTCATTTCATTCCATTCATAATTTACAGCAAGTTGAAAAAAAGCTTTTCAATTTAAGACATTCTCCTTCCATGTATTTTTTAAAAAATTTAAACTGTCTCACAATGAAACTGGAGGTTCAAGCAATAAAGAAACTATATTTGCCACGTAATTAACTTTCAAAGATGGAAGGTTCAAATGGAGATTGAGAAAGTTTGGGCGGCGACTTCAATCATCATCTTCAAATCTGTCCCTCAATAAATCGCTGCTAAGTCTACTGCCAATATAGTTATTAAACAGTCTACACTTTCTTAATGCATTGAACGCTGCTGCCACATTTGATCTGTTGCTTCTGCTAGGCACATACCCATTTTTTACTATATTCGAAATATTATCTCCAATATTATCAGTCCTAATCCGGAATCTTGACTTTAATCTCTTTCTCATCTCCGTAGTTTCTCTTGTGACTTTTCTATTAACAATTTCATACAAATCGTTCTGATGAGCTACCTACAAATTTCGAATTCATGAATTTAAGCATCGTGCTAGATTGGCGGTTAGGTCTCTTTATTTTGCTTTTGAAATTCTCAGATATAACAGTAAATTCTGTTTTAATAGTTTCTCTCTTACATTTTTCAACTTTGGTACTATCTTCCAGCTTGCTGTCCTATCAACTAAGTTCTCCAAAACTTTAAATGCAATGTCAATCGTCATTTTTTGTCTCCTTGCATCCTGTTCTTTTTATCGTCCGTTCTCCTGAGCAACATTACCTCAATTTCCTTCACTCTAAGTAACTCCTTCTGTCTTAGTGGTTTTATCGACTTCCTTAATGGTAACATCCGTAGCACTGGCAGCATTCACGATGTAATTTAAATGACAGCAGATATCCTAAATATTCCAAGACATTTAGGGAGATTCTGATTGTCGTCGGCTTTATTCCCATTCTTCCTGTATTTATTTCTCATGCTCAGAACGATTTTAAGGTCTTCTAGACTGTTCCGAGTATTCCGATAACAACTGCTACCTTATTATTGACTGACAAATTTGCATATACAGATCAAATGACTCGTGGTTGATATTGATGGTGGAGTGGCAGTCAAACTTTGCAGATTTCCAGCGTTCTTTTCAACAGTGTTTATTTTTTTCAAAGAAATCTTAACTCAACAGAGATCGAGGGATATGAATTCTTTTCAAAATTCCAACTCATTTCAAGAATTAGGTAACCTATTTTGTAAGTTAGGCGAATGTCTATCTCATCCAACATCATTTTTAGTGTCATTGGCACAATATCAAACGATTTATTATAGGCAAGGGCAGAATATAATATCATTTCTTCTAAGATTCTTCACTTTTTGGGTGAGTTTCAGATGTTTTTTTTTCCTTTCGTTTCCTGTCGTCATCAACTTCTCGTCACCTGGCACATTATAGACACACAATCTGACTGACTTTCTTGTTTATAACTACCAGATCCAATGTTTATTTGGCTAGAAAAAATTTTTAAGTTTGAATGGCGAATTTCCAGATTATTTTCTATTTGACATTCTATAATGCAGTTTCTTCTTAGTAAACAAAGCAGATGTAGACAGGATCGAACTCGTGTCTCTTGCACTGATCACTTACATTCAGATTAGTTTAAACATTATATTCAATGGTTAAAATGTCTGAGAAGATATTCCAGTCTTTTTTTTTAGTCGTGAATTTGAGAGCCTTACTAAAGAAAATGTGCTTCTGACAGGGTTCGAACTTGAGTCCCGATAGTCGGGCAAACCAACATTTAGGAAAATTTAGAACCGAAAAATGAAGAAAAAAGAAGGAATATATAAATAAATCCTACTGCTAATAATAATGATAGTTTTAAATAATAAACAAATAAAATAAGTAAACTAACATTAGGATTAGAAATAAGGTAAAAAAACCCAAAAACAAACTAGGAAGGACTGTTTTCTTTTTACCTCTCGTTCTAATGAAGCAGTTGCATATATATACAGATTGCTAGAGTAGTAGTGACACGTGGTCTGAAGATCGCTTTTAACATGCATTGTTGATTTCAATGACTACACTGTATCTATATATCTATCTATGTATAAAAGACACGCATACAAAAGCAAATGCATGTGTGTTTTCATACGTACAAAGCATGTGTGTACGTAGCAGTGTATGTATCTAAATTATGCAATGTTATTCTAACAAGATAATAGTTATTTTGAATTCGTGGCTTATATGCAAAACAAAAGAGATAAGAAAATATTTAAGTTAAATTCGATAATTGAATTCTTTATGATGATTAAATTATTTTTTCATTACGAAATTAGAGATTTTATGTTAAGCTTGACTGTTTTAGCGTTTAGAATTGTTATTTTTTCATTATTATTATTATTATTATTATTATTATTATTATTATTATTATTATTTTATTTCCTTTGATTTCTGATGTGTACTCATTTCTTTCCGGGTCCCGTCCAGGGACCTAAGTTTAGAAATGGCATCACGACGTTTTACAAAGACAAAGTCCTTCGTAAGGTGTGGACTGGACTCGTGAGAACAATCTTTTGCATTTCTTTAAGGCATGGGCTTTCAGGGATCCCTTCAATGAGTCTGCTGGAGTCTTTTCCAACCAATCCGAGGGCTCCAACTACAACGGAGATTGTTGATATTCCCCATGTGCCATTATTATTATTATTATTATTATTATTATTGATTGAATATAAATTTTGCAACATGTTTTTCGCTAATCTCAAATTCATTGTCATTGCATGCGATCAACTGCTGAAACTTTATCAGGCCATCTAAAAAGTCCTTCCAAAATATTGTGCTCTTTGAACTTAAGGTCCAATTTTGAAAAATGACGGGATGGGTTGATAATGTTTGTTTTTTTTACTACTTCCTACTTGTATGATTTCATGATGAGCTACAATGCAACGAATTTAGAAAAAAGTACAGAGTAATCTGGAGACTTCGGTAGGAAGCAGAGGAAAGGAACTTGTTAAGAACTGGAAGAGATAGAGAGAGGTGGAGAGCAATGATCGCCTACGTCATGAAAGGACATGTCATATAAAAAGAAAGAAGTATCTGGGATAATTCTGGGGTGATATTCATAAGGACGACCACAGGAATTTTGTCTGGGACAATAGTTTTATGGGAGTCGAGACTTGATAAGTCTACAGACTTCTCTTCCAAATGAGTATATTACTCTGATTGTGCTTATCCTTTTAATATTTTATAATAAAAAGACATACTTGGATTATCCTTACCACTTACCCCCCATATATATATATATATATATATATATATATATATATATATATATATATATATATATATATATATATATATATGTGGGGGGAAGAGGTTATAGTAGTTCCAACAAGAGAAAAGTGTGTAGAGAAAGAAGAGAGAAACCGCAAACGTTTTTGGTTGTAATGTGGATTAAAAAATATTCTTTATGATGGAAAATAAAGCATATTTTTTTAATATATATATATATATATATATATATATATATATATATATATATATATATATATATATATATATATATATTGGTTGGATTGATTTTGTGACCCTAGGTTTCACGCTTTTGCGATCGTCAGAAAAACTGATTCATTTTTAAAAATTTTGGGTTTATGTAGATTGCGTGTATTGGTGATATTATGGAAGTGGGGGAATCGTCGTTGTGATGTGACTCATGCTAACGCAAACATAGATACATGTCCGTACACCCGTTGAGGTACGCATACACAGGCATACATACATACAAAAATATATATGTATATATATGTATATATATATATATATATATATATATATATATATATATATATATATATATTTATATATATATATATTTATATTTATATACACACACATATGTACACACACACACATATATATATGTACACACACATATATATATATATATAATTACATACTTGCCTCAAAGCAAGACTTAAGACAGAAATTCATATATATATATATATATATATATATATATATATATATTTATATGTACACACTTTTCATATATATATATATATATATATATATATATATATATATATATATATATATATATATATGCACTTGCGTCAAAGCAAGGTTTAAGACAGAAATTTAAAAGAAATTGAAGGAATAAAAATGGTAAAATGGAATATTAAAAAAATGAAAAAAATCAAAGAGAAAGAGATTGTCGAAAACATAGACAGGCGAAAGTTGGGTTAGGTTCTTGACCAAGAGTTGATGCCGACAGAGAATATTAATGGTACTTTCGTAGGAGGAGGAGGTAGACAAGGAACTATCCTTCTAGTATTATTTTATTTTTTTGGTCATTTTATTTTTTGGGGGTGAATTTTCATTTAATATGCCTAGATCCTCTACTTGAAAAGCGTACAATATGTTTTCACCAGCCAGTTTAACACGACAGAAAAACATCCATCAAATATAATGTAATCAACAATTAACATTAAATTAATATACTGGTAAACAATACACGCTCGTGCGCGAACACACACAAACACACACGCATATATATATATATATATATATATATATATATATATGTATATATATATATATATCGGATGCTACATGAATTTTACCAAAAACAAAATAATTCCCATGCCTGAAGATGACTGAATGTAGAGTTGAAAGTACTTGCGTATTAAAGAAAGACCTTATACAGCTTATAACTTATAGCTTATAACTTTTTGTATGAATGGTTAATTGTAATATATATATATATATATATATATATATATATATATATATATATATATATATATATACATGCATACTTGCCTCAAGGCAATGCTTATGAGAGAAATTTAAAGGAAAATAGCAATAACACAGAAATTTAAAGAAATAAAAATCGTAACCTGAAACAAAAGAATAAACTTCTTTATAAAGGACGTTCAAATAACTTGGACCGATTTTGAATGTGAATTAAATTTAAGCCTCTAATGTTGTTTTCTTTTTTCAGATTTGGGCGATATTATTTTTCACGCATAATTGCCATGACTTAAATAAAATGATTCAACAGAGAAATAAATAAATTTTACCAATAACGTTGATTTAATTTACTGCTGACATTGATCCGTCTTAATGAAACACCCTTTATGAACCTATCGTTCTTTTACGGCACTGTAGGTATTGATTTCTGCATTTCTGTCAATGGGAATTATATAGTGTTTCTTTCTTTTACCAGGACGCGTGTTTAAATACTGCCATATATCGATGTCATCTCGAATATCAAAATTTTTCTTATAACCGGCAAAATATCTGCAGCCAGCGACACACCAGAATTGAAAACACCACAAGATATATATTTTGATATTTTCATGTTTTTTCTTTATCAGATATTTTACCGAATAACAAAGAATTCGAGGTGATTTCTCGAATATTGATGTGATGTTTCTAAGGTTATACAAATAAAAAATTCTGAAGAATCCAACGAAATTGTCTTGAAGATAGGGTGCAGAACAAGCATAACCCCATCTTGCCTTTCTTTTTGAAGAAAATTGCATTAGAGTTGATGCATCTATTTTGCCAAATCAGATTTTAAAAAATAGATGGGCGAGAAAAATAAACCTTTTCACTTAAAATTTAATACTGTTAAATGAATCAATATGATTTTTAATATCGAACAGCCTAAACGAGGAACAAGAAGTATCCATCAGGGAAACGGGTTTTCTTTGTTGAAATAATTGTGGAAGCAATTATGAAAGTTCTTTCTTCATTTCTTGGAGACATTTTTTTATATATTTTTGAATAAAAATTCAATATACATTCTTCCAATTTTGGTAAATTATCACGAAAGTGTTCCTTAAGAAATATATATGGATGGTTTCTTTCATGTACCTCTTTTTATTATTATTATTTTGATTTCTTTGATTTCTGGCGTGTACACATTTCTTTCAGGGTTCTGCCCAGAGACCTAAGATTAGAAATGGCAGCATGACACTTTCCACTGACAATATATATATATATATATATATATATATATATATATATATATATATATATATATATATATATTAAATAGATAAAGCCTTTCGTAAAGTGTTGGCTGTACTTGTGAGAACAATATTTGTATTTCTTTGAGTCATGGGCTTCCAGGAATCCCTTCAATTAGTCTACTGGAATCTTTTCCAACCAATCCTAGGGCTCCAACTACAACAGGGATTGTTGATGTTCCCATATGCCACATTTTCGAGATTTCTGTTTCAAGGTCCTTGTATTTTGACAGCTTTTTGAAAGATATCTTCAAAGATACATTGCAGTCTGCAGGGACTGCCATATCAATAAGGAAGCACTTTTTTTTGTTTGTGGTCTTTAATAAGTCTGGGCGGTTGGCTTTGATTGTTCTGTCAGTGTGTATTGTGTAGTCCCATAGAATTGTAACAGGTCCTATCTCCGTGACCAGGTCTGGATTGTGTTCATACCAGTTTCTTTTAGTTTCCTTCCCGTAGAAGTTGCAGATTTTCCAGTGCAGATATTGGCCTATTCTGTCATGCCGGCTTTTATACTGAGTGGGTGCCAATATCGTGCAACCTGATACAAGATGATCAATTGTTTCTGGATATTTATCACAGAATCTGCTCTATCGATTTGCTCCAATTTCTCAATTTGCGTTAAGCTCGACTTTCCCTTCCTTTTCTTGATTTGGTGCGGCTTGCGAGTCTTCTTCTTTCATGTGTTGCGTCTCTTTAGGATATTGCGTTCGTGGCTCTTCACAACTTTCTATCCCTTGTAGCCATTAGCAGTGTTTCTCCCTTTGTCTGACCTCCCACCACCGTTTCGCTATCCAATTACACTCGCTCAATGCATTCCCCTATCTCACTTGCATTCAGTGTGCCCCGTGAGGATTAAGGTCTCCAAGCCTTTCTACCTCATTCTGCGTTGAAGAAATTTCAGTTGTATTTTTCTGATTCTGAGTATTAGAGTCAATGGAATTCTCAGTAGCATTCTGTAGAACCACATTTCTGTTGCCTTCTCTTTTCTTCTCTCCATTGAAATGATCTTCCAACATTCATTTCTATTATATATAAGAGTAGGGTTATCATATAACAACCCCGGACTCGCTCTCCTTTGTTTCTAACGAAATTTTACCAATTCTCAAAACTTTCTTCAGAGTGACTCTTCCGTTAATCCAATACGTGTTCGGATTTCGGTAGCGTATTTTCCATCGTCAGCAGATATTTAAACGTCTGTACTTGGATAGACATTGCCAATTTGTAACTTGACCCTGAGGCCTTTTCCCTTCATGATTATCATATATTCAATCTTTCTTGTAGTTGATGGTTAGTCCTTTTTTTTTCACAATTTTATCCTTCAACCTGGTCATGTAGTTTGCCCTCCGAGTCGGCTATCAATACTCTCTTGCTTTTTTCACGCTCTCTTTTTCTCTCTTCTTCTTCTCTCTCCCTTTTTCTCTCTCTTTCTTACTTTCTCTCTCTTTTTTCTTTCTCTCTTTTTACTCTCTCTTTTTCTCTCACTCTTTCTGTCTCTTCTCTCTCTCTTTTTCTTTATATTTTTGCTCTCTATCTCTCTTTTCTCTCCTTTTTATCGTTCTCTTTTTTATCCTCTGTCTTTTTCTTTCTCTACGTCTTCTCTCTCCTTTTTTACTCTCCTTTTTTTCTTTCATTCTTTCTGTCTCTTTTCTCTCTCTTTGTCTCTCCTCCTTTCTCTCTCTCTTTTCTCTCACTCTTTTCGCTGTCTTTTTTAATTTCTAACACTATCTAAACTCCTCGTTAATCCACTCAAGCAATAATAAAATATGATTAGCTATAACATTTCATGAATGAAAATTATACCCTGACTCGAACGACTTCAACAAAAAAAAAAAAAAAAAAAAAAGATTAAATGTTTAAAAGAAACAATACCAGAAGAGAATCAAGTTTTATTTTTTATTATTTTTTATTATTATCTAATAATCTTCATTTTATATTCTCGCATATAAAGTCATGTAAACACACTAATAAAACAAAGCGGAAAAGCCTGTTCAGCTACGCACCTTCCCATTGATAGTAGGCACCCTCGGACCATCTATGTAAAGAACAAAAATAGAGGCAAAAACAAACTTTATCAATCTCCACGGCCTATAGATTAGTAATTCTTGCACTGAAGTCTTTAACGAGCGACGGATTTGAAATTCATCCCAGTTCAAAAAAACATTATTCAGGATATAGAATTGACGGGGATTGCAGGAACACTCGAAATGTTGTGATTTCCTCAAAAAGTTAATATCTTCACATATGTCAACTAAACAAAAACGATGCAAAATATAGAAAAGGAATTTTTGTTATCTACTTTTTGTATAATGGATATTTTGTTTTACCAATATATATATATATATATGTATATATATATATATATATATATATATATATATATATATATATATATATATATATATATATATATGTTTTGAAAAAAAAAAGAAAAATGTTTTATTATTTCAATTATGTTTCTCGACTAGTTTCGACCAGCATGGACATCATCAGGAAGAAAAAAAATAGGTGAAAAAAAATCCGCTTGAAGTAGCAGTGAACTACAGAAGTGAATGACTGTTTATGAAGAAAATGAACTTTATCTGTAGTTTTCATATGTTTTTTATCGTTAATTTTGGCCAGTCCTTGTGTTGGTCAAACAGCCTGTTTCAATTTGTTTTTTAAGATAGACGCTTGGGAGATTCATGAGTCGCAGAATTGCCTTCTTGGTCATTTTGATAGTTTTATTAGTTGCTGGGAGGAGGATGTGTGTGTGTTAACTCTATGTTATCATTTAGTTCTTTGGGAGTGTGTCTGATGTGTGTAAGTCTATTTATTGCTATGACTGTGTGTATAAGACTCAAGGCTTCTCTCTCTCTCTCTCTCTATATATATATATATATATATATATATATATATATATATAGTGAGAGAGAGAGAGAGAGCGAGTGCAGCAAAAATACATCCCACATAATAGTAACACATTAGTGATAATGCTATCATTCTATAGAAGCTTACCTTTTTGTGGGAGGTATTTCTGCCGCACCATATCAGGTAATCCCATAAGTTCTGTCCGGATTTTGAATAAAGAAAACAAGTGACCAAATGTTACATTTAATTACAGATTCAATCAACAATGTATTTTCCCTGATTATCTATGATTCCTTCCATCTATTAACAAGCTTACTAATTCCATTACTGTAAAATTCTTTTGGCTTTGATTCGAAGAACTCCCAAATGTCAGTTTTAACCTCTTCCTGTGTTACAAAAGCTGTTTCTTCCAAATGATTATGTAAGCTACGAAACAAATGGTAGTCTGAAGGAGCAAGATCGGGAGAATAAGGTGGATGAGGAATTTTCTCCCAACCAAGTTCTTTGATTTTTTGTAACGTGATTCTTGCTGTGTCGGGTCGCGCATTGTCCTAATGAAACATCACCCCTTTTTGATTCACTAGAGCAGGTCTTTTTTCCTCAAAGCTTGGTTCAAACGCTCTAATTGCTGACAGTATATTTGAACATTAATTGTTGCATTAGGTGGTAAGAATTCAAAGTGGATTATTCCCTGGTGATCCCACCAGATTGAAAAAAAAGAACCTTTTGCCCATGAAGTTCCCTTCTCGGTTGTGGCTGGGGTCCTTCCCCTTTACCAAGCCACTGCCAACGACGCTTAACATTTCGATAAAAGATCCATTTTTCGTCGCCAGTCACAAGTCTATCCAAAAAAGGTGAAAAAAGTTGGCGATAATGGAGAGAAGAGCAGATGTCAACTCGGGATTTGAGGTTGTTTTCAGACAATTCATGAGGCACCCATTTTCCAAGTTTAGGAACTTTTCTAAGTTGTTGAAGATGACGATGAACAGTTGTATGGTTTGAACTGAGAACCACTGCCAATTCCTCAACTAAAAAAGCAAGATTTTCTTCAAGGGCTGTTTCAAGAAGCTTTTCATCAAACTCAACTGGACGTCCGGTTCGATCTTCATCTTCAAGGGTGAAATCTCCACCTCTGAATTTTGCAAACCATCTTCTGCAAGTTCTTTCATTCACACATTCCTCTCCATAAACTGAGTGATTGTTTCTAGCCGCTTCGGCTGCTGAGTTTCCTTTCTTGAACTCATAAAGCATTATGTGCCTCAAATGATTCTTGGGTACTTCCATGTTAGCAGGGTTTTAATCAAACAAAATTTAATTTTATTGTTCTCTGAAATAAAATTTGATCAGTTTAAATGCATCTAAACATAAAAATAATGTTCAGTTCCATTAGACATTATTAAATACTCTTTAAATTTCGTTCATTTTAACAAAAGGTTAATATTCGGACAGAACTTATGGGATGACCTGACATATATATATATATATATATATATATATATATATATATATATATATATATATATATATATATGTGTGTGTGTGTGTGACGTCATATATATATATTTAAATGTGTAACCTGACATATATATATATATATATATATATATATATATATATGTATGTGTGTGTGTGTGTGTGTGTGTGTGTGTGAATTGCTACGTACTGTGTACCTGATTACTCGCTTCTGGAAAGTGGAAATAGCGAGTCAAGTCCAGGGTCCACCCTCACTCAGTTATATGCCCTGCGGGATACACGCTTAGGCAATCATCTTTCCATACATGACTGACGAGTCAGATTTTTTCTACCGCAGTAGGTTGCCATTTCTTTCTGCGATTGACCAGTTGCCATGTAAGGCTACAGAACCCGGTCTGTTCTGCTATTTAGCTATAGCTGAGGAGGGGGAGAAAAAGAGGATTCGTACCTTTCCTAGCATGTATTAGCACATAAATGGATTCGACTGGAGTTCGAACTCGAACCCTACTCAGTGGAATTAACCCTTGCACATGAACCTATTAATTAAGGCATGAACCTATTAATTTCTCTCTCCTACTAAGTTAAATATCAGAAGCATACTTTGCTCTTGTAAAAGGACAACTCTATATTCAGAACTGCGAAGAACGCAAATGACAAACCTCTACTCTTTTTTCAAAGAAATAATATTCAGTTCGCACATACTGGTAAAACCACCCATTTTATGGTACTATTGGTTCCAGAGCCGTGCCGGATTATCAGTTACCGGACCAAGGAAAGTGAAGTAATAATTATATAATAAAGCAATACTGACCTTAAATATTCCGTTAATGTTTGGCATGTTGATCAATTTCATTATGTGGCAATTTCTTGAGATTGTGTTTACTGCTTGCCGGAAATTAAGAGAAAGATATTTGGCTTGACATGGTTTCAAACTTGTCAAGCGACATCATCGTTTAAACAAAGAATTTAATTTATTTATAATATATTTTGGAACTATACCAAAAATATTAAGCCCGAACCCCTGGGTTCTCCTCCCATCAGGCAGTACCTCTCCTTCGTGTGAAGGCTGGGTTTATTGTTTTGTGCCTGAGGCTACTCTAAAAGGGGAAATGCCGAGAGGGGGGTGCTTAGGAAATTTTACCGCAGTATTGCCGGTAAACTCCCTTTAAAGCTTTATCTTTTCCCACATTCTGTAGCACACTGAAAAATACCCTAAGACTGTTTTGTGGAAATGGAGCACAATGCAATTATCAGAAAAAAATGGCCTTGACAGAGTATTAATGAAAAAGTAGGAACAGAGAGAGAGAGAGAGAGAGAGAGAGAGAGAGAGAGAGAGAGAGAGAGAGAGAGAGACGTGAAGCGACCTGACCTCACATGACGCGGCGACAGGGTAATTTTTACCCCGATTCATACCAAATGTAAAGAACGAAATTTACCTTTGTCTCGAGTCAAATAAATGTTAACGCCTCTTATAAATCATTCTTAGGAAACCCGCTGTTTTGAATCGTTCTGGATGCTTGTTGCTGTGTCTCAGATTGTCGTCTACCTTTTTTTTTTATCGCTATCCATACACCATTTGTAAAATTCCTCTCAACAACAGGCGTTGAACAACACTATTTCCGTTTTTTTCCCTTCTCATTCTCTTGGTCAAATTGCTTCACTATAAGGAAGAAAAAATATGCCTGCTAAATTATACAAAACACTTTCTGAGGTTTTTTTTTTTCGCACATTGTCATTAGTATGAATCTCCTAGTCGCTAAATAACTTTTACACGCTGTGACTTCTCCGCATATCGGGTAATCAGATTGTCTGTGTCAAGAAAGCAAAGTCGCATCTCCTGCGTTGGTATTCCACAAAATCAGATTCATTCTGTTGATATCTCAACAATATGGAGACTTAGAGAAGACTTTTTCCTCCAGCTGTAATAAAAATAGATAAGAAATAAAATAAATTCGAACAGAAAGAATAGTTCAGAAATTCCCCTGCAAAACGATTTATTACCTACAAATAACAATAATAATAACAACTATCTCTCTCTCTATATATATGTATATATATATATATATATATATATATATATATATATATATATATATATGTGTGTGTGTATGTATGTGTGTGTGTATGTGTGTGTGTGTGTGTGTGTGTGTGTGAAAATATATATACTCGTTAGGTAAATAATCCAACGTTCTTGAGTATTTTTGTTATTATTTAAAAAAAAACAGTGCTTGATAAAAAAGTAGAGCCTAAATATAATTATTTATTTAAACATATGATTCCAACGCTACATAAGAGTTCTCATGTTTCACACATACACACACATATATATGTGTGTCTGTGCAAATATATATATATATATATATATATATATATATATATATATCGATATTATAAAACCTAGAGTCCTTTGCTTTGCAGTACACAAAACATGCCATGCTACGATTTATTCAGGTTGAAGAAAGTAAGTGTATATTAACAGAAAAGATGTATGAATAAAAGGATATTTAAAGTTTTTGACGCCTTTTAGAGTCACGGAAAAAGACGTAGATGATTATTGTTCAATTAATTAAGTCTAAATGATCACAGATATTTTCTTTATAGAAAATATCTTTCTCTGCATAAATAAGTCTAAAAAAATCTTATTGTCTCTTTATCAAATAATCTTAAATAAAAATAAAATGTTCTTATCTATCAATTTCATTAGATCGATAAGTGTATCTCCTGGAATTTACTTAATTCTTTTATTGTCTATTTAAGTTTGTCTTTATATGTTTTTATATGCTATCTATCTATCTATCTATCTATCTATCTATCTATCTATCTATCTATCTATCTATCTATTTTATATCTTTTTAGGTTTATTTATCAATCTTTCTATCTAAATCTTTTCATATCTATCTATCTATCTATCTATCTATCTATCTATCTATCTATCTATCTATCTCTACGTATATAGAGATAGATAGATAGATAGATGACTAGAAAGCATCTCTCAATCCTTGTCGGCCTTGAAGGCTGACACGAAATATAATTTAAAGTCTACTGAAACAGATTAAAACCTAGTCAATATTAATCATAAATAAAGCGGTGACCATGTTCTTCTCTAAGGGCTTGCCATTCAATATGCTTCCACACCAGAAAATCGCCAACAACAAAGAATCTTTAATTGACACTAGAAAGATGCGCGTAAGTAATGGGAAACCATAAAAATGCTTGGAATTTATTCTCTCAATATTGATATTCAGGAGGTCAAAAATACATCAATTTGAAGTTCCGATCTTCAAAGAAGATTAGTTCTTCCATTAATTTAAGAAATAGTCTTCGGAGAAAATGGAACCCCACTGAAGAGATACAACGGCAGGTTGAAAAAGAGCATCATCGCCTGTGAGATTAAAACCGCCAACAGATAGAAAAAAAGGAAGCCCACTGGGCGACATGGACGCGTAGAATCTACAACACAGCTACCTTAACAAATCAAAGAGCATAACAGTAACATATAAAAGAAGGGGTCCTTTAAGATATGGAAACCAGCGACTTTCAAAACATCTCCTGCAATCGAGGCCACTCGAGCATTGACCTCATAAACCTCAGAAGGCTTTAACATGCATGAGGTTCATTATATAATAATAATAATAATAATAATAATAATAATAATAATAATAATAATAATAAATGGGCGCATTAATACAAGTAAAGCACAATACACCGGCTGAAGACAAATGCAACCGACCAGATACAGAAGCGATGGCAGGATAAACCGCTTCATGGCCAATACTGTGCCCGTACCAAACAAGCTGACGTACCCATCAGTGGAAACGTAGTGCAGGGTTGAAAGCTGAAACTGAAGGTTTTATCCTTGCTGCACAGAACCAATGCTTGTTAATTCGGAATTATCAAGCACATATACTAAAATATTGTGTCAGCCCAAAATTCAGATTCTGTGATAAATATCCAAAAACAATTGATCATATTGTATCAGGTTGCACGATATTGGCACCCACTGAGTATAAAACCAGGCATGACAGAGTGGGCCAATATCTGCACTGGAAAATATGAAACTTCTACGGGAAGCAAACTGAAAGAAACTGGTATGAACACCACCCAGATCCGGTTACGGAGATAGGACCTGTTACAATTCTATGAGATTACACAATACGCACTGACAGAACAATGAAACCCAACCGCCCAGATATTGTTATTAAAGACCACAAACAAAAACAAGTTGCCCTCTTATTGACATGGAAGTCCCTGCAGATATTCAAAAAGGTGACAAAATACAAGGACCTTGACATAGAAATCTAAAAAATGTGGCATATGGGAACATCAACAATCTCTGTTGTAGTTGGAGCCCTAGGATTGGTTGGAAAAGATTCCAGTAGACTAATTGAAGGGATTCCTGAGAGTATCAAAGAGATACAAAAAATTGTTCTGACAAGTACAGCCCACACTTTGCGAAGGGCTTTATCGATGTAATTTTTTATGTCAGTGTAAAGTGTCATGATCCCATTTCTAACCTTAGATCCCTGGGTGGGACCCGGAAAGAAATGTGTAAACGCCAGGAGTCAAAGGAAATAAAAACAATAATAATAATAATAATTCAAATTGCAGCTTCTGTGATAAATACCCAAAAGCAATTGACCACCTTGTATCAAGCTGGGCGGTATTGGCACCCATTGAATATAAAACACGACACAACAGAGTGGGTCAATATCTGCACTGGAAAATATTCAACACTTAAAGAAAGGAAACTGCAAGAAATTGATATAAACACCACCCAGACCCGGTCACGGAGATGGGACCTGTAACGACTTTTATGGGACTTTAGAATACACACAGACAAAAAAAATCAACTCTAATCGCCCTGTCATTGTGATTAGAGACCGCAAAGACAACATGTGGCTCCTTGTTGATATGGCAGTCACTGCAGACGGGAAGACATAGTGGTGCTGACACAAAATCATTTGAAATCTGTTCACTTTCTAGCTGAATAATTCAAAGATTTTTTTTCAGTGATTATGACGACAAATGGAGTCAAGATGGCTAAACGTCTGAAAACCTAGAAAAAAGAAACTAAATTACTTTAGTGCTTTTTGTATGAAACATTTTCTGGGATGGACAATTATGCTGTTACAAAATTTGGACAATTTTACTGTTACACCTGGTATCTATCTATCTATCTATCTATCTATCTATCTATCTATCTAAATATATATATATATATATATATATATATATATATATATATATATATATATATATATATATATATATCAAATCCGCAAATAGTAAGGATAATCCAAGTATGGCCTTTTTAATATAAAATATTAAAAAGATAGATCCATGAAGAGTGCGCAATGTATTTATATACAGAGCAATATGATATACATGAAGAAGGAAAAAATATATCATTAATTTCACATCAAGCAAGGTGATAAAGCCCCTAAGATGCAATGTTCAGTGAGGGTTTACAGCGAAAAATAAATTAAGAAAAGAGAACAATAAAAGGAAAGAAATTAAGAAGACTGAATATGGCATTGATTTTAAATTTTGTTGAAAGGAGGAAGCCGGAAGAAAATGTTAGCATAAAACTTACGGTTGTTACATCAAGCAATTTCAAATGTAAAATAATGAGATCTAGCTGCCAATCTAGTACTGTGCTTAAAGTCTAGGTACAATAGAGGAAAACTCCACAGAACAATTTATTTATCGCGGTAGAAAGTGACTGAAGCCGAGATGCAGGTTCAGACCAATAACATCTTAGTAAAGAAAGTTTGGAATCGGAATCAATACTGCAGGTCGATTCCCATTTTGAAGCCTTAAGATTGTTATAACTTTCAAATGAATATTACTTGAGGTGTAGAAATAACAATCACCATTTAAGGTTCATTCCTGTATCCACACTTTATACCTGTTCATCTGTTCCCTCTCTATTTTTATATATATTAATATATATCTTTAATAATTTCACCCCAATATAGGCGTTTATAAGGGGTCGAAGAGTTGATTTTAGTGAGTAAAAAGGTCAAAAAAAGAAGAGGTTTCAGGAAGCCAAAGATGGCAAATTCCTATGCATTTAATTTATTTTATAATTGTACATTGGTTGAGAGAATCAAGAAATCGGAAAAGACATACACAGGCGAGAAGTGCGAGAAAAGAAATGAATGAGAATTAGAACTTATCGTTCTATCTCGCTAGTTTAACGGTAAAACGCCGAGATATAATAGCTAACCTATTAATTCGTTTAAATTCATGCGATCGATATGAAAAATGTTAGATTTATGTAAGTTTCCAGTTTCTTTTATTTTATCATCCTAATTTGATCTTTTACTCATATATATATATATATATATGCATACATACACACATATATATGTATATATTATTTATTCGAAAATTATAACATAAATATTTTATAAAATCACTACAAAAATAGCCGTTTGGTTTCAACACCTCTGGTGTCTTATGAATTGATAATGTCGACTGTAGATTGTAGATTCTACATTCAACATCATCATGAAATATTTATGTTATAATTTTCGAATAAATAATTATATTCGCTCTACTCTGTATTTAGCACTCTTGTAAGAATAGTAATTTTTGGTTATTGGAATTTATTCCGTATACACCCATCCTATACTTGGGTATATATATATATATATATATATATATATATATATATATATATATATATATATATATATATATATATATAGTAAGCAATGAAATCCCAAATTACCTCATATGGGGAATAGGCTTATTTCAATCGGTGGTTGAAATAAGTCTATTCGCTATATGAGGTAATTTGGAATTTTATTAGGTACTAATTATTTATTATTTTATTATGCAATAATTATTTACTCTGTAATGATAAGAGTGATCTGTTTTTGTGGATCAGTTTTAATATTTTATATTACTACGATTATATACTAATGTATTTATTACATGTATTATCTATCTATCTATGTATCTCTCTCTCTCTCTCTCTCTCTCTCTATATATATATATATATATATATATATATATATATATATATATAAATATAAAAGTGAACATAGAAGTCAACACTTAGAGGCGACAGTCTGTTTCATGCTATATGCAATTGTCAAGCACACGTGGCTTGACAATTGCATATAGCATGAAACAGACTGTCGCCTCTAAGTGTTGACTTCTATGTTCACTTTTATATTTACACACGCTCTATCTCTGATATTGATCACTTTATTCCATAAATATAGCACACCTTAAGACTATATTTCTTTATATATATATATATATATATATATATATTGTTGCATGCAATATTATTAACCCCTCTAGATTCAATCCCTATATCATTTTTATTTTTATTTTGGTTTAATAATTTTTAATAGGTTTTGCTTTCAAATTAGAATTAGTTTAATTTTCTTAATTGTTTTTCCTATTCTTATTTTTTCATCACTTATATTTCTTTACATAAATGCTTACATCCATTAAGATTACTGTTTTCGTCATTATACCTCCGTTTCACATCATCCTCTATTTTTCTTCCCTTTTGGGGATTTTCTATTGTTTGTCACTCTTTCATAATACCACACTGAAAGTAAAATCTCGTATCATTAGTTGATTCTATCTCCCACTCCGACTCATATCGTTCACAAATTGAAGCAACATCGTTTTTGCGTCATACTTTGAAGACTTCTGAAAAAATATATAGAGACATTTTCGTTCTAAACGTTACATACTGAAGCCCTTAATAAATTCTTCTTTTTAATTATCACACTTTTTTTTTTTATTTGATTTCGTCAAGTTATTCTCCATCAATTGTTTCTCGCTAATTTGTGCTTTTTCTTCTTCAGTTTACTTTTTTTTCTTATCCGGTGTCCGTCTTCCTTTATCTGGATTCTCTACTCTTCAATCTCGTCATCTTTTAACTGTAACCCGTCAGCAAGTCTCTTTTTCTTTCCTCCTGCTTTTTTCTTTTCAATCTATTGTATGATTTAAAAGTTATGTTGTTTGCCCCCCCCCCAAAAAAAAAACTAACAAAAAAACGAAACAAGCAACATTCGCTTAAGAAAAGAAATATATTAAATAAAGAAACAAATATGGCGCCGTTTTCTTTTAATCTAACCGTTGTCGTCTGCTTTTCATTCAGATTTGTTTGATATTTTCTCCAGACTCTAAAATATTCCGCGTCGGGGATTATGATTTCTGTAATATTTTTTGTAAGGATTATTCTTTTCTACTTAACTGAATAAATGCTTTATCTTTTAAAAAAATATCATTTGCTTATGGATGTCTTTGTGCGTGAAAAATTGTTCACCTCTCTTCAAAATGCCTTGTACTTTCGACCAGAATTACTTATCATTCCTATCGATGGTTCAAACTTCATGTTGATTTATAGATTATTGTTGAAAAAGAAAATACATCGTGCTTTTAAGAAATAATGCATTTCTTTATGATTAAATAAATAAAAAAAGAAGCGATGAAACGTATGCTATTCTTCAAAGTTTCTATAATCACGTTTGCTAAAAGATTATTTTTTTCTGTCATCAATGTCTCGCAAGCACATGTAAATGAAAATAAAAGAAATTATCCTAGAATATAAAAGGTTATGTGATATGTAAACTCACTAACTGGGAGTACAACATGGAAAAATGATCTGGCTCTTTGCCAATTGAGATATAATTAATTATCAGGACTGTTAACGGCTTGAAAGTCTTCATCGGTAACTTAGTTATGAGAGAATTGGTTTCCATATCACTTACCTATTCATACAAATAGTGGCAGGTTAGCGACAAAATATACTTTTTCACTGTTATAAAGTTCGTATGACGCCCTCAGTTGCTGGTTAGTAAGACTGTAAGAAAAACACTAGATAAAAAAGATTGAGTGAAGAATGATTTAATCACATGGGAACATGGATTGTGAATACAGTATTTTAGTGCGATAAGCGTGCGACTTGAAAGTGCTACGCCTTTGCAACTCACTTTTTGCTACTTTTCCATGAGCAGACATTCTACTCATAGCGGATGGATAAGTCCAGGTTTCAATAATAGGTTTAAGGTTAGTCAGTCTTTTTATACAACATTCAGTTTGCTTAATAATCGAATAAAGTACAGGGAGAAGTGGATTTATGCCTTTGTCAAGTTAATTAGTGATAATTCAACTGAAATTCTAACTAGGTTTACCGTTTCGTTTTGCTGCACTGCTAAGCATAATACTTTCTCACACTTCCATCATCTCTCTTCCCTCCCCATCTCTCTCTATCTCTTTCTGATGTCAAATTGATCAGGTTTCCTTCCCGGCTTGAAGTAAGCGCATGTCTAGCCACACTGATGAGCTGTGATACAGCTAAACAGTCTGACTTTGAATGACTATATACGTGTCCTGTTGTAGGCTGAGCACTTTGGAAGAAAGGGAATTTATCGGCTGCTTCAAATTAACACTAAAAGCCCTTCGCTATGAATTAAGCACTTTGGTAGCTGGTAATGCTTATATATCGTATATAAAGCGTTAAAAATTTCACTTCTCCGCCGCGTGCTGATGTCCGAAGGTAAGTCTCTGACTGATTGAGCACTCTAGTAGCCGGTAATACTTATATCTCGTATATAATGCGTTAAAATGCCCTTTCCCAGTCTCGTGCTGATGACATAAGGTGAGAGTCTCCGACTGATGTCAAATGAGTCGGGTTTCGATCCCGTCTTAAAGCAAGCGCATATATAGCCGAACTGAAATATAGTTTGTCAGTAGATGACTATATGTATATGAAACATATGATACACAAATATTTATGGTATTAATAGTCGGTAAGCGAATAACAAAATGAAAAATATTCTTCAGTGACGTGTTTTTTTTCTGAAATAACTTCTACTATCTTCATATAATTCTGCTGTTATGGCGGTTCCACCTTGCCAGTGCGTCATAAATAATAGACTATTCCGTGGAAAGATGGAAAAACATCAGAGAAACTACTTGGTTTCAGTGAGAAAATGAAAGAAAGAAAGATAAAAACAGTGTCAGAGAATTGTTTAACGTCTGTTTCAGTGAAATGAAAAACTTGTCAATTTCAAATCTTTTCATTTGTACCCCCTTACTTCTTAAAATAACGACCAGCTATCCTATTTATGATTGATATTGCACTATTTTGTTAAAGTTGTTACGCTCATATATTTAATGATGGGATAGAGGAATTTCTAGGGACATTTTATTGTCGTAGAACTCGACATGCGCTTATTCAATCATTAACTGAAAAATTAAGTTTCACCAGGAAATAAAAAAAAACATTAATTTTCACGGGTTTTTCTAGTTAATATAATTATATTAAAAATCCGGGAATCAAATATCTGGTTAATTCGGTAATCCAGCAACCAGAGATCTAGTTCTTTCGGTAATCCGGCACTAATTTCCACTATAGCCATTTTAAAATTTCCCTCTTTTCTGTACGGACTTGCTCCAACAATTTGATACTACTAACTGCTGTGGCAATTGATTTTAAGCTTATTCAAAAACTGGTACATCATTTCGACCTGTCTTTGTGAATTTTTATCATATGTTTTATCCCGGTTACTGCTATAATGCATACAAGATATCCTTCTCGTTGTGTGTGGCGCAATCAAAACATTTTGTCTGTGGCAGTTAAGGTAGAAATTCTGAAAACAACTTGACAGATGCGTCTCTGAACAAAGCCTGTGAGATTTATGCAATATTGGCTGAACCACTGTGACAGAGAGAGTTTGGGAAACACACAAACACCCACACACACATATACATTTTTTTTATTGAAATTGGAGTGGATTTGAACAGCGAAATTAGATCAGAACAATTTTGTTTACTGAGGGAAACCAGATCTCGCCCATCTGGAATTGGGTCATTAGAAAAGACAATGAAAAATGATCGAAATAACTTTTGTCGGTTAAAATTGAAATAGAGCTTACTCAGGCTATGAGAACTTTGAAACTCATATGGTTTTGGGTTGACAGCGACACTCATGATAATCGCGTGCGGACCAAGGGTCGATTTGTGATCAGCCAGGCTTATCTATATAAATGCGCACAGAAATCTGTTGACAGAGTGGTTGGCTGGTTTGCTGTCAAGTGCAGTCGAGCTGGAGAGTGAGGTCGGAGATTGCGAGTGACGTCAGAGAATTGGAACCAAACGCCCGCTAACATATTTTGTCGATATAAGTACGAAGAAGTGAATTACTCCTCCAACGTCGAAGATTACTACTACTGCTACCATTATTGCTACCACAAAGATTACTGCTACTGTATTATTACTACCATTGGAAACGGAAACGTCGAACAAGCTACAATAATCTAGAGACAATAACAAAATTTATTGAAACAAAACAAGTACAGTTAACCACTGATGACAATTCTAGAACAAAGTAACAATAAACAATTAATCTTTAATTAATTTTAATTCATTAAAATAATCAAGAGACGCATATCGTTCTGAGACGATTACACAACAAACTAATCACCCCCCCTCTCTCTCTCTCTCTCTCTGTGTCTAGAATCCAGTGTATGAGTTTTTATGTCAATTATTTTCTCTTCTGTAACCCGCTTCTTTTCTATATTATTCTTTTCTGCTATATATAGAAGAATTTAACAATTCAACCATTGAATAGTTGTTTGTTCGGCTTACTGCAGATATATATATATATATATATTGGTGCATTCTAAATTTCTTAGCACAGACTCTTCAACCGTGTCTACATCTTCAGTCGACCGATATATATATATATACCCAAGTATAGGATTGGTGTATACGGAATAAATTCCAATAACTAACAAATACTATTTTTAAAAGAGTGCTCAATACAGAGTAGAGCAAATATAAACATTTATTCCAAAATGATAACATAAGTATATAATAAAATCACTACAAAAATAGCCATTTTGTTTCAACACTTCTGGTGTTTTTTCAAGTGATGGTCTTGAATATAGAATAAATAATATTCTATATTCAATATGTTCTATATGTTCGTTTTTTATTATGTATTTTGGCTATCCGTTTTCTGAACTTATTGAGTGCAAACAATGTCCATAATTTGGTGGATTCCGAGCGCTTTCAGATAACCTATTAGCCATTGTTAAGGATTATTTTTTGTTATACTGCTGTAATAAATGGTGTGTAAGTGCTCTTGGAGACGGAACAAAATTTGCTAAAAAGTACAGTTTGTCGGAGTCTTATATTGATGGGTGAAAGGTATATACAACTCCATAGCTTTACTAACAGATTTTCATCGCTCTTTATGGCTATTATTTTTTAATTATTCGCACATCGTAACAGCAGTAGTTTTGTAAGGAAAGGAGATATGTTTCATAATCCTGGATATAAACTTACAATGGATTATTTCGATGTTAATCCACTTTAAAGTCATTATCACCTTACTCTGTTTTCTCTTAAAATTAGTTTAATTTTTATTTAATTAGGTTATCATGAGCGCAAATCAAAATGTTGTTTTAAAAAATCTATTCATCACATCACAGAATATGTTAATAGCCTGTAAACTTACTATCATCTTCCTGTGTCCCTTCATGTGCGGATGTTTATTTCTCTCCACAGCTTTTTATATTTTTTAGCACTAAATAATGTTTATCCCCTTTATTATTACAGTTCTTGTCCTGAAATTCATTTACATAAATTCATTTGGTAGGCTACTTACTGTTTGCCTCTTAGATTCCGTACGTTTGTTGGGTGTCAAATTTTCCAAGCCCATTTTCCCCATGTCACAGAAATTATAAATGTCTTTTTCTAATTCTAAGAAAACGTGTAATTTTTGTTCCAACGTCCTTTTTAGTCACACGCTCAATCCCTGTTATTCTCAGCATCCTTCCGAAGAACGACATTTTTGTCACCCTTTGTCACATCTAGTTCCCTTAATATGGCCTCGCTGTAAAGTTTTGATAAGTCAGAGGAGAATACAGATCTTAGACATTCCTCCCGCTTGCTTTTTGAGTATTTTTGCTCAAGCGATTTTTCTATCCGTATGCAGGTGGCTTGCTCCCAGTAAATAGTCAGGATTAGTCTATTAGGCTGGTGCAAAAATAATGTCGTTTTCTCACATATGTTACTATGTGAGAAAACGACATTATTTTTGCACGAACCTAATAGTGGTAATAAATTAACATACCCTCTATGTTTAAACAGATCTTTGTTGTACGTTGACAAATACTTACATTAATTCAAGAAAATTCAATAAGCATCTTCCTTGGAAATATAAGCTAATCAATATCATCTTGAAAATATTTATAATAGTCACAGCTATAAATATATATTTTACTCAGGACACTCTTGATAAATAAAACTCCAGGGCCCCCGCCCAAATCTAAGTCTGATTAGCAGTTGGCCCTTACAAACATCTGATGTGGGAAAGATGTTGGCAAAGTTTGAGCAATATTATTTTCAAACGTTTCATGTTGAATAAAGTAAATAATTGGTCAGGGTTAAATATATGTTATGCCGAATAATCTCGGCGAATTGAAATTGATACGTTTAATAAAAGATCCTTACCATGTCTGATATGTTAAATTATTTTGTATTTTGTGCTTGGATTAAATTTCAATTTTTTTTTTTAAAATGGTTCATCAACATATGTCAATACACATATACAAGAGAGAAATGCCTTTATATCTTCTCAGCCTCTGTCTGTCTGTCTCTCTCTTTCTCTCTCGTACATACAAGAGCGCGCGCACACACACACATACAAACGCATACATATACATGCATGCATATATATATATATATATATATATATATATATATATATATATATATATATATATATATATTAGGGCCCTCGGTTTTTTGGCATAAATTTTTGATACCTAAGGTTTAAAAATATTTTTAAAAATGTAAAATTTTTCTTGAAAATTTTATTTTAGCTTTAATTGAAAGTTTAATAATTAAATTTATTATTTCCATTAAGTAAAATATTCTGGAGTATTTCAGATAGAAATTATACAGATTGAAATGTCAAATTTAATTTTGATTTCTTAAAATTTTCTGAAAAGCGGCCATTTTCTTAATTTTAAGAAATTGTAAACAAAACAAGTTTTTCTATATCAATATTCTTTCAAAAAAAATATATATATGTCTGACACGTTATTTTAGTAAAATTAGAAAATTTAAATTTAAATTAATCTGATTTGAAATAAATATTACTTACTTATAACATAAAAAATAATATACAACCAATTACTAAAGATTGGTCCTGTTCATCTGATCCAACGTTTGATGGACTGCTGATAGACGAAGGGATGACAGCTACTATGGATGACCCAATTGTCAGAAATCTAAGTGAACGCATATTTTTGGTTTTTAACTACCTAGTAATTTTTACAAATGAACATATTTTCCGCGATTATTTAATATTTTATTGACTTTTATTTACCTTTCGAAGATGCAAAATTTAAAAAAATAAAATACTATAAAATTTTCTTCAATTAATTTTATAATTTAATACCAAATGAAATACCATGATTACTCAATTGAAGTATGTCCCACACTAATGTAAATGCATAAAATAAAAATATTTAGCGAAATAGTAATTGAAAAAAAAAAAAAGCTGGATAGAAATTTTGAAAACCTGTCGAAACGTAACTGAAGCGACATAATAAAAGGACAAAATTTTTCTGATCATAATAATGGCAAATTCAGTCTACCGTACATGAAAATAATGAACGCATTAAGTTAAAAATGAAAAATAAAAAAATATTTTAAAAATAGAATAGTACAACTAAGTTGATTAATCTTTTCAATTTTAGATTTGTAAATTTTGTTTCCACTTAATTACTATATCAAATCCAGTAAATAGCCCAATACAGAATTTTACACAATTTTAAACTATTATAAATTATTATAATTAAAATTTAAGAAAAATGAAAAAATCTTTTATAAAACTTCATTATTCATCAGAAAAATTTTATTTCTTGAGACAATAATGTTCTTAATATTACTTATTTACAAAAGCAATTAAAAGCTTTTCTAATTAACTAATGACATAGTTTTATCGGATTCAATTTTTTCAATTCAGAGCAGATTCTCAGTTAGATAGCTCAAATTTGAAAAAAAGTAGGTGATTTACAATCTCCAAAGACTCTTACTTTTAACAAAAAAAAAAAAAAAAAAAATCAGGAAAGAGAAAGGTTTTGTGCGAAATTTCATGAAATTAAGTGTCAACATATTTAAAAATACATATATTTTACCAACATTTTCTAAAATGACATTTAAAAAATAATGTCATTCATTCTTGAATAAGTCCTGAAATTTCATTAAAATCGGATAATTACTTGATTTTTACAAGAATTTCCAAATCAATGTCTTTTCAACGATAAAAAGCGCAAAAAAAAAAAAAATTTTTTATTTTCATGTCACCGCGAGGATGTAAAAAAGGAGATTTAATCAAAATTTCGAAGGTGTTAGAAAGTATTAAAAATTAAAAAAAATAATTAAAAAATACTTTGGTCTTTCATCTTAATAATAACATAAACATTTTGACGATAAAACTTTATTTTAGTTAAGTTTGTGGCCTTTTTCATTATGCTATCTGTTTTCCTGCGAAAAATCGGAGGGCCCTAATATATATATATATATATATATATATATATATATATATATATATATATATATATATATATTTATATATAATTTTGAAGGTTATTTTTCGTGGATAATCATATTTCAGTAGACGCTCCGTTTTTATTAAACAGTATATTCATTCATTTTCATCTAGCATCTTGAATATTCAAGGAACCTTATTAAAGAAAAATATACAGCCTTCGGCAGGATTCGAACCAGCGTTTTCCTTTAATGAGATTTTTCGAATATTCAGGACGGTAGACGAAAATAAATAAATATACTACTTAATAGATAAAAGGAGTGTCTACTAAAATTCTAGTATCCACTAAAAATAGCGTTTAAAGTAGTATATGTCGGATTATTAAATAAAACATTACTTCTTTATAATATATATATATATATACAACATATTTTCATTCAGGCATAATCTAGGCATATTATGTCTATTTTATTTTAATCCTCTCAAACTCACGAATCATTTTCTTTTAGAAAACTGATTAAGAAAGACACCATAATTTTGGTTATTTCTTTTATTTTTCCAAATACTTTTAATCTCATCCAAGATCATCTTCAGGCGTGAATTACTAAGACAAAAATTTAATGTAACTGATATTTGTGATTTTTTTAAATGCGCATGAAATGCTCACAGTTATAGTTAATTTACGTTAAGAATATGTAAGGGAGGCAACTTAGTTTACTTTTTTCTTTTTAATGATTTAATAATATTCAAACTACAATTTAAAAATAATATATATATATATATATATATATATATATATATATATAGAGAGAGAGAGAGAGAGAGAGAGAGAGAGTGAGAGAGAGAGAGAGAAAGAAAGAGAAAGAGAAGGAGAGAAGCAGGCAGACACGGTGGAGTATAATCTCGGATTGAGGAAAGGGAGAGTCGTGTTCGAATTCCAGTTACATTACATTTTCTTACGTGCTAATAAATACTTTTGGGAAAGGCATGGATCCTCCTCTTCTTCACACGACAGGGCAGACTGGGTTCTAAAGCCTTGGATGGCAACTGGTCTAGGAGAAGGACATCCCTGTATTCAAAGCCTGCAGAGGTTCTCTGTATTTGGCTCTCGAAAAAGCGTGTTTGGTTTTGCACAAAGCCTTCACCACTATAATGAAATCATATGTGCAGGTGTCTCGCTGTCGGTTCCTAGGAACTGAGTTGCTTGACCCTCAAACGATGAAAAATCCAGCATATATATATATATATATATTACAATGAGGTTAGCAATTTTAAATGAAGTTGTATATTTTTTCTAATGTTTCTAAAATTAGAAACATTATAAATGAATATACAAAACAAGAAATGGACACAAAGTAGAAATTTTTATTTACTATAATAAATTTTAAACTGTTAATCTCATTGTCAAAAATAATAATTCCCCTAACATCCTTCTCTCTCTCTCTCTTTCTCTCTTTATATATATATATATATATATATATATATATATATATATATATATATATATATATATATATATATATATAATTTCACCCCAAGCAAGGCAATAAATCTACCAAGACGCAAAGGCTTACTGAGTGTTAGAGATTATGAGAAAAACTACTATTAAGGAATGTGGACAATAAAAGAACAAGAATTAAGAAGACGGAAGATAACGATTGACATTACATTTAAATTTTTGAAGATGAAAGGCAATGAAGCCACGAGGACTCAAGGGGGTTACTGATTGTAAGAGAATATGAGAAAAACTACTATTAAGGAGAGAGCACAATAAAATCGCATGAATTTAGACGACAGAAGATAACGATTGACATTGCGTTTAAATTTTGAAGATCAAAGTTGACCGGGTATCAAGAAGACGGGAAAATATTTCCACAACAGTGAAGTGCGAGAGAAGAAACTCTTAGCTCTGGAAAAAAGATGAAACTTGGCCGCCAATCTCGTACTGCGCTTAAATTACTAAAATATAAAAGGTAACTTAGTGGAAATGTTTATCATGAAAGCATTTATAAAAAAGGTGCAGGAAACAAACATTGCAGCGGTGGGAAAAATAACTGAAGTCAAGATGCCAGGTCACGACCAATAATATTGCAGATTCTTTTTTGGATTTTATCGAGGATATTTCCATATATAAACGGTACACCAGACAAGACGTAACAGAAACATTCAAAGCATGGATGAATGGTGGAGTTATAAATATCTAAGATAGATTCTGACGAGAAAAATTGTCTAGTTCGACACAGTGAATCAACTTTCCTAGCTGCAGATCTAGCAATGGATTCAATATAATCTTTCCATTTCATGTCAGCTGAAAATGTTAGGTTAGCATCAAGAAGTAAATATTTGTGTCATCAGCATAGATACCGAGTTGAGACCTGATAACATCAAGAAGGTCATGTATGAACAATAGGAAAAACATAGGTCTAAATAGAGAGCATTGGGGAACATCTGCAAAAAGATCTAGAAGAGTGACCTTTCAAGACAACTTTGATTTTGCGATTTGATAAGAAAGAATAAATCAGTTCAAAAATTGGCTCAGAAATGCCATAACCTTTCAACTTGTGAACAAGACCAGTATGCCAAACACTGTCAGCCGCCTTCGAGATATGCAAAGCAACAACCCGAGCTTCACCATTCTTATCTATAGCTTTAGCATGATAGACTCTTTCAGCGAATATATATATATATATATATATATATATATATATATATATATATATATATATATATATATATTGGATTGATGTGAATTTGGCAAACTCACATCAATCCAACTAAATATGTTAGCTCTATCTCTGATATTGAGCGCCTTCCAATAAGTACCGCGCATATAATATATAAATAATATAATATAATATAATATATACATATATATATATATATATATATATATATATATACGCACACATACACTTTTCATATATATATATATATATATATATATATATATATATATATATATATATATATATAACTAATAATTTAAATAATTTTTTCTGTTGGCTCTCTTTCATCAGCGAAAAATCCCCCGATATATATATGTGTGTGTGTGTGTGTGTGTGTATTCAGAAATCCGTACTGCATGTTTCTCAAGTGGTTGTCCCTATTGAGTTGATCAACAATCTTCTTTTTTGATTACAGCTTCAAAAATTTTGCAAAGGCACCAAGAAATCTCTTGTGTCTATCCTGAGAAGGATATGAGCGCTATTGATAAGTGAATTCTTGAAAACGGTCCTTATACTTGCTACCTCGTGAAGGATTTCTCCTTCAAGCAGCAGTTAATATTCTTAAGGACAGCCATTGGGATTTTATCTCGACCGTTAGCCATCTCAGGGTGAAGAGTTTTGATAAGCCTTGACACTTCTCCGGCCGTGATAAAAAAATTTACTGAGATTGTTCTCTGTGAGACGAAAAGGAATGGCCTTTGTAATCTAACTTGATGTTAGAGGTAAAGATTTTGGCGAAGGGCTTTGTCTTATCTGACGAGTATGAGATCCCTTCAGGGCTTGGTTAATGACAGATGTATTTAATCTTTCAATGGCGGAAATTTATTCACTCTTTTACGGTATTCTACTGTACAGAAAAACATATATTCGGAAGACTCTTTCCTGTCTTAAGATGCATGTTTGTACCCTAAAGATATATTAAAAATATTATTTAATTCTGAACAAGTTGATGAGTAAGTATATGCAAATTTACGCATTTTTTCAAAAAAAAAATGGTAAACTTTTTTTAAATCGCTGGATGAATACGCAGTCTAATATTTTGAAAGTAGCCTGGTTGGATATTCCCCAAACGAAGGCAGCAGATCTTGTAAATTTATGGTTAAAAGGCATAATAAACAAAGATAAAATAAAATATGCTAGTAAACATTTTCACAGAGTTTAATTTTGCATAATTAAATATTTTGTAATCCTTTGAATGTATAAAACCTGACATTTTCTAACATACGATTCTTTGTAGTGACTCAAAAAAGTCCTGTAAACTATTCCTAAAACTTTGTGCTCTTTCAGAAGTCATGTTTTTCTTTCAGGTGAGATCAATATGAGTTAATTTTCGGCTTTGGGAACGCTCAAAAGATTTATCGTATAACGTAATGTCAGTTGTTTCTTAGCTCTGCACCATTTTGAATGACGAAGTGCTTTCACAGACATAGACTAATTTCGGAGAGTGTGTGGAAACCTGTATGCACAAAGACACTTAGTGTCCCTACGAAACACACAGAGTAGAAAGCGAATATTTCAACAACGTACGACGTAAGATTAAAAGTGACTAAAACTCTTGCTGCAAAGAAGTCACATATAGGACATGGTCCCATTTAATGCTCTCCTGGGACCGCTAGAAAACTATACCGTGAGAATTTATTATCCAGAAGAGAGCGTCACGCATCGTTAAGATGTCTATGTCAACTACAGAGGGCTTCCTCGGCATAGCAGATTAAAACGAATGTCTGTTAAAAAGATCAGGGATCTTCTGTAAGTAAATCGTAGAGATGCTTTAAGGTGTGGCGAGGTTACCACTAGTTTTCTGAAAACATAGTAAGACATAAGAGATTTTAAATGCCTGACTCATAAGGTCAAAATAGAAGGGTAGGTTGAAATAAAAGGGTAAGTTGGAAATATGTCTTGTCTGAATGTCTGGGATGTAGATATACAGGCTGTCCATAAAGTCTCCTTACAGATTAAAAAAAATATAGATATATTACAAAGGCAACTGATGAGATATCTTAATCAGATTTGTTCTATGTAATGAGTAGTTATCAACAGGAGACCTGAAATGTATAAACGAATCGAAAGTAAAAGATCCCTGATGTCATTGCCACAATTGATGGAGTGATGCTACAATGAATATGGCAAGAAATCGAGTGCCGTCTTGATGTGTTTCGTGAAACTAATGCTGCCCGTACATAGGGTGTATTAAAGTACTTATAAAGAAATACTCCAATATCCACTCCTCATTTTGTAACAATTTCCACATTTGTCTTTTCATTTGCTTTTGTAATAAATGTTTTAAATTGTAAAGAGACTTTATGGATACCCTGTATAATTATTTACATTATTTACAGTTGGACGAATATCCTCATACTTGTTTTTATTATCAAAACATCTCGACCGTTGTACTCGGGCTTCTTAAGGTGAAAACTACGGGGAATTTATAACTGGATCCTTTATTTAATCTGGCTTACGGCCACATAATGTCGAAGCACTAGATTCCGTAAGATCACTGAAGGTAAGCAACGTCGAGCCTGGTCAGAACCTAAATGGGTGACCGCTTGGGAATACCAGTGGCTGTAAGCCTGGATGTGCAGTTGATGTAATGGTATAATGGCAAGGAAACGTTATTTGGAGAAAGAAGTTCCAATTCCAATTGGGTTTGTTATATTTCTTTACGTGAAAATACACGTAGGAAAGGCATTAATCCACCTCTTCTCCCCCCACAAGCTGAGGATTAATTAATAAGACTTGTCTGAGGATTAACTAATAAGATTTGTATCATTAAAAACAAATTATCTAAAACAAAATTCTTACAATCTAAAAATATTTTCTTGTATTAAATAACCTAAAAAGGGTTGATAAGCTGTAGAAAGCCAATCAATTAAGTAACAATTTATTTGATCTACAGTACTTAACAAATATACACCCAATATAATGGTTGCGAAGTACTTACAATAAAGGGTTACTGAATTCAGTATGCGTTGAGTGTAATGGTAATATTAACCGTCTCCTTATAAGGAAATTTTCGGCATTCATTGACCGAGCAGCCAGTGGTACTTTCGGTTGAAATTTTACAAATCTTTCTACCGAAACAGTTTCTCAGTCAACATTTTCTTAAATTTTGTTCGAAGTCGTGTGAAATATCAACTGTTGATAGTCCTCAAGTGATATGGATTCTGTTATTTGGTATTGTACTTTGTGATACTGTAGCACGAGTCTACAAGGTTCAAAGACGGAAATAAACATTGCTGGTAATTTTACTATATAAAAATGTATTGTATGTATTTTTAGTATAGAAATGTATTTTTATACTTTCATCTTTTTGTTTTTGTTTGGGGGTTCACTATTTGCTCATGGCTGGGACCCTAACAGGTGCTACCACCCCGAGACACGGCTGGGAATAACATAAATTAAGAGGTGGTTCTACTCTCCTTAAAATTTCCAATCTTTCGATCATAGGTCTTGCTGCTGGACGTAGTCATACCCAGGACATCTGCTATGGCAAGTTTAATATAAAAAGGATGATTCTTGTCTGAATGTGTCTCCTGATTATGAAATAATTAATCTTAGTCGTTAAATAATATTGAAGAAATCTGAAAAATCTTCGCTTAATAAATAATAGGACGTGATAGCATCATATAGTCTGAAAGAATTAATATATATATATGTATGTATGTATGTGTGTGTGTGTGTGTGTATGTGTATTGGATATACGATATATGGGATATTGATAATGGAGAGATCTAGTCATATTTTATAAAGTTCTGAAAATGTGAGTGAAAAGTTTTGTTTCAAATGTTGATTGGTTGAAAGTAGGAACTTTCTAGCATCTGTTTTGTATTAAAGCTGCCGTCTGGCTCTGCCTCCGTAGACAAAAGCCATACACTTGTCAAAGAAATAGCGGCCAAATGATGTCGGCGATCGGGACAGGACAGCAGCAAATCGAATCACCTCATTATCTGCCTTTTCATTGGCTCTTTTGTTCCTCCTCTTGCGTCTCTTTGATCAGGGATTCAAAAAGCAAAGAAGAAGAAGAAGAAGAAGAAGAAGAAGAAGAAGAAGAAGAAGAAGAAGAATTGTTATAAAGCCCCAGAGAATTCTGAAAACGGCGAAAATGTCAGAGCGTCTCTAAGGGAGGCAGTACTTTGAAAATTATCATAGACACTAAGAAAAACGCAGAGGTCTACATTCATTCAGACACGACACGGAGCAATTTGTATAGAAATAATAATAATAATAATAGTAATAATAATGCTAATAATAATAATAATAATAATAATAATAATAATAATAATAATAATAATAAACGGTTATTTACCGTACATTGTGCTAACGACTTTGACTTTATCACACAGACAACTAATGTAACGAGAAAGGAGAAGACAATTGCAGAACAAAAAAAAAAAAAAAAAAAGGACGATACGTTGGGTCATCCAAACAGATCACCAAATTCAGTCCAGATATCCAGATAGTAATCAAAGGAAGCACGGCAAAGTAACAGATAGCCGTTCAAGTTAAGGAATCTGGTAGCCGAGTTCGAATTCCAGTCGAGTTCATTGCATTCACTTACGCGCTAATACCCTTGGGAAATATATGAATCCTTCTCCCGCCTCAGTTAAGGATAATTGGCAGGACAGATTGGGCGCTATAACCTTCGGTGGTAACCACTCTAGGAGAAGGAAAACTCTGAATTCAAACCAGCCTGATGAGGATTGGGCTTCGTCAGGCTGTCTAGCTCAGGATACATCACTTCTGCTATGGCTTCAGTAGACAGTTCGTGACTGTGAATCAAAGAAAAGAAGATCTGTTCAGTTACATTGCCGTTCCAGTGCAGCCCGAGTGAAAATGAAAATTTGGAAATATTTTGGGACATTGCAAGAGATGTAATCAAAATTGTGAATTAAAAATTATCAGTTGCACATGAAATTTTCTCGAAAATCTATGGAAAAATCCAGAGACCATTGAAAATAGGGGTTTGCATTAAAACCATTCCGATTATAGCATCACTGAAATATGCAAAAATACTGAGGACAGTTCTGGAGGAAACTTATTGCCACTTGACCTCCTGGTGTGAATACTCATAAAATGTCAAAAAGTAAATAATGTATCCATTTTGTTTACTTTTTCTTTCCTAGTCACAAGCGAAAGTTAACGAATTGATGTTTTCAGTTTATTATTTCGATGATGTTGAGACATTATCAGAACTCATTTTGTTTAACCGCCATCTCCAAAAATAATTTTAAGAAACTGTTTCAGTAGAGTTTACTCGTTAGCATTTCCTACTTTGAACATCAAATTGATGTTTCTTCAGACTACACCTACATTGTCTTCCAAAATACATACAACGAAATTAGTTGTGTTTGATCCACAGAAAATATATTTTTTCAAGAAAGAATAATGTCAGAAACCTTTTTTTTTTTTTTTTAAATCAACAACAGAAGAATTTTTCATATTCTTCAAGCCATCTTGGTGGTAGAAAAGCATGAATTCTCGTCATTTCATCGGTTCAAATGTTACCAATTCATTGAAAGAGAAAAAAGAACTTTGCCATCACACTTTGGCGAGAGACGCAACAACTGTAGAGAATGAAACTAAAGATAGTTGCCGATAATTTATTATTTGGAAATTATAGGGAAGATCATTAGGAAAAAAACTGTTGAAGTGATAATGGACATTACTAAGAATTCTAATTTAGTTTGCTTTCGGTATTTTTTTTTATTTTCCACTTGCGGAATAAAATAGAGAACTTCTTAGATGGAAAATGGCATTATTTTCTAAAACGAATGTAACCAAAATGGCATTATTTTCTAAAACGAATGTAACCAAAATGGCATTGAATTTAATGCATGTTGTATTCAAAATAAGATTTTTTTAGAGCTGTAAAGAAAAGGATTTGCAATGGTTTATGTCAAGCAGTAGTTGTATCTTAAAATAAATCTCGATGGATTTGTCCAATAGGAACTGCGATAAGAAACAATCATTTTTTTCAATGTTTTTTTTTTTTATATTACTATAGATTACCATATATGACTACAGCAAATGGATATATAGTACAGTATATATGCTAATTCTATATCTCGTGTATGATGCGACCCCCTTAAAATTAGCTTCAAAATTAGCTCTTCAAACGTCGCATGATACGCCATTAAAACGGTAAGCCATCCGGATAAAGAATATAATTTTTTTTAATTAAATTTCATAAAAATTAATAGGAGTTTGAGTTTGATATGTAAAACCAATGTAAAATGATAGCGCCTTACGGAAACCAAGACAAAAGTTGCTTATCACATGTCATTTCTTAAAATTAAATTAATAATCTGCATAGTGTTCTTATATTGCTATCAATTAAGCACTTTTTACGAAATTATTATTTTTTTTTTTGCAGCATATTTATTTTGGTATCATTATTGGAATCAATTTACAATGAATATACAAAGCCAAGTAAAGACCAAACAAATTTCTATTTCATTGTATTTTATATTAATTTTGGATCTGCAGTGCTTAATCTATCGTGAGATATAAACAAAAATTAAAAAAATGATTATATTTTTTCCAGTACCTATTGTCTAACTCTACCGAAATCTCTTAGATGATGAATATCTAATGCTCTTATTTGGCCCTCTGAGTTACATCAGAGTTTAGAGTAGTAATTACCAATTATACTTAGTAATTAACTATTGCTCCATAATGATATATCGTTAAAAAATACACTTAACATAGAATAAAATATTAAAAAAATGCATTTCACTCTTTTTTTATTGTACAAATCAGGGGAACAAGAACCAATTCCAGGAAGCACAAAAACACATTGAGATAGAGAAAGTTTTCAGCTTGAAAATAACTTTTAATCACAATAATTAGCGATGCATTTTCACCATCAATGAATAAAGGAATGCACATGCACATAAGAAATTTCGCCAGTGGAGCTGGGCTATACGTCGCTGTTGCCACTGTTTGACTGCATTAACCACAGAGGTCATTTATTCTCTCATCGATTGGTTGAGTACCGTAAACGTTCATCAAGCACAATACCCTTACGCATGTCAGTTGCAATCTTTTCCATATGGAGGAAGTCAATATCTTATATGTCACTTCGCGTCATATACACATTTATGTCAGACGTAACTTTGCCAGACACCTTCTCAGCTAATATCTAAAAAAAAACAAAAAGAAATAATTATGGATTATTTGTAGAAGGTGTAACATGTACTGCCATACGGCCAACGTACTTCTCTGAGTGAGTGTAATAAAATAGGAGTCATTACTTTCGGAGCATGCGACTTACATTATCATCAAGTATTCGCCGATTGAGAATGTCGGTCGGGGAAGGCATAAGAAGCCATGCAACAGCTGGAAACAACTGAACAGGGTCTAAGGGGAAAAAATCTAATATAGAAACAAAAAAGTGTGGTTTTCGTGGTGGGGAGGCGAATGTCAAAAAAACAAAAACAAAAAAAAAAACACGTAAAATAAAAAGATGAAATGAAAGAAAAGAAAGAATACTCGCAATATGAGTGAATGACAGAAATAATGAATGAACAACAAAAGATGAATGAAGGAAATAATGAATGAACAACAAAAGATGAATGAAGGAAATAATGAATGAAAAGCAAAAAAATAAAATACCCCCCCCCACAAAAAAAATGACACCGTAAACTTTTACATGATTAGCATAATTTCTGTGAAATATATTTCTTTTACATACTAACATCTCAAACATCAAGTTCCGACATTTCTTATTTTCCGCCGCCTTTTCTAAGTTCGTTTTTGTTCTATCAAATCTGTACTCAAGTATCTTAGCAGACAAGTCACCATTCTACAAATGATACACAGTGCTTAAGTCAAAACCCTCAGTGGAATGGTACAAAATAAAACTTGTTTTTCTGCCGAAACACCAAGAGGGCGGAGGTTAGAGCCGGTGGGAATATGATGATTGTTCCGCGTGTAGTATGGCTCAGATTTCAGAAAAATATGACCAGACTAAATTTCTACTGAAAAAAGCCACGAGTGGCGTTGCATAAATAAAAACATAAGGATATCATTGATATATCGTAGAAGACAAAAAATTAAGAAGAGAGTATTTGAATGACTTCTCTTCTTTTCTTACTGTTGATTGTCGAGGCATTAAAGTTTTAATGGAAATTTCTCGACTTCTGAGCGCTTTCAATTTTTTTTTAACGCGTTTTCTTTTTTCTTATCTTCTACTTTGTTTTATTTTCTTTCTTTTTTTTTATCTATTTCTTGCTTTATACATCTGGCATTTGAACTTCTTTTTTCTTTTTTTTTCTATCTTTTTCTCGTTCTTCTTTGATTTCCTCTATTTTGGTTTCTACTTCTTTACTTTTTGCTCTTCCTTTCTTTTTTTTTTTTTTTTACTTTTTTCTTTTCTTTTCTTCTGTTTTTCTTCTTCTTTTTTGCTTATTTTCCCTCTGTCCCCGAATTCGTCGTCTTCATTTTGTTCGCATTCGAATTATTTTCCATTTTAATGTTTACATTTTTCACTAAGCATTTATGTATCAATTGTACTTCCTTTTTAGCTTCTTCCTTTTGCACCCTTCTTTTTAGCTTCTTTTTCTTCTTCTTTTTGGTTATTTTTTTATCTTCTTTAGCTTTTCTCCTTCTTTTTAGTAATTTTACCTTCTTCCCCCCCTCCTCTTCCTTTTCGTCTTGTTCTACCGACACCTTTCCCACAGATGGAATTTTGCAAGTCTTTCGGCACTTTATTGCTATTTTTATGGTCGATGTTCGGGTGGACTACATTCCTTGGTTCTACCAGTCCCGATATTCACAGCTAGGATCTCTTATACCACGTAGAGTCGATTCGAGGAAATTCTATCCAGGCAGTTTCTTACTCAGAACTGTTACATTGTGGAACCGACTCCCAAAAGGATGCTTCCTCGATCACTACAATCTTGAAACTTTTCAAGTCTAGGTTCAGCCGTTATATATCCTAAATATATATAAGCATACCCACACTCACTCCTTCTTTTCCCTTACAACAACCTCATTCAGTGAATCTCTACTTTGACTGGCTCTTGTGCTTGTCCTGGATGAATAATAGTATAAAAAATATGGACGTTGGTAAACTGGCGCAACATGATCCCATCTTCATATTTTATTTATCTAGCTTCAGGCAATACGTAATTATTTCACCTCCCTGTCTGAAACGGATCAATTTCTAGCTTATTTTCGTTTATCTCAGATCATTTATTGGAATCGTCATTGAATATCTGATTACAAAAGACGAAATCGAATCAAGTTTGTTAGTTTATTTTTATTTTGGTAATTCTTCTTTGTCTTTCGGGATAATTTGTGTTTTCTCCGATGACATTTTTTTTAAAACGGAAAAGGAAAAAAAAAAGGTGTTGGTAATGATGATAGAGGTCAAGGTGAATAATTTTTCCAGAAGGCGAATTTCGAATTTCTTGATAAATAATAGAAACAGAAGAACCGTCGTCCACGCAGCCAAAATAAATAAATAAAAATAAAAGTCGGTAGTTTGTGAAAGATGAAACGAATGATAAGAATCACAAAATGCAAAAGATAGAAAAAAAAACACCAAAAATGAAAAAAGATCTGATCTTTCAAAACCTGACATCATAAACATTGCTAAATATTCAAATTAAAAAAAAAGCGAAAAATTGTTTAAAAACAAGATCATAAAAGATAATTAAATCAGTTGATGTGCAAGAAGTTTTTGTATTGCAAAAATAATGTTATTTTGTTAAAATATAAAATAATTTCAATGCAAAGTACTTCGATGTTAGTTCTACTCCAAGTTGTAATGCCGTCGGGTTAATTCTTAGCGAGTTACTCATTACTACTTTGTAGTGATTTTTATTCCCACAGAGTAACCCATATTTATTACTTTGCTTTGTCAAAACAAGATTATGATACTGAGTTTATTTTGAAAGTCCAACACTTGTATGTTTTAAATTTCATTATGTGAGATTTGCTGGTTAAATTTAAAATAAGCTGCTTTAAATCGAGATAGCAACAAGGTTTATTCAAAATTTAGTAAACCTGGGTTTTCAAAAGTAAAAAAATTCCTTGCTGCCCATCTAAGTCTGGCAGCCTTGGTCGAATATATGATTACAACTGTGTAGTGAATTCGATACTCAATACATGTGATCGTGTGGCAGATTAAGTTAATCTGCCTCTTTCACCATAGATTAATGACTTAATAGAAGCCGACGATTAAACTTATGGCTCGAAATGTGTGATCAGAGTAATGTCATCTTTGGAAATATTTTTCTTACTTGTGAATAATAAGAGGGGACAAAGGTGTTAATGTTTTGAATTTATTCTCGTCACAAACAGTAAAAGAATATGCGAGGAACATGGTGGGGAGGGTCTGTAGAACATCGGGAAACTCCCTTTGTCGTTGGGTATGTGAACACAGACTTACACACACACAAACACATATGCACGCCCACTGACATACACACACACACACACACATATATATATATAAATATATATATATATATACACATTGTATATATATATATATATATACATATATATATACATATACATATATATATATACATATACATACATACATATACATACATACATACATATATATATATATATATATATATAATAAAAAGGCTTAAACACTAATATGGAATATTAGTGTTTAAGCCTTTTTATTATATCCTTACTCTGTCCTGGACATTGAGTTCTACCTGGATTTTATCCTCTCGGAAATTTTTTATTCTAAATATACATGTGTATATATGCACCTGTGGATTTTGCATATATATGTATATTTACCACTAATATTATCTATATATATATATATATATATATATATATATATATATATATATATATATATAAAGAAATATAGTCTTAAGGTGTGCTATATTTATGGGATAAATTGCTCAATATCAGAGATAGAGCGTGTGTAAATATAAAAGTGAACATAGAAGTCAACACTTAGAGGCGACAGTCTGTTTCATGCTATATGCAATCGTCAGGCCTGACGATTGCATATAGCATGAAACAGACTGTCGCCTCTAAGTGTTGACTTCTGTGTTCACTTTTATATATATATATATATATATATATATATATATATATATATATATATATGACTGGGTTCTGCTGCTTGTGTGGCATTGTGCGGAGTCATGTTGCCAGATATAGAGTCTTCCAGCATTTACTTTCTTGACTCAGGTTAGCACTTGATGTAGGCCTACGTGTTGAGTCGGATGCCCTGTAGCAATATGAATGGAGACATAACATAACCATCGCTAGTGATCACGCCAAACACCTTCGTAATCAACATTAGACTCATCCAACTCTTTCCGAATCCACTGCACTGTTCCCCAAACACTTTCAAATGTTTGAACTAGACGAATGTCACGCAGAACAGCATGTCGTTTCTATATTTCTGGTTGGATGAATTGTGTCATAGTGCTCTTTTTCTTACAGACGGTACCCAACTGACCCTACTATACTGTGCAGTTGACAAGATAAAAAAAGAAACAACACGCCAGCGCGAAATATTTAAAAAATGTATAAAATGGCGACAATTTACCCATCGTACCTCGTCTATATATGTATAGTTTCGTTTATTCACTTTTTATCCTGGTTATAATTTATTATGTTTTCTATAATTTTATGGGAATTTTCACAACTTTCGTTACCTGCGGCTTTGCCATAATTCGTAAGCACCTTTCCTAGCTTTTCTAGAATGCTTTATCTTTATAGGAGATAGATTTATTTTTAAGCATTACGCCCCGAGCAAGGCACGAAGCCACTAGGATGCAGAGGGTTGCAGAAGATTTGGAGAGAGAGCAGATAGGAGTGATAGAGGAAAGGATTAGGAGAAGGATAATGGATAGATCAAGGTAACTGGAGATGTCGATTGACATTACATTTGAATAGTTGGAGATTATAGCTCTCAGGGAAACAGTAATAGGGAAGGGTGTTCCACAGGCGAGAGGTGCAAGATATGAAGCTATTGGAGTAGAAGAGACGGCTACATTTAATAGTTTCTACAGTGAAAGGGTGAGAGCGGGATGCCAGCCTCGTAGGGCGCTTGAATTCATGAAGTCTGGGAACCAGTGAAAGTGGCTGATCGGAGCAATTACCATGAAATATTTGTAAAAAAGACAGAGAGAGGCGACGGCGCGTCGTTGAGAGAACAACTGTAGACTAGATGCCAGATCAGGGCCAATTATATTACATATCCGCCTCTGGATCTTGTCAAGAACCCCAAGGTAAACAGAAGGTGCCCCAGACCATATATGGCAGCAATACTCCATGCAAGGGTGAATGGTTGATTTGTATATTTGAAGTATTGATTCCGGAGAGAAAAATTTCCTGGCGCGGCACAGAGAGCCAACTTTCCTCGCGGTGGACGAAGCAATTGACTCAATGTATTTGTTCCATCTTAGGTAAGCAGTCAACGTGAGACCGAGCAGACGCTGAGAGTTGCTCACAAGAAGTTGACTATCAGACATTCTAATGGGAGGGGGGCAGGGAAGGATCTTTATGGTGTTTAATAGAGAGGGATTAAACCAATAATGGAGTATTTTGCGATAAATCGGCTGGAGCAGCTGAATCTTCACTTTTTAGCCTGGGCAGATTTCTAACTTTTTACGCAATCTTGTAACATTACATATATACTCCACTTTGCAGTCTTTTCCCCACAGACCTACCGTCGACTGCCTCGCGTTACTCTCTCGCTACTTCCATGGCAAATGTTCAGATGGGCTCTATTTTTTAATTCCGCCAGCTTAGTCCTTTACAGCTATGACAGGCAATGTTACTTTGTCATAAACCCTTGTTTCCTCCCTATTACAAAGTCCCTCACAGAAAACTGTTACTTTTGGAAAGAGATATCCTTTTGAATGGTTTCTTGAACACGGCAATCTTAACCTCTTCAAGTCACGGTCAATCATTATTTATTTTCCTTTTAATCTATAAATGAAATTTGAAATTCTGTTATTTGGAAAATTAATCTGGAATTTCAAATTTTATGCCAGTTTTTGATCAGGTGTCTTCGGAAACATTTCAATGAACCATCATCCTCTAAAAAAAAAAAAACGAAAAAGTGTACGTACTGTTAAATCATCAGTTACCTCCCCTTAAGATCTAGGTGGTATAGAAAGCACCCTTTATATCAGTCAATAGACGAGTAGTCAGAGTAAAGTGCGACAAAGCTTTGGTATAAGTTTATTCACTGGTTCTGTTTTTACTACAGAAAGAAAAAGAATTCGAATTTTTTTTAGTACTGACCTTAAAAGTGTTTCCAAGGGAGACAATTCGGGTGTAAAATTGGTTTAAGTAAAATACGACTGACTGACATTGAAACGAAATAATTTTCTAAAGCCAATTGAATGCTTTACAAGCAGCGAAGTTTTTTTGGCAAATGATAATATTTAAAGAGGATGAAAAAAAAAAGAAAAAAAAGGAAGACACTGAAACACTAAACACTTAAAAGAGGTATCTGGTCTAGGAAAACTTTATTTTCTTTCGTATAAGCAAAGGGAATTCGGTATTATGTCTGGTATTTGAGTCGCATTTAATCAAAGCAATTGTTCTTTCAGCAACGCTTATGCAAGTTATGCACACCATTTGCTCCCAAATTCCTCGATTCGACTAAATTTCTGTTCATTCCTGTTTTTTCTTCTCGGTAATGTATCTGTACAACTTCAAATATTTAAAGTTTTTTTCAAAACCGTTTTCTTCTTCACTTTTTCTTCAATTATTTTTCTTCGGATAATTTATCAAAAAAAATCTTGTTAATTGTAACACCTCCGAATCTAAACTGCTCTCTGTTAATCCAAGAGACTCCTCTCTGTCTCCCGTCGTTATGGCTGATGCTAACCTCCAGGAAAGTGACTCACTGCACGTTATTGGGCTAAAGTCAACGACTGGCATGAAGTGGAAAGACGATATTGAATCCATTCCTACTTCAGCTGCTAAGCAAGTCGGTTCGCTATGTCGGGCGAGACAATTTTTCCCTCCAATATCAATCTTAAATATCTATAAGTTTACCATTCGTCTAGGATTAGAATATTGCAGCCGGATATTGTCTGGTGCTAATTGTTATTTCCCTTGAGCTCCTTGATAAAATCCAAAGAAGAATCAGCAATATTATTGGTCCTGAACTGGCGTCTCGGCTTCAGTCACTTTCCCACCGCCGTAAGGTTGCCTCTCCGTGTTTTTTTAATAAATACTTTCATGGTAATTGTCCAGATGTTCTATATTTATGGTGCGTAGACACTTTGAATTTCAGCGCTGTAATAAACTGGCGATGAGATCACACCAATTTACAGTTTAGCTGGCTAGATGTAGCCGTAACTTCTATGCTAATAGTTTCTTTTCTCGGACTTCTCGCTTGTGGAACTCACTCCTGGATTCATGCTTTCCAGCCATCTTTAATCTGTAAAAAGTTAAATTCCTCTGTCCTCGTTTCCTTGTAATTGTTCCTGTTTTAAACCCTTTTATACCCAGTAACCTCTTGTGTCTCAGTGGCTTTACTGCCTTGCTTGGGGTGAATTCGATTAAAAAAAAGTTGGTACTTAATAATCGATAAAACAAAAACGAGGGAATAGTTTGGATTCTTCATAGAATAATGGTAATTTAGTCTTAGATTTTTAGACAATATTGGAACGATTTTTTGCGAGATTATTTATTTTACACATCTTTCCTTTCTCTTTTTCCCTCCTTTGTTTTCTTTCTTTCTTTCTTTACTCTCATTTAAACTTTATTTTTCTTTTCTTTCTTTCATTTTCTGTTTTTCGATACAGTATTCGTGCATTTTCTTTTCTCCTTTCTTTTTTCTTTCTTTTCTCCTTTCTTTTTTCTTTCTTTTTTCTTTCTTTTTCAAATTTTTATTTTGTATTCTTTCTTTATTTCGTTTTGCAAGTCATTTATTGTTACTTCTTTTTCCTCTTCTTTTACTCAACACTTTCTTTCTTTTCGTTATTTTCATTCGTTCATTCTATTATCTTTCTTTTCTTCTTTCTTTTTGAACATTTCCTTTTGTCATTATAGTCTGTCCTTTTTACTTCTTTCTTTAAACATTTTTTTCTTTTTTATTCCCTTTTTCTTTCTTTTCCTTATCCTTCTTCTTTAGTTGACTCTCGCGTCTCTCTTTCTCATTTTTTTTTTTGTGTTTCAATAACGTACAGCTGCATTTTGTTGTTGTTGATGTTGTCTCGGTCGATTTTTACCGATGAACCTTTTGAAGTGCGACCTTCGCTTTTACGAGTATCGGACAGCTGTCTCTTTCCTTGCTTTCATTTTTCAAAGCTACACACACCAATCAGTCGACGCTATGAACTGCTACCAGCAAAAACACCCGGGTTTCTATAACAGAGTTCACGGGGAAGCAAAATTACTGTGAGTAAACGACCCTTATAAACGGTTAATCAAGTCAGGGCAATATTTGCACTTCAGATTAGGGTAATGTGCTCCCGAGTAATATGTTCAAGTAGAAACCATTAGAAGGAAGAAGAAAAAAAAAAAAGAGTATGTATGATGAATTTGGCGCTATTATTAGCAAGTTAGGTTTTGCCATTTAATTCAGAATTTCATTTTTGTGCTCTATTATTACAGCCATAAGCTTGTCACTTATTTAGGAAAACAGCACTAAACATATAAGATTTATTTATACTAAGGTTAATTATATATAAGCCTCAAGAGCCATTTATGGTAGAGTGTTATTAAATATTAGGTTGGTGCAAAAATAATATCATTTTCTCACATATGTTATTATGTGAGAAAACGACATTATCTTTGCACCAACCTAATACAAGAGTAGATAAAAGAAAGTGAAGACCACAAAGATTCGGAGAATATATTGACTGTTGGCTTTAAGAGGTTTAAGATTTTTGTTTTCGGAAGTTTGTTTCGCAGAGTAGCAGCTCTTCCGGGTGGGGAAAGATGTCTCAGTGGTACTTCGGGGGAAATCTAGATGATTCGACTCTGTGGAGGTAGAACCGCAAAATTCATAGCATAGCTGCAAAAGACGGAACTGGTGGAATAAAGAATGGATCTTATCTGAACATTTGCCAGGGAAATAGCGATAGAGTAAATGGGATAAGATTAATCGCATGGCGGATACGTCAAATTTTCTTGAATCCGTTCATGCAAAAATATCTGGGTCTTTCATTATAATATTCATGGTCTCACGCCAATTTACAATATTATTAAATTACCTAATTACCAACACCTCTTCGGGATCTAGAAAAGGGCACTGTAGGAGAGTTATCGATGCACATTTGAGACGTTTCATCATCATTATTGTTGTTGTTGTACAAACATGATTTTTATTTAATTGTGGAGTTGCAGTGGTTACATTTTCTACATGATTAATCAAGCATTATTTTATCTACGCTACTAAGTCTTTTGTCGTTTATAAGAACGGGTTCTAATTTATTTAAAAAAAAAAACAAAAAAAACGTCAGCCTAATTCCCTCGTTATGTTGTTCGTACGAATCTATTGGCATCGATTAATTCTTCCAGCTATGAACTATGTCACATAGGGGAGATAAGGATGCGTGACCGATATATATAAAAAGTCGCACCCGGTTTTAGATTATAGACTAGAGAACAGCAAGAAGTAATGCAACTACGACAAAAACACAAATGACGGTCAGGAATCTTTGATGACGCAGAAGAAATTATAATTGCATTTCACGAGGAAATAGTTCCACCGTAAAGAGTGGCCTGTATATTGAAATAAAACTATACTGATATCCTTATTTACCTATCCATGGAGGTGTGTAACTCGATACAATTGCACAAATGCGGTGATATCTACTTTTATCACGCTTAATTATTTCGTAAGCAAGAGCCTAATATTTCGATAAAAAAAGGGTCGTTCTACCCACGTCTGTCTGATGTTAAATTTTTCTCTCGGCTTCGCGTTGTATGGAAGAGATACTAATGGGAAGGAAAGATTGTATTCCATGTAAATAGTTCCGTCTGCTTTGAGAGTTAGCATAAGAATCGGTAGATTTCATTTTTTTGTCTGACATACATGTCTATGTGACTTTTATTTATCTCATATCTATATTTCATTCTTTTGTTAATCGTTTTTGTTCCTTTTTTTTCTTTCTTTCTTCATTCTTTCTTAGTTTTTCTTTCAATAGTTTTCTTTCTTTCGTTCTTTCTTTTTTCTTCCTTTTTAATTTTTTCTTTCTATCTTTTTCATTTCTATTTCATATTCCTTTTTATTTACTTTTCTTTCTTTCTTTCTTTCTTTCTTTCTGTATTTATTTGTTCTTTTATTTCTTCTTTTTTTATACTTTCTTTCATTTATCATTTTTGTTTGTGTGTTTTGCGATTGTACCTTTCTTTCTCTCTTTCTTTCTTTCTTTCTTTCTTTCTTTTTTCCGACATTGTTTATTTGTTTTACTTCTTTCTTAAATTTTTCTTTCTTTCTTTCTTTCTTTATTTATTTATTTTCTTTCTTTCTTTCTTTCTTTGCTTTTGTTTCTCTTTTGTTTCCTTCTTTCACTTGTTCATTTGTTTCGTTCATTCTTATTTTCTTTTATTATTTATGTCTGTTCCTTCCATTCTTTTTTCTTTCTATAGTTTTTCTTTCTTTCTTTCTTTCTTTCTTTTTTTCTTTCTTTCTTTCTTTCTTTCTTTATTTCTTTTTTTCTATAGTCTTTCTTTCTTTCTTCTATAGTCTTTCTTTCTATAGTCTTTCTTTCTTTCTTTCTATAGTTTTTCTTTCTTTCTATAGCCTTTCTTCTGTAGTCTTTCTTTCATTAACCTTTCTTTCTTTCTTTCTTTCTTTTGACTTTCTTTCTTTCTTTCTTTCTATAGTCTGTCTTTTTTCTTTCTTTCTATAGTCTGCCTTTTTTCTTTCTTTCTTTCTTTCTTTCTTTCTTTCTTTCTTTCTATCTTTAGTCTTTCTCTCTTTAGTCTTTCTTTCTGTCCTGGCTTATTTCTTTGTTTTTTTTTATTCCTTTTATCTTGCTTCTTCATTTTTCTTTTTACCTTTTCTCTCTATCTTCGAAAGATATTCGTTCAAAATTTTTAAGGAGGTCTAAAATGTGAACATTCAGACTTACACATAGTCTTTTTTGCTATCATTTCTTCTGATTAGTTAACATGAAATCTGGGAATAAATTCGGTCAGTATAAAATTAAAATTATCTAAATTCTTTCATTTCTCTATTTGAGAAAATAAAGAAGGTTGAAAAATGCATAGATCAAAACGTAAAATCTATCCACAGTAAAATTTTCAACACATCAGAGATGAGAAATATTTTATGACATATGACTTCATCAAAATGTGATTAATTTATTCTCCCTGTCGTTTTGTTTCCCTGTGATAATTGAATGTGAGGCTCTCTTTACAATGTGTTTCTTTTAGATGAATGTTTTCACTTTTCAAAGTTTCTGTTGTCTAAGTCACAGAAAGAAAAGAAAAGAAAACTCACAAATCTTATAAAAGAATTTGAAAAGAATTTTAATTCATTAGATATGAATTCGAATGACTGTTTGCTCTATATTACTTTGCACTTAATCACTGATGCTTGATACGAATCTCAATCCGGGTAGATACACATGAAGGTCCATTCCACCTAGTAATTAAACCCCAAATGATACACCCTCACAACGCCCACTTAAAGAAATGTTGTTTTTTTCGATTTCAGTTGCTTAATTTCTCCCCTACACGGCCATATCTGCCTGCTTTCCTTATCTATCTATCTATCTATCTATCTATCTATCTATCTATCTATCTCAGTCTGTTATCTATCTATCTGTTTATCTATGTCTGTTCCTATCTACCTTCGTATATATATATATATATATATATATATATATATATATATGAATATGTATATGTATATATATATATATATATATATATATATATATATATATGAATATGTATATGTATATATATATATATATATATATATATATATATATATATATATGAATATGTATATATATATATATTCATATACGAACAGATTATTGCCGCCACGCCAGATTAAGATGAGCATTAAAAGAGGGATCATAATTTATTGATAAAAAAAAGATACAAAAGTAAAAATTTAGGCATCTTTCCGCAGATACATCTCCAGAGAAAATGTCGTCGGCAAATAAGATAGAGTAACTGAAATTTGTGAGTAGCGGCACTATATCGAGTCTAGTCAGTTTCTTCTTCGTCAGCGAGGCCCGTTGCTCAAGTGGTGTGACGCTTGCATTGTATCGTAACGATTCTGGT